>CM022946.1:143949778-144484778 GCA_012931725.1 Litsea cubeba
CTCATTTTCAACATGATAGATCCCCCACTGGCGGTGACTACCATGTTTCTCCATTCAGGAGACAAGCCATCATAAAAGAATTGAACCAATTGCCACTTGGCGATTTGGTGATGGGGACACTTCCGGAAGAAGATCCTTGAACCTGTCCCACGCCTCATGAAATTGTTCATATCAGTTTGGGCGAAAGATGTAATGGATCTCCTGTACTGATTAGTTTTGCCCACTGAGAAATATTTATCAAAAAACTTTTGTTGCAGTTGGGCCCAAGTGGTGATAGAATTCGCTGGTAAAGTACTAGCCAATACTTGGCTTTGTCCTTTAGCGAAAACGGAAAAAGAAAACATTTTTGAGGGCCTCACTACTGAAGTTATTTTATTTCTCACAGTGGAGCAAATAACCAAAAAGTCATCAATGTGATTATATGGGTCTTCATTGTTCAAACCATAAAAAGAGGGAATACGATTGATGGTACTTGGTTTGATTTCATATTGAGATGCCGGAACTGCTGGCAGCTGAATACACGATGGTGATGCGTATTCCGAAGGAGTATAGTGCTCCTTTCAAGGGCCGAAGAGGAGGAGCCTCATCTTCCTTTTCTTTCCTCATCCATGGTTGAAATTGTGTGTGAATAATCAGAAGAGTGTTTAGATGATCTTATTTTTCTAAGGACTCGCTCTAAGTCTTGGTCCAGAGATACCAAATCTGTATGACAAGAGCGACGACCAAGCATGCACACACACACTTACTGCAGTTATATGAGAAGAATCACAACGTTTAGGCTTACCGTCCTTTAGGTAAAGGAGAACTTCTAATTGAGTAGAACCTCAACTTCTTGAAGAGTTCTCTTAAATCCTGTACAAACTGTAAGATTCTTGTGTTAACATCAATAACCTGCAGTAAGAAAACAAAGATGTGAGAAAAGATGGAACGGAATAAAAACTGATAAACGAAACTAAACTAATATCCTAATTAAAAGAAACAAACAACCGTGCTAATTGTCCCCGGCAACGGCGCCAAAATTTGTTCGTCCTAAAATAGGGTTTGCAAATATAAATTATCTCCCGCTAATATCTCTACTTATGAAAGCAAAGATGCTAACGAGTATCGTATCCACTGGGACAAAAAGGCTAGTTGTGTTGGTTCCCTCAATTCCTAAACTAATTCTAAAAGAAAACAGAAAACAGAAAGTGTTGATTATTAGACTAATCTAATAGAAAACGAATTACTGGTTTGATTGGTTGTACTTCCTAAATTAACAAATTAAAAGAAAGGGTTTAAATCAATTAGAGAAAAGATCTCAGGGTATGAATCCACTCTAACCTCGCACAATGGCACGTATAGACCTAGGTTTCACAATCACCGCTAAAACATACTTGTTCTGGTTACAAACCTTCACCAAGTCGACAAATAAGGATATATGGATGTAAATCAGGGCATAACCTATCTCTTATGGCATAGATTATCCTAGATCTAACAAACACATTCATGAAAGCACCGTTATATAACTTAGTATTCAAACCTACAAGATCAAAATACCAGAAGAAAGGGATATTGCATTAATAAAATCCAAAACAATGGATAACATCTTGTCATATAACCAAAAGCATTGAAAGTAAGACCCTAAAACCTATACATCACCAATCATACGAATTTAGGGCTTCATCGGAACCCTAAGATAGAAGTTTAGTTACACATGACGAGAGATTGATGACGAATCCCTGAGAGAATCACCATTGGCTTTCTCCAATTCTCCCAAACTATGCTCCAGAGCTTTCCCAAAGATCTCCTTCTCTCTTATCAAAGTTGGAAACATATTTATAGAGTTAGAGTCCTAAAATCGTTCTCAAAACGCGCCAAGGCGGACTTCACCCGGCCCGGGCGTCCAGACGCCCCACACGGGCGTCCAGACGCCCAGTTTTTTTTTTTTTTTTTTTTTTTTTTTTTTTTGTTTTTTTTTTTTTTTTTTTTTAGAAGAAAGAAACCTAGCAATGGACAACCGGAACCTTTAAGGGTACCTTCCTAAAAGAATGAAAATAAAAATCGGAAGAAAAGAAAAAGACGCAGACCGAAAATACACTAACCGAAACTCGGGTTTCCTCCCTGCAAGAGCTTTGTTTTACGTCGTCAGCCAGACGTCAATTACGCTCAATCCGTAGAATAGGAGGGGTCCATCAGAGTAATGGACTCCACTACTTCACCAGTAGTAATACCCTCGACATAAGGTTTTAACCGTTGACCATTGACTTTAAGAAAACCCCCAGTAGTGGGGTTTCGAATTTCCACCGCACCATGATCAAAAACCTCCGTTACCACATACGGTCCATCCCATCGAGACCGCAACTTCCCCGGAAAGAGTCTCAACTTTGAATTGAACAGCCAGACCTTCTGATGTGGCTCAAAGGACTTTCGCAAGATGTGTTTTATCATGAAAGCTTTAGTCCGAGCCTTGTAAATGGAGGAGCTAATGTATGCTTCGTTCCGAATCTCGTCCAACTCATTAAGTTGAGTTTCCGAGTGGAACCTGCACCGGCCATATCAAAATTGAATTGCTTAATAGCCCACATGGCGCGGTGTTCGAGTTCAACCGGCAAATGACAAGCTTTGCCAACTACTAACGGTAGGGGGACATACCAATTGGAGTCTTGTAAGCAGTACGGTAGGCCCATAAAGCATCATTCAAACGCAAAGACCAATCTTTTCGGTCAGGCCGTACCGTCTTTTCGAGAATACGCTTGACCTCCCTATTGGACACTTCGACTTGGCCACTGGTTTGCGGATGATAAGGTGTAGCCACCTTATGAGTGATAGAGTATTTCTTAACCAACGCCTCGAAGTGTTTATTCACAAAGTGGGTGCCTTCATCACTGATGATCGCCCGCGGACAGCCAAAGCGACTGAAGATGTTGCTTTGAAGGAATGGACAACAACTTTGTGGTCATTAGTCTTAGTGGCTGCCGCTTCCACCCACTTGGACACGTAATCAACCGCCACGAGAATGTAGTGAAAACCAAAAGACGGCGGAAACGGTCCCATGAAATCGATGCCCCAAACATCAAAAATTTCGACAATCAAAATGGATTGTAGGGGCATCGAGTCCCTCCTAGACATGTTCCCAGTCTTCTGACAGCGTAAACAAGTTTTGCAAAACTGATGAGCATCACGAAAAAGAGTGGGCCAATAGAAACCACTCTGCAAAACTTTGGCAGCAGTCTTCTTTCCACTGAAATGTCCACCACACTCAAGAGAGTGACAGAACGTAAGGACACTTTGGTATTCACTCTCTGGCACACATCGCCGGATCACTTGGTCGGGACAGAACTTGAAAAGTTCGGGATCTTCCCAAAAATACATCTTGACCTGGGAGAAAAAAACGATCTTTGTCCTGCCTAGACCAATTTGAAGGTATCTCCCCCACTGCAAGATAATTCACAATATGAGCATACCAGGGGGGGTAGAGTGCGAGACACCGTAAACAATTGCTCATCTGGAAATGAGTCATGCAAGGGTAAGGTGTCGTCCGATGTTTCTACCAAGATTCGAGAGAGATGGTCAGCGACACAATTTTCAGATCCCTTCTTATCCCGAATCTCAAAGTTGAATTCTTGAAGTAAAAGAATCCACCTAATCAATCGTGGCTTAGTGTCCTTCTTGGACAGTAAATATCGCAATGCAGCATGGTCGGTGAACACTACTACCTTGGATCCTAATAAATAAGACCGAAACTTATCCAAGGCAAAAACAACTGCTAACAATTCCTTCTCCGTTGTGGTGTAATTCAATTGAGCATCAGAGAGGAGTTTGCTAGCATAGTAGATAACATGCGGAACCTTGTTAATCCGTTGGCCCAAAACGGCACCAATAGCATAATCAGAAGCATCACACATAATCTCAAATGGGTGAGTCCAATCCGGGGACTGAATGATAGGAGCAGTGGACAAGGCGCCACGAAGCTTCTCAAAAGCCTGCAGGCATGCCTCAGTAAAGACAAAAGGAGCCTCCTTGGCAAGTAATGCGCACAAGGGTCGGGAAATTTTGCTAAAGTCTTTAATGAAGCGGCGGTAAAATCCTGCGTGTCCTAAAAAGGAACGGATTTGCCGAACCGATGAGGGAGGTGGAAGTTTGGAAATAAGGTCAACCTTGGCTTTATCCACCTCAATGCCCCGCGAGGAAATTATGTGCCCCAAAACAATGCCCTCACGCACCATGAAATGACTCTTCTCCCAACTCAAGACTAAATTAGTCTCCATACAACGTTTCAGCACCTTTGCTAAATTATGGAGACAAACATCAAATGAAGGGCAAAAACAGAGAAGTCATCCATAAAAACCTCTAAGAATTTCTCGACCATGTCGGAGAAAATGGACATCATACACCGTTGAAAAGTCGCCGGTGCATTACAAAGTCCGAATGGCATCCTTCGGTAAGCGAATGTACCAAAAGGACAAGTGAAAGTTGTCTTCTCCTGGTCATCAGGATAGACGGCCACTTGGTTATATCCCGAATAACCATCCAGGAAACAGTAAAAACTTTGGCCAGCTAACCTTTCTAAGATTTGGTCAATGAATGGCAGCGGAAAATGGTCCTTTCGGGTCATGGAATTCAACTTACGATAGTCAATGCACACACGCCACCCAGTAGTAGTGCGTGTAGGTAGCAATTCCCCTTTCAAATTCTCCACAACCGTGATGCCAGACTTCTTTGGCACCACTTGAGTAGGGCTGACCCACTTACTGTCAGAAATTGGGTATATAATACCCGCATCAAGAAGTTTCAGTACTTCTTTCATGACCACCCCTTTCATGTTAGGATTCAAACGACGCTGCATTTCACGCGATGGTTTGGCGTTGTCTTCGCAATGAATGCGGTGCATACAGATGGAGGGGTCAATACCTTTCAAATCGGCAACAGACCAGCCGATTGCACTTTTATGTTCCTTTAACACAGCAATTAGCTGACATTCCTGATCATCAGACAGATCAGAAGCAATTATGACTGGCAATGTATCCATGGGTCCAAGAAAAATATACTTGAGTGTAGCTGGGAGTTGTTTCAACTCAAGTTTAGGGGGCACCACAGTCGAAGGAGGTGCAGGTGCTGTAGAAAGTGGAGGTAATTGTTCAAACTTTGCCCTCCAAGGGAAAGAATCCAGCATAGCGACCTCATTTAATAGGGTATTGACTTCAGAAATGGACTGGTCAACATCATACTCATCAAAATTAAAATGAGATAAGCAAGCTTCTAAAGGATCCTCCGTTAAAATAAAAGGTAGAGCTTCTTCCACCAAGTTAGTAACAACATCGACTGCAAAGCAGTCATCCTTGTCGGGTGGTTGATGAGAGGCCTTAAACGCATTCAGCCTCACTTTCATGTTACCAAAAGAGACATCCATAACTCCGGTTCGACAATTAATGGTTGCATTGGCCGTGGCCAAAAAAGGTCGGCCTAGAATGACCGGAGTTTGTTTCCGCAGATTGGAATCGGTTCAGTGTCAAGGACAATAAAATCTGCAGGAAAAAGAAATTTGTCCACCTTAACAAGAACATCCTCAATGATACCCCTAGGCACCCTAACAGATCTATCAGCAAGTTGCAAGGTGACCGTAGTAGGCTTCAATTCTCCTAACCCAATTTGTTCATACAACGAGTAAGGCAAGAGATTGACACTAGCTCCAAGATCTAACAAAGCATGATCAATAATGTGACTCCCAATCGTACAGGTAACGGTGGGAGTGCCAGGATCTTGAAGCTTGGGAGGGGTGTCATGCTGAATCAATGAACTTACTTGCTCGGTGAGCATGACCTTTTGGACACATTAGACTTGGATTTTAGCTTCTGAGTGCATAAGTCTTTCAGAAATTTCGCATAGGAAGGCGCCTGCTTAATAGCATCTAGCAAAGGTAGGTTGATTTTTACTTGCTTGAACACATCTAACATTTCATTCATGGTGACTCCCTTTTTACTAAAGGGAGAGGGCGTGTCAAGACAAGTGGGAAAAGGGGCTTTAGGCACATAAAGGGATTCCACAGGAGGAACAGATGAAGTAGGAGAGCTAATCTCCTTTTCCTTCGGCCTCGTGTCCTCCCTAGATTCTTTGGGGTTTGGTGCAGACTTTTTATCATCTTTTCTAGGTGCCTCAGGTCGAGTCTCAACCTCACGCCCATTCCTCAATGTGACAACTACTTTCGCTTGCTCATGAAAAGTGTCATGAGGGTGTGAGCTACTTCCCACCTCAAATGTGTTCTTCGGGTTGACAATGGGTTGGCTAGGTAATCGGCCATCTTCTCTTCTGTTAAGAGCAGTAGCTATTTGGCCCATTTGGGCCTCTAGCTTGGCTATGGACTGAGAATGGGAGTGGACCAATTGATTACCTGCTTTGAGCTCCTTTAGCTCTTGCAATACGGCCTCCTCAAACGAAGGGTTCGTTGAGGTGGCTGAGGGTTTGGGTGTTGGTAAGATTGTTGAGAACGATAGGCTGCTGGATTAAATTGAAAATTAGGCCTATTTCCTTGTTGAGTAAACGAATTGCCCGGACCGGGTGACTTCCATGAAAAATTAGGATGATTGCGCCATCCCGGGTTATATGTGTTTGAATAGGGATCATTACCCGGTTAGAATCAGGGCATAACCTATCTCTTATGGCATAGATTATCCTAGATCTAACAAACACATTCATGAAAGCACCGTTATATAACTTAGTATTCAAACCTACAAGATCAAAATACCAGAAGAAAGGGATATTGCATTAATAAAATCCAAACAATGGATTAACATCTTGTCATATAACCAAAAGCATTGAAAGTAAGACCCTAAAACCTATACATCACCAATCATACGAAGTTAGGGCTTCATCGGAACCCTAAGATAGAAGTTTAGTTACACATGACGAGAGATTGATGACGAATCCCTGAGAGAATCACCATTGGCTTTCTTCCAATTCTCCCAAACTATGCTCCAGAGCTTTTCCCAAAGATCTCCTTCTCTCTTATCAAAGTTGGAAACATATTTATAGAGTTAGAGTCCTAAAAATCGTTCTCAAAACGCGCCAAGGCGGACTTCACCCGGCCCGGGCGTCCAGACGCCCCATGGCTGGCGTCTGGACGCCAGCAGGCAGTGGCTGGGTTGCATTCTGTGGCCGGGCGTCCAGACGCCCGGTGACTGGCGTCTGGACGCCAGCAGGCAGTAAGCCTGGGTGATCTCTGATGTTTGCCATTGTTCTTCGTCTTTAGCTCCATCTTCTGGTTATTCTCTTAAAACTCCTGAAAACATAGAAATAACATAATTAAGCTAAATAATCTAATTCTAAAGTGTTACAAAGTCCACATTGAAGGGCCTAAAATGTATATTTTAGGCTCTCATCATGAATCAAGTGAACAGCTTCAGATCCCACACAGTAAGTAAATCTAGTTTTTCTTCTTTCCCCCAGTAAATCTAGTTTTTCTTCTTTCCCCCATTTTAGTAGGTCCAGGTCAGTCATCATAAGCTGGGCACACAAGAAAATAGAACTTTTTTTTTCTTGTGGTCCAAAATGAGAGGCTAATAAATGTGTAAAATTAATTAGTGTGGAGTATTTTAGAGATACTAGTGCTTCACCCTCATTGAAAGTTCAGATCTGGTCAACATTCCATAGCCATCAATGGTACCAACCGTTATGTAAAGCCCGCTGGAGATGGATCTTTGAGAGCCTCTTGCTCAAGAATTTCCGTCATCCAATTGGATAATTTACCATTACTTGACGGCAGCCATATCTGGACAATAAGGTCATAACTTGACACCCACCTGGGAGTTGGAGTGGCATAAGGCGCAGGTTTGCTCCCCACGTCGTGTTCAAAACCATCCCAAATTTGCCCAGTGTGTGTTTGTGTGGGTTTAGCAGGCATCACCTGGGGGATTAGTCCCGTTGGGTCAAAGACCTCAAGGATACCCACATCATAAAAAAAAAAAAAAATGATCATAACTAGATGAGTAAAATTTTCAGAAAAATAACGCTACAGCAGACCGGGGGTGTTTGGCACTTTACTTTGTTAAAGTGAAGTGAGGTGAATCCAGACAATAAAGTACAATGGGTCATATCAAACCCCCTTTTTCCACAAAAAAGTCAATAAAGCAACCCCTTTTTCCACTAAAAGATAAAAAAATTCCATTTTTTTATATAAAAAGTTAAAAAGATTCCATACCAAACAACTAAAAACAAAACATCATTATAACACCTTAGGCTTTGGCCGGAGGTCCCTCATAACATCACTTTGTTTCAAACAGTCCACAAAAAAAAGTCATGCAGCCAAAGGTCCCTCTCACACTTTTTCATACCTGAAATGTCAATTTGCCATTTCTTTAAATCATATTCCATGATTGGTGGGATATCCATTAATAATGGTCAACTACCATTTAATTGTCCATGATTAATGGAATCTCATTAATGAGATTTTCAAATAAATTCTAAAAACACACAAATAAATTTCAAAATAACGTAAATAAATTTCAAAAAATACAATAATTTCAAAAAAAATGCAATAAATCTCAAAAGAACGCATAGAGATTTAAAAAGACACAAATAAATTTAAAAAGATCCAAATAAACTCAAAAAATATAAACAAATTTCAAAAGATGAAAATCAATTTAAAAAGACGCAAATAAATTTTAAAAGATCCAAATAAATTTCAGATAATGTAAATAAATTTTAAAAAACTCAAATAAATCTTAGAAGACCCAAAAAAATTTAAAATTTTCAAATAAATTTCAAAAAATGCAAATAAATTTTAAAAGATCCAAATAAATTTCAGAAAATGTAAATAAATCTCAAAAAATCAAATAAATCTTAGAAGACCCAAAAAAATTTAAAATTTTCAAATAAATTTAAAAAAATACAAATAATTTTCAAAAGACGTAAATAAAATTAAAAAATACAAATACACTTGCCAAAACTAAGATAAACTAATTTTTCAAATTTTAAAAAATTTGCCAAAAACTCGAGTATTTTTTTCAAAACTCAGTTAAATTTATTCAAATAACAATTAAATTTCAAAGGACACAAATAAAATTCAAAAACACAAATAGATCTAAGAAAATAAAAATAAATTTTCCAAAATTACAAAAATTTTCGTTCAAAAACTCAATTAAAAATTTCAAAATGGAGATAAATTAATTAGAAATTCGGCTATATGTTCAAAAACTCAAGTAAATTTGCTAAAAACTCAGATAGATTTATTTAGAACTCAAATGATTTTATTCCAGAACTCAGATAAATTTGACGAGAATTCAGATAAATTACACAAAAACTCAGATAAATTTGTCAAAAACTCAGATAAACTTTACAAAAACTCAGATAGATTTGTCTAGAACTCAGATAAATTTGACAAAAACTCAGATAAATTTCACAAAACCTTAAATAAATTTAAGAGAAACTCATATAAATTTGTTAAAACTCAGATAAACTTGACAAGAACGTAAATAAATTTCAGAAAAACTCAGATAAATTTCATACAAACTCATATATATTTATCAAAAATGATATAACAGCCATGCTGCCTTCCTTCTCTGGCGATGGCGCAGCACCGTCGACTACGTTCAGCAACGATCGGAAAACTACAGTGGCGGCTACAATGAGACCGGCAAGCCTTTTTCCTGCAACAAATTTATGTATCCTTTACTTTATGGGCTTCTGAGTGGATCGGGTTGACCTGACCCGAACTCAAACCTGGAACTGATACAGAACCCAGGCCCAGAAGACCTGTCTTCTTCTTCTTCGTTATCTGATCTGCTTCCCCCGACAGATGCATCAAAGATCGGAAAGCAGGACCGAATTCCTCCTAGAAATAGAGGGAATTCAACTGATCCATTATGAGGAGATTTCAGATGAGAGAGATGATGACGATTCACCACACATCATTTTATAGATGGGTATGTAATCTTGAAGCATGTCTGCAACATCTTTGATTCGACGTAGGTAGAGAAGCGATCGAGCTTTTAGCTCGAGGGCGGTCTCTAGCCGCGGAGATATGGCAAGGGTGGCGTCAAGAAGATTGACGGCTCCTGCAATCTCCGAATTGTCGTGCTTTGAGATGAGAACGCGTGCATCTTTCACGTATTTGTCAACAATCTGCATATCAAGGAGAAAGGTAATGTATGTTAGAAAAGATGAGATTTTGAAAGTTGTAATTTTTTATTGTGATTGAAAGAAATGAATGGGTTCTTCTATTTTTGAGATTACAAACAGATTGCTTTCTAAAAAAGAATTAGCACTAATCGGTTTATCGCAGATCTGGAGCTTTCGTGGACGGCTGCTCTGGTGTTGTCGTCAGAGCCGCCGTGGCCAGAGACGGAGAGGACGAGGAGGATGAGGAAAAGAGATCTGGCCATGACTGAGTGTGGAGGAGGAGATAGGCATTTTGTAGAATCCAAACCCAGCAAACCTAGGTCGTTGTAGAAGAAGAGGGATAATATAAAATTTTAAATTTTAAATTTCAAAATTTTATGCCTAAAATGGTTGAAAGGGCAAGTTAGTCCTGAAAAATGAGAACGTGTGGACGCAGAGACCTCTCGCTGCAAACAGTCTAGCTGAGTGGACCATAGGCCTTAAAAAGTTTTTCCTTGGACTAGAGGCTGGATACATTCAACTATAGGGACCTTTCGCTAATTTTGCCTATATTTTATTCTCTCTTGATTTGATGCTTCACATCACCATACTTCAATTCACCACACATCCAAACAGGCCTCTAGTGTGGTCCACCAAATGAACGATGTGGATTGTTGAACAGAGAATGTTTTCTTGAAATGTAGCTCCTGTGTTGGCTAAGCATTGTATGCTTCACTATTTTCGATAGAATGGTAATACTCCATTTTAGGTTTTCTTGTTTTGAGTTTTTCATCTTTGCAAGACTTCCGAGAAAATAGAGCATGAGGGCAATTGAAATTAAAGATGTGGAACGTTATTCCCACCTCAAACGCTCATAGTAAAAGTTACTAGGTTATTCTTCAGGAATATTAAACCTAGTTGTAAGTGCAAAAAAGGTACTCACAAGATTAGAGGTGCCTGATAGGACTTATCCAAAGGAAAGGAGATGATCAGCTGCCTCAAAGCCTGAAAGGGAAGAACAAACAGTCAGAGGACCCTGGCCTGGGCGGCGCAAGGCTCTCCGATGCCTAAGTTAGTGTATGAACTAAGCAGAGGATGGAGATTTTGAGGAAGAAGATGGCGTACCAGAATGGTGTATTCGTTGTTGGCTCTCTTGCTTGTGAATTGTTCTTATGTTTATATAGAGGAAGAGAGGAGGCAAAGGGGTGGTTGACTGTCTTGTCATAGCCCACTCTGTCAGGTACTAGGGAGGCGCAGTCCCATCGAGCCTGTCTTGTCCCATCTGGCCATATCCTGGCGCCTTGGGAGCTGTGGACGGCGATCTGGTCAGGAGATACGGGTTGAGCTCTTGTCTTGTCGCACGTGCCGTTGCGTGCTTGAGCGTCCATGGGAGGACAGCTGTCAGTGCTCAGTGTTTTTGCTGAGCTAAGGCTCTTTGGCCGAGATGGAGTGTCTCACCGAGGTGAAGACCTGACGGAGATGGAGGGTCCTGGCACTGTTGCCGAGGTGGAGGGGCCTGGCACTGTCGCCGAGGTCGGGGACGACTTGGCTTGGTTAGAGACTTCTGGCAAAGGTGCCGAGATGGAGCACTAGGCCGAAGTGGGATGCTTTGGCCAAAGTGGATTCTGCCGAGGTGAAGTGCCTGGCTGAGATGGACCTAGCTGGTGCGGGAGCCCGAGATGGAGCATCTGGCCGGGACTCTGATGAGTTCGGGAATCTCCCCACACAAAGCCCCCCAGTTTCTGAGCTCATTAGACTTCTCTTTGAGGTCAGAAGCTAAGTATCATGGAGGACAACACTTCTGCCTTAGAGCTGTTTGTCGCTTGAGATTGGTGGTATTCAGTCAACTGATTTGGCACCAACTGAGAGACTGAGACATGACCAGCTGGCTCGTCACCAGAGGTGCAGTCTCGTTGGAAGTATTCCAGTGATGCTGCCGAGGGGGCCAGCATTATTGCCAACCTGGAAACTGGCACTGATGCCGAGCTGAGGACTGGCATTGCTGCCGAGCTGGGTGAAGCTGAGAACCGAGATGTGCTCGCTGCCTAGACCAGCATGAGGCCGAGGAGGTGATGTGGAACAGTCTCTTTGGCATTCTAGTGAGCTGCCATTGGCTGAGGTGGAGACGTGGAGCAGTCTCTTTGGTCGAGGTGGAGGAGGCTGGACGGTACGCCAGAGCAGTCCTTTTGAGAAGCCTGGGTGCATGGACCCGAAGTTTTAGGAGCGACTGGGTGTATGAACCCTAAGTCAGTCCCTGGGTGTGTGAACCCAAAGTTTAGGGAAGACTGGGTGTATGAACCCGAGGTCAGTCCCAGGGTGTATGAACCAAGGGTTTTAGGAGCGACTGGGTGTATGAACCCTAAGTCAGTCCATGGGCACGTGAACCCAAAGTTTAGGGAAGACTGGATGTGTGAATCCGAAGTCAGTCCCAGGGTGTATGAACCCAGGGTTTTAGGAGCGACTGGGTGTATGAACCCTAAGTCAGTCCATGGGCACGTGAACCCAAAGTTTAGGGAAGACTGGATGTGTAAATCCGAAGTCAGTCTCAGGGTGTATGAACTCAGAGTTTTAGGAGCGACTGGGTGTATGAACCCTAAGTCAGTCCATGGGCACGTGAACCCAAAGTTTAGGGAAGACTGGATGTGTGAATCCTAAGTCAGTCCCAGGGTGTATGAACCAAGGGTTTTAGGAGCGACTGGGTGTATGAACCGTAAGTCAGTCCATGGGCACGTGAACCCAAAGTTTAGGGAAGACTGGATGTGTGAATCCTAAGTCAGTCCCAGGGTGTATGAACCCAGAGTTTTAGGAGCGACTGGGTGTATGAACCCTAAGTCAGTCCCTCTGGCGCTGGCCGAGATGGAGAAGCCTGGACGGTACGCCAGAGCAGTCTTGTCACGTCCCCCGAACCCGATTAAAGAAATAACCGGATCCGGAGAGTGAATTTTAGGACTATTTAAAAATTTTGTCCTTTGGGCCCACGGATCGTAGTCCGCGGTGAGGATTTAATATTTCAAACCTCAAACCTCATGTGGTACAATACCAATAGAGTCCAAACAACTCTTAACTTATGGAATCACAAGCAATGAATATAAATCTTATTAAATTAAAGTTGTAAGAAGAGTAACCAAAACTTCAAAGTTAAGTAATTTATTACAATGGCCAACCCACTAAACATGGCCAATAAAAGAACTGAAGTCAAAGTAAGAAAAGGTCCAACGAGAGAAATAATAAAAGAATAAATCTATAAGAATCCCAAGTATGTCTCTCTCGTGCCAGGAGTGATGACGCTACTCTACGTCATCGGCACGCCACTCTCGTGCCTCCTCAGCTGGTTGGAGATCCTCTGGGATCTCCTCACCTGCCTGCTCCTCGTAGAAGAACTCACCAGATGTGTCTGCACATCAAGGAACAGAGTCAACGACATGTTGAGCAATAGATATACAAAAAATAATAAACACGACATGCATCAAGTATAGAGTAATGACAGGTAAAAGATCATATGAATACAAGAATGCGAAGCTAGGCATAAAGCGAGATTAATAAATAGAAACAATAAAAGGAATCCTAGCAATCATCTAACAATAACCACTATCATGCAAATGCTAACAAGACAAGCAAGAGGGAGACTCCGAGGATGTCCTATGCCACCTCCCGGGGTACCAGTAACAATCCCCTTGGACTACTGATACCATAGTCCGGCTCCAGTGGGATCCTAGCTCCCTGTCCTAGGAATAGCAGCACGGTCCTAGCCCGCTCCCAGCTATTCAACGCCATGGACGCCGTCCTACGCCGACTGCCCACCCCGACAACCGGAGTAACCGAATTGTCATTAAATCCGAAACTGCAGATGGCCATGATATGCAACAGTAATAATAAAGTGGTTTTAACTCAAGGACAGACAAGACAAGCAAGTCTAGCTAGTTCCAAGTACAAGACAAGTTCTTAGGGATTATCTCTTCCAGATCAATACAAGACAAGCCACGTGATAATCCCCTTCATACTAGCCAGTCATGTTCATCAAACAAAACACGGTTCCTAAGTATACTCTAAGTCAGGTCCAAGTCCTATATTCTATAAGAATATATGTTTCATAATTGATTACGTGTTTTATGCCAAGAGTGTACAAGGAATGTTATCAACGGATACAAGTCACAAGTCAAGGAAGAATTACAATCCATCCTAGGCAAGTGGTGTCATCCCTGTATTCCACGTATACTAACGGAGTACATATGGTAATTGGATCAATGATGCTTTTAGGATAATTCATTGGTGTACAATCATGTTGAGCATCATTAAATTCAACTCCATGTGCATTCGGTTACACTACGTGTAATACACGAATACCTAGACAACCCATCGAATTCACACCAAGCCACGTGATTCGATTTCAATCCCATTTATGGTCATGTGCTAGTAAGTTAATGGTTTCCAGCATCTAAGGCCCAAACCTAGGTTACCGGTCTCATTTCCAATAAACATGAGCTGGATTAATAATCCAAGTATTTAGATCACTTCCAGACCTCTGATTGTGATGAAACCAGAACCATTGGATTCTACGTTTCAAGAGCTTTCCAACGGTATATTATACGTAGAATTCCAACGAGCGGATTAAAAGTTATGGCCATTCCAAAATAATAATTTTGGCTGACTGTGGGCTGACCGACCCGAACCGACGAGTGAACCGACAGTTCATATTTTGGTCTCTGTTTTTGGAACCGAGAACAGTGTCGGTTGACCGACGCCAAGGTGTAGGCTGACCGACAGGAACCGACGAGTGAACCGACAGTTCAACAAGTCATATATGGCTCTCTATTTTTGGAACCGACGTGGCTCTCGGCTGACCCACGCCATGCTGTCGGTTGACCGACACTGAACCGACGAGTGAACCGACAGTACGGAACTCGTACGGGTTCAGGCCATTTTTGGTCTCCTTCTTCCCCATTTCATTTTCTCCATTCCCCAAACCTTTCCAAGGCTTAAACCTGCATCAAATAGAGCCTCCTGCTCTCTCCATCATCCATTCCATTCCATCCATACACCACATTCCATTCCATTGAATTAATAAATAATTCTAAACAACCTAAGATCATATATATTTATCCATTTCATACCAATTACCCAAATATCTAACCTAACATATAAATCCCAACTCAACAAGAAACATGCTTGGAATTAAAAAGGGAGTCTACAAGAAACATAGCCAATCAAATGAAAACAAACATACATGCATATATATGAATTGTAGATCTACTTGCCTCAACCACGACGAAGATTCAAAATGGGTGAAATTTGAGGAGAAGCTTTTCTACCCTCAAAATCACAATCTACCCCGATCAAACACAACCTAATACATCAAGGAGAAGAAAGAAAGAAAAAGAATCAAGATCGGACCTAAATCTAACCAAAAGGAAGATGACATAAAAAGATGAAGTTATCGAAAACCTTACCAGGTTGATACCGGAAGCAAGAGGGAAATGCGAGGATGACTTCTAGCGGATCAGATCTCCGAATGGGGTCTCCTGGGCTAGGGTTCTGGCTTGAGAAAGGAAGAAGAAGAAAAGAGAGGCTGCTGGTTACTTTGTTGCAGAGAACGAATGAAAATTTAGGGTTAGTTTTCATTTAAGAAGATGATTAAGGAGGAAAAGACCGAATCGCCCTTTAAGTGGGTCCGGTGAAGAATGGACCACTTGAAAGGTTTCTGATCGTCGGATCGTGACGAGTCAAGAGATAAAAATCATCAGAACGACGAGACCTTTCCAACGAACCCAAAATCACGGCGTTTGGAATATTTCAGAAAAACACTCAATTTTCCCTAAATTTGCAAACTACCCCCCTGCTATGATCAAACGAACTCGGAATCAAATGAAACTTCGCAGATACTATTCTAATGCTAAAAGAAACTCGCTCATGATCTAAACCCACTTAAATATCTAAAAATACAATTAAATAAAATAATAACAAATTAGACGGGTCAACGCCCGGGTTTTGGGCCCAATTGACCCAGTAAGGTCACGGACCTTACAAGTCTCTTTGGCACTGGCCGAGATGGAGAAGTCTGGACGGTACGCCAGAGCAGTCTCTTTGGAAATGGCCGAGACCAACATGAGGCCGAACCTGGGCGAAGCGCGTAGCTAGCACGAGGGCGACACCAACATGAGGTCGTTCAATGCGGTCGAGACCAGCATGAGGCCGAAACCAGCGTGAGGCGGAAACCAGCACGTGGACGGACCAGCATGAGGTCGTTAAATGCGGTCGAGACCAGCATGAGGCCGAAACCAGCGTGAGGCGGAAACCAGCACGTGGACGGACCAGCATGAGGTCGTTAAATGCGGTCGAGACCAGCATGAGGCGGAAACCAGCATGAGGTCGTTTGGAGGCCAAGAAGCCTGGTTGTATAGAACGACTCCACGGTGAGCTCGGTGGCTCCGGATGACTGATGGCGGTAGAGGACCGTGCGATCAAGGCTGACAGCAGAGGACCGTGCTGTCGAAATGACGGTAGAGGGTCGTACGATCGAAGTTGACAGTAGAGGGTCGTGCCGGTGTCATCGAAGCTGACAGTAGTGGACCGTGCCGCCGAAATGACGGTAGAGGGTCATGCGATCGAAGCTGACGGGCGGTCGAAGCTAACAGTAGAAGGTCGTGCCGGTATCATCGAAGCTGACGGCGCCATCGAAGTTGATAGTAGAGGACCGTGCCGCCGAAATGATGGTAGAGGATCGTGCGATCGAAGCTGACGGGCGGTCGAAGCTATGCTGAGAAGGAGGCGAGCTATAGACTGTTGCTGCTGCCAAGCTGGAGACTGGCACTGCTGTCGAGCCGGAGGAAGGATTTCCTACCGAACTGGAGGTTGGCGCTGCTGTCAAGTTAGAGACTGGCACTGCTTGTCAAGAATACATGTGGCCGAGACCAGCATGAGGCTGAGCCAGTGTGAGGCCGTAGCCAGTTCCTGTACAGACCAGCATGAGGTTGAGACCAGCATGAGGCCGAGCCAGCGTGAGGCCGTAGCCAGCACGTGGACAGACCAGCATGAGGTCGTAAATGCGGTCGAGACCATCATGAGGCCGAGCCAGCGTGAGGCCGTAGCCAGCATGTGGACGGACCAGCAAGAGGTCGTCAATGCGGTCGAGACCATCGTGATGCCATGCCAGCTTGAGGTCATAGCCAGCACGTGGACGGACCAGTAACAGGTCGTAAATGCGGTTGAGACCATCATGAGGCCGTAGCCATCACGTGGACGGACCAGCAAGAGGTTGTAAATGTGGTCGAGACCATCATGAGGCCGAGCCAGCGTGAGGCCATAGCCAGCACGTGGACGGACCGTCAACAGTCGTAAAAGCGGTCGAGACCATCATGAGGCCGAGCCATCGTGAGGCCGTGGCTAGCACGTGGATGAACCAGCAAGAGGTCAGGGCGCGTAGCTTGAGACCTTCATGAGGCCGAAACTACGTGAAGTGCGTAGCTAGCACGAGGGTGACACCCGCACGAGGTGGGGAACCTGGCGTTGCTGCCGCGATGCACGAAATCGAGATCTGGCACTTAGCCGAGATGCAAGAGATCGAGATCTAGTGCGCGACCGAGATGTAGGAGCACGGGGCTCTGGACGACTGACGGCGGTAGAGGACCGTGCGATCAAGGCTGACAATAGAGGACCGTGCCGTTGAATATGACGGTAGAGGGTCGTGTCATCGAAGCCAACAGTAGAGGGTCGTGCCGATGTCGTCGAAGCTGACGGCGCCATCGAAGCTGACAGCAGAGGATCGTGCCGTATGACGGTAGAGGATCGTACGATCGAAGCTGACGGGCCATCGAAGCTGAAAATGCTGTAGGGGCTGATCACGCCGTCGAAGCTAATGGTAGAGGACCGTGCCGGGAGACGGTAGAGGGTCGTATGATCGAAGCTGACAGGGATCGAAGCCGGAGGATGATAGGAGGCTTCAGTAGCCCCCCCCCCCCCCCCCCCCCCCCCCCGAGCTAGAGGAGACTTCTGCTGAGCTGGGGATGTCTGCTGAGATGGAGATATCAGCCGGTTGCTTTCATAGAGGTCGAAGCGTTCTAGAGCTCGGGCTCCGTCTAGCTGAGGACCCTTCTGCCGGGAGAGCCCCAGTCAAAGGTTATCTCGTCGGGAAGGTGCTGTGACCCCCTTAGAGGATGAACCTGACTGAGTTTCCGGCTTGTGGACGCTCGCTGGACCAGATCTTGCTGCGAACCTTTCCTGGTGGGGGGACCGTCGGCAGCTGTGTTGACAATGTCAGTGGTTCCTTTCCCTTTCTGGTTCTTCGAGGCATGGTGTTGGGGAAGATGGCTTTTTGCTCAGTTCCCCACAGACGGTGCCAATTGTAAGTGCAAAAAACGTGACTCACAAGATTAGGGGTGCCTGATAGGACTTATCCAAAGGAAAGGAGATGATCAGCTGCCTCAAAGCCTGAAAGGGAAGAACAAACAATCAGAGGACCCTGGCCTGGGCGGCGCAAGGCTCTCCGATGCCTAAGTTAGTGTATGAACTAAGCAGACGATGAAGATTTTGATGAAGAAGATGGCGTACCAGAATGGTGTATTCGTTGTTGGCTCTCTTGCTTGTGAATTGTTCTTGTGTTTATATAGAGGAAGAGAGGAGGCAAAGGGGTGGTTGACTGTCTTGTCATAGCCCACTCTGTCAGGTACTAGGGAGGCGCAGTCCCATCGTAGCCTACTTTTCTTCAATTGCAGTCCCATCGAGCCTGTCTTGTCCCATCTGGCCATATCCTGGCGCCTTGGGAGCTGTGGACGGCGATCTGTCAGGAGATATGGGCTGAGCTCTTGTCTTGTCGCACGTGCCGTAGCGTACTTGAGCATCCATGGGAGGACAGCTGTCAGTGCTCAGTATTTTTACTGAGCTGAGGCTCTTTGGCCGAGACGGAGTGTCTCGCCGAGGTGAGGACCTGACGGAGATGGAGGGTCCTGGCACTGTTGCCGAGGTGGAGGGGCCTGGCACTGTCGCCGAGCTGGGGAGCCGAGGTCGGGGACGACTTGGCTTGGCTAGAGACTTCTGGCAAAGGTGCCGAGATGGAGCACTAGGCCGAAGTGGGATGCTTTGGCCGAAGTGGATTCTGCCGAGGTGAAGTGCCTGGCTGAGATGGACCTAGCTGGTGCGGGAGCCCGAGATGGAGCATCTGGCCGGGACTCTAATGAGTTCGGGAATTTCCCCACACATTAGTCATCCCTTGCCAAGAAAAAACCTAGTTATCATTGAGAAGACCATAAAAAACATTTGTTGATGGCTAATTTCTCCCCTAACTTAGTTAAGACGTATGTCAAAACAAACTTTACAATCATTTAAGAGGAGAAGCCAGAAACTACAAAGATTTTAGAGTTCAGACACCAACATGAATAACAAGTACATTCACCACACACAATTTGAAAAGGATGCACACTTGAAAAAAAATGTGAATTGGCATTATTCATATGAGAAACATGACACTTGGAGTTCTTGTTTTTCTAACCGAGCACCTAAACGAACATTAACTTTTAGAAGTGCTTCTGACATTCTTGTGAAAAAGTCATCATATTAATTTAACCCATCTGGCGGAGAGAGTTGAGCATGTGTGACAAGGATAATAGCACTATGCCATGTTCCTTTGCGAAAGCTATCGGTGATAGCTTTAATAACCTACCTATCCAAATTATCCAGTCTATATGCATTTAACCAGTCAACATATAGGAGGACATAAATCGTCCTGTTCAATAGAACCTGTTATTCAAGCACAACACAAACTTCCACGTAATGTCTCGACTAAGTAAGAGATGTGATGGACCGCGCTTCTGCCTGGTTCTACCGAGGTCGGCGGACGTGGGAGTCCGTTGGGTCCGACCCTTTCGTAACCGGGGGGCAAAGGCGTGCATCAACATTTTTTTGTGTGGGTGTGCCAGATTTTCTATTTTACTTGGAATTGCAAGTGGTGATCCGGAGATCAACCTTCGCAAGTAAAAAGGAAATCAACTTCTTTCAAGTTTTCCATGGCACATATATTTAAGAAAAGAGACATTTTCTTGATTTCCGTGAAAGGTGATTTTTTTGGCATTTATAGCCGATTTGGCGTTTATAGCCGATTTACAATCCTTATCAATAATGAAAGACAAGAGTTGTGATTTTTGTCTCTTTTAAAAAAAATACAAACTACAATGAAAAGCAAGAAAAGGAGGATCTAACTTCTCAGGAGATTATGGGGGACCCGTTCAGATCGCAAGCCATATGTGGGCTTCGCCATCATCCATGCAGATGAGAACAGAGGATGCTATTGATTCGCTTGGCTTGGCTATAACCTCAGGTTTTTAGAGGACAAAGACCAAGAGGAGGTCCTATATCCAATAAAAAACTAAGTAGACGGGCTGAAAAGCCACGTCTAAGCCATTGGAGGCCGAAGGAGAAAACACGGACCTTGGGGGGGTTACGCCCCAAGGGACTTTTGTCACCTTGTAGCGGTGGTCGGTGTAGAACTTCTGCAGAGTTTTCTCTCTTTCTTTCTCTGGATTTCTGTGCTTTTTTCTGATTTGGGATCTGTCTTGTTTTTCCGATGATCTCTGTGTTTTTTCCGATCTCTGTGTTTTTTCCGATTTGGAATTCTTTGGAATGCTCTCCTATTTATAGGCTTTTAGGTAGCCATTTAGGAGGGTTTATGAGCCTTAATTGTCATAAAGCTACATAAAAGGAGGAGTTACAAGATTGAATTCTTTATTTTGTAACTCTTTTTTCTTGGCTTCTGATTGGCCGGAGGAGATTGAGGGCATTTAATCGCCTTTAATCGCCATGATGGGAGGAGTTTCATGGGTTAAATGCCATGAATCTCTTGACTTGTAACTCCCGGATGCTTCCTTCTGATTGGTCCGTCCAATGAAATGGATTAATGACTGTAATAAAGCTAGTCAATTAATCGCATTAAGTGGTCACCGAGCAGTTGAAGAGTCGCGGGCCGTGCCGCGTCTTTTGGGATTCTTCTGACGATGATCATCGATGGATCTTCATGTAGATCGACATCGGATGGACCATGTAATTTCAGGTGTTGGGTTGCCACAGCGGGTGCGGTGCATCTGTCCTGTCGATTTTCTCGATCGGTCCGGGGTAGAAAGCACACTTTTTTTGTTGACCAGTTGGCGGTCCAATGTTGATTTTTATACTCTTGATGATTAACCTGTATGGTTTACGGATGTGAGGATTTGGTGTCTCAAAGTATGAATTTTGGAAAATATCCCACCAGGAGGCCGGACGTTTTCAATCGCAAAAAACGGCGCAAACCGGGGTTTTCCCCGGGGCCCCCCTTGGCGATCCCGGGCCCGTCCCTGGGACCAGGGCTGTAGGGGCTGGCGACCCTGGGCCAAGGGCGGCAGGGTTTGCGACCCTGGGGGGTTTTCCCCCCTTTTGTACCGTTTTTTGCTGGGTGTGTCCGATTCTTTTTTCTTCTGTATTTTTCCTTGACATTTGATCATTTGTTGGCCGGATTTCCCGGTAGAAAACCTGATGAGAATGTTGCATTTTGTTTTGCAAAGTTTATAATTTTCTGAGAAAGCCGAAGACTTTGTCGCGCAGAGCTGCCGATTTTTCGTCAGAAGCTGAAACTGGGTCAAACGATGTCGGAATGACCTGAGATTTTGAGGTGAAGCCTCCTGAGCAATAAATAAGACCAACCATAGGCTTTTGTTTGAGTTTTGAAGCCGTTTGGGGTCCTATCACCAGTGGACTTGCTTTTGTCGCAATGAAGATGTCGCGGTTTGATGTGCGGTCAACCGATGTCCGATTGACTTGAAATTTGACCGGGAACCTATTGGAGTCATTTTAAGATGATCCATAGGCTCTGTCTTAGAAACCATGGTCCCGGGGAGCTTCGCCGCCGAGAGGCCTGATTTGGCTTCTGAGCGTCAAACTATGGTCAAATGTTGTCGAAATGACCTGAAATTTGACGTGTAGCCCTTTGTAAGCATTTTGAAGCCGTCCATGTGCTCTATCTGATGAGTGATGGCCTCGGTGGTTCTCGCCGCCGAGAGGCTTGATTAAGCTGTTCGAGGGTTGATGTAGGGTCAAACGTTGTCGGTTTGACTCGGAACTTGACGTGGAGCCTTTTGGATGTATTTTGAGACCTACCATCGGCTCTGATCGAAGATTTGATGTCTCCGATGCTTTCGCCGCCGGGAGCTCCTTTTCAGTTGTCGGAGAAGCGAAGTTAGGCCAAATGATTTTGAAATGGCCTGAAACTTCTTGTGTACTCCTCTTTTGGCTGTCTTGAAGGATCTTGCAGTTTTTGTTTGATTCTGACAAGATTTGATTTTTTGGAAGTAGCATTGCCTATTATGGCAGGTTGCGACTTCATGTAGCTCTTTGGATCTTGAATAGGCAAAGTGACATTTTTGGTGTCAACAAATTCCCCCTCAAGGTACAGCGACGAGTTGCTTAACATTTGTAGTCGATGTGCCTCGAAGAGATTTGTGAAGGAGAGCCTGTGGCTGAACCAAGAGACTTTGAGCAGTCTTTTTTTTTGGTATTTGTAGCATTTTGAGCTTCCAGGGGAGTTTATGGTAGTGAAAGGGATCACGTACCATCTCGAGGCAATGTTTTGAAGATGACATCAGGGATGTGGATTTGGGTTTTGACCTTGTGACCTAACAGGCTGTATGTGGCAGGTTAGGGGGTCGGGTATGGTTTTGACCGTGTGACCCAACAAGCTGTATGTGGAATGTTGGGGGATCAATTTTGGTTTCGATCTTGTGACCTAACAGGCTGTATGTGGCAAGTTAGGGGATCAGGTTTTGGTTTTTGGTTTTGGTCTTGTGACCTAACAAGCTGTATGTGGCAAGTTAGGGGACCAGGATTTGGTTTGGATTTTTGTGGAATGTCAATTTTAAGATTTTGGCTCAATTTGGTATATGAGGCTGGATGGTTTGATTTTTGGAAGCTCATGGGGCTTGGAATTTTCTTTGTATGGTCCAATCAACTCAAAAGAGGCATGGAACCATTTTTGTATACTCTTGGTAAGAGGGATTTCTCTTTGACTAAAAGCCTAAAAATTTTTTATATATTTTAAGTGCTTAGGTGGTCAAACCTGGCTCATATGGGCTAACCCATGGGACCTTAAGCTTTTGAAATGGCTTAGATCTCATATGGTGTCATTTTTGTAAAGAATATCCAAAAATATTTCCTTTGGATAGAGAATATCTAAGAATATCTTTACTTGGAGAGAATCTCTCATGTTCCCTTTATTTTGGGATAAGATATCTCAAGATATCCTCCTTTGGGAAAGAATCTTTTATTGATCATATCTTTTGGGAGAAAATCTCTCATTGATTTCTTTTTGGGAGAAAATCCCTCAAGATATCTTTCTTTTGGGAAAGAATCTTTCTAATCTCTTTCTTTTGATAAGGTTACTAATTAGTAACACTTACCTCTTTCTTCTTTCCTTCTTTGGTTTGCTCTCTTCTATAAAAGCAAGGAGGATGTTGGATCTCTTGCTCTTATTACTTTCTTTTGCAACAATCCCAAGAGGGCTTCAAGACCAAGAGTTCTTCTTCTTCAAGATCTTCAAGACTTTTCTTCTTCTTCTCCATCAATGGCTGCAAGTAAGTTCCCTTTTTCAAGAAAACCCCATTGTAGAAAAAAGTTCTTTCTTTTTTTGTTTCTTTCTTTTCTTTTCTTTTTTTTTCCACGTGTTTGCTTCTTCTTTTTACATGTTTTTTTTTTTTTTTTTGCTTTCTTCTTTTTTTTGTGTGTTTTTTTTTCTTTTGTGGGCCGTACGGACAGATCCGTACGGATCTGGCCGTACGGCCACGTGGCCTGTGGGCCAGCCCCCTTTTTTTTCCTTTTTTTTTGTTTTCTCTCTCTTCTTTTTTTTTTTTAGAAAGTTTCTTTTCTTCTTTTTTTTGCTCATAATGATAATGCATTTTTTTCGCAAACCAAGATGTTCATGCATGTATATTTTTTGTAAATTGAATTGTAGCATGATGTGATAGCATACCTGAAAGTTTTCGCAAATTAGAAAATTGGAGCTCGCAGCGATGTTGAGCCCTTCCTGATTTTGCGGAGACTTTGAGGTTTCGAAAGTTTGGAGCTTCGGAGCTCGCAGCAATGTTGAGCCCATCTTCAAGCTTTCTATTTCTTTCGGGATAGTTCATTTTCTTCGGAATTGCCCCGTCATCATGTCAAATTTCGCCAGATTTTTTTTTAGCAAGATTCTGTCATTTTGATGTTTGATCTTTTTCTTTTCCATCCTTTGAAGGTGGTTCCTCCAGAACGAACAAGGGTAAAAAGCCTACTACAAGCGTACCTCGTCAATCTGTTAGATCTTCTAATCCGGCCGTTCAGCAGGCCTTTGAGAAGGTCCAGTATGTCGAGAGAAATCTGGAAGAATGCGACTCCCTCAACAGAGATGAGATGAGGCAGCGACTGATCACTCTCAAGGGAGAGGAATTCTATAAGATCATGGTAAGCAGTCATCCATGGGTGATGGGAGATCAGAGTGTTTTACCCAAGTCTACCTTCTTCTTTGGTGATGCCGTCCCTGATGACATGACATACCAGAGGAGATGTTTTCAGTTCTCTTTCACAGCAGATAGTGAGAAGAAGACTGTTGCTACCCCGGTCGACGTTTGATCGCACCGTCTCGATCATGAGCCTTGCCCCCACGTGCTCTAAGAGGGAAGATCCTCCAAGCTGGGTGAGAAGGACAAATGTAATCAAGACCGGGGTTTTTGTTGGCGGTTCTCCTAGATATACGGAGAGGTCGCCTGTTGACATGGACCTGTTGATGCCATCCGCGGCTACCAGGGCTCTGATTATCCGTTGGTCGATTTGAGATCGGTGGGCCTTGGTATTTCCAGTGGTGATGGCAGCAATTGGATAAAGCCTTTTCGACTTCGCGGCCATTTCAATGCTGACTCCGAGTGGAAGTCGTGGACTGATCGCGTCCTGCTGATTGGTGTCGCCGTTTTGAAGGAAGCCGGGATTTTTGATGCGGTCCGCGCCTTTAGGGAGACCGTGATCTTTTCCGACGAGGCCTTCATGGCTATGCTGGAGTCATTCCTCCCACAAACCAATACCTTCGTTGTGACGAATGGTGAGATTGGTTTCTCTTTGAAGGAGCTAAGCGCCATTACTGGATTGCCCATCCTTGGCAAACTCTATGAGGAGTTTATGCCGATTGACAGCGTCCTTGAGGGGCAGTCTGAGGAGTTTAGGCTTCTGTACTTTCAGCTCGTCGCCTTCTATGATTTTTTCAAGGAGAAGGAGGGTTTGAAAGTTAGATCCAGCAGTTGGAAGAGTTCTAGCTCTTCGTTCCCCAACTTTTTTGATAGCAGGGATTCTTCTGATAGTGTGACCCCAGGAAGCCAGGGCTCAGGATCCAAGTTCGAAGAAGATCTTGGCTATGCAAGAAGAGTTGAGAGAATTCTGTGGGAGTACAAACGCCATATGTCCTGACATTGCACTGCGGAGAGATCTCGCTGTTTACCTCACTTATTGGCTTGGTGAGGCTATTTTTGCTGGAGGAGATGGAAAGCACATCAGGACGCATTGTATTTTTCCAACTTGTCAGATGGCGTTTGGAGAGCATCTTGCTTTGGTGCCAGCTCCTTACTCCTACCTGTGTACCGAACTGCAGGCTGCTGCTTTTTTGGTTCGGCTTGGGCTTCCCATGAATAGGGTATTTTCAGCCCACATCTTTTATTCGTGGTACGTGTACCACTGTCCTGGCTTCCACCGGCTGGGTGCTGCACAGGATGATGATCCTCTGATGATTCGGCTGGCTAAGGGCAAAGCCGTGTCCGAATCACTTTTGTTTGCCCGCATGAGGATCCGATGGTTCAGGGACGTCGAGATGGGGCAGTCTTCATTGAAGCTTTCTCCGGAGTTGCGGAAGAAGGCTTTTGATTTTGGTGCCTCCCGAGATTCTACCAGGGCGGGGTCGGGAAGGCATTACTCCTTGACGAATGCAGAGAAGGAGTGGCTTTTCAGCATACGTGTCGGCACGATGGTGTACCGCAGACATCTTTTCGTCGACATCCAGCCGTATGTACCCTCTCGCTTTGCTTTGCAGCTGGGCTTTTCTCAAGGCGTTGTTGGAGCGCCTTCAAGCATGGTGAAGCGCTTTGGAGGTTTACAGGACGGGAGAAATGCGTGGGCTTTCTATAGTGCTGAAGACACTACAGCCATGATCTCTTATCCTGTGTTGTTGACTTCCCGGATTGCCGGCTTTGCGAAGTGGTTCGCGGAGAGCTTTTCGGCATATTGGGGGCTTTCCAAGAAGGAGCTTGATGTGAAGCTGGCATCTGGAAAGGGCCTTGGAAAGTCGGATGGCATCCGGCGAGAGGAAGTTTGGGCCTTCCTTTCTGGAGAAAAGCATAAGATAGGCTTTCTCGGTGACCAGGGCCTCATTGGTTCTGAAGCTGTTCGAGAAATACCTGATGAGGCTTTAGAGCAGCTAGAACAGGAGGAAGCCGAACTTGGTGCTTGGATGCAAGCGGCACAGAGGCAAGCTTCCGTGGAGTCTACTGGCAAGAGTAGACCATCCAGTGAGGAGTCAAGTGGGAAACCTGACTCTAACGGCGGGGCAGGTTCCTCTAAGAAGCGAGCCCGCAGGAGTAAGAGGAGGAGGAGTCATCATCGCAGCAAGGGGCAGCATGAGGACTCTCCTGACTTGGAAGTTCCTCTTACTATCAATGAGGATGTGCCAGTGGATGCTGACGAGCCTCCAGAGAAGAGAAACCGAGAAGAAGAGACCGTCGGTGAAGGTATGATTCTTCCTTTTTCTCTTTCTATTTCTTTTCATGGGATTTTTCCATGTTCTGATTTGCTTCTTGTTTCTGCTTTTTTTTTTTTTTAGCAGAGGAAGACTTGGTGATGCCTGAGGTTCCAACCGATGAGGTGGTGACGGATCCTGTCGGGGCACCTGAAGAAGAACCGAGGGACTCTGAGTGAATCCAGAATCTCCAATTGGTATGACTTCTTTTGCTTTCTTTTTTTTTGTGTCTGTGACTTGGTTTGTTAATATTTTTCTCGCCGGCTGACTTGCCACAGGATTCCGATGACTTTGAACCATCGATGGACGCAAATGTTGATGATGCTTCCGATGAGTTCATGGAGAAAGAGAGTCTTTCGCCAGTCGTCGAAGAAGGTATTTTGTAGTAATAACCCTGATAATGATTTTCAAACAGGATTATATTCATACCTTTTTGTGTTTCTTTGGCAGGTTTTGAAGTGACAGAGGAGGGTCCGTCGCTTCCTTTAGAACCAGAGCAAGGGATGCTAGAGGTTGATCCAGAGGTAGAGACTCCTGGGACCAGTTCTGACACTGTTGAGGAGATACCTCGTGCTGAGATTCCTTCCCGAGCAGGAGCAGCTTCAACTGGAAAGAGTTCTTTTGTTACTCTTCCAGCGGGTGATGACATGAGCAGCCGACCAACGGAGTTGGGTGAATCTTCAGCTAGGCCATCTCTTCTTTTTGCGAAGAAGGTGGTGGTGCGGGTTCTAAGCTCTTGGATTGAGACTCTGCTTTCTGGGCACTTAGATGCCGGATTTGGGATGATCCAGCATGTGCGTGAGATTCTCGGTGATGCCGAAGAGGCTGGTCTGGATGTCACAAGTGCCAGGGCGATCGTTGATAGGATCATTGAGCTGGGTGACAGGTGGTTTGAGACCATGGGTTTTCCTGACGACCAGTTCTTCAAGGAGATGTTCCTGGACCCTGCAGATAAGGCTCAGTCTAACCTGGATGAGGCTACACAAAGCAGGAAACAGATAGTCCGAGAGAAGAGCTTGGAAGAGCTAGCCATCATTGGGCTGACACATGACCTTAACATCCTTCATAGGGAGGTTGATGAGGCCAGGAAACGTCTTCAGCATCTGCAGGCACAAGTCGCTGCCAAGTGGACTGCAATAATAGAGGCTCGTGACAGGGAGAGTGCTCTGATCCCCGGGTTGCAGATGTCGATCGAGTTCTTAAAAGGAAGTCTGAAGAGAACAAACAATGGCAAACTGCTCGGGATAAGCTTCCCGGTGCGAAAGAAGGGTTACAACCCACCCCAGCATCTCATGGCAGGTTCCTGAAGAAGCGTGCCTTGGAATCCCTGACGGCTGAGGCCAAAAGTTTGCTTGAGGAGCTGAACTCTTGGCTGGAGACCATTTTTTATTGAGCTCCTGCTTTTTTTTTAACAGAAACCATCCTTCTCTTTTTTTTTTAGTACCACTTGTATTTTTTTGGTACTTTTTTTTTTGTAGTGCTTGTGAACACTTTCCTTTTTTTTTTGGTACCAACATGTATTTTTTGGTACTTTTTTTTTTGTTTTCCCGACGCTCACTTAAATCTTTTTGTGATGAAAGTAATTGCTAAATGGGATGTTTTTTTTTTTGTTTTCCCTACGCTTACTTAAATCTTTTGTGATAAAAAGTAATTGTTAAATGGGATTTGATCAAAAGTTTATCATTTTGTGAAAATCTTTGTCAAATGATTGTTTTGGCATGGAAGCCAGATTTTTGTTTGTGGCATGGAAGCCGATTTTTGGCATGAGAGCCAGTTTTTGTGGCATGTATAGCCGGTTTTGGCATTGATAGCCGGGTTTGGTGGCATTGATAGCCGAGTTTGTGGCATTGATAGCCGGGTTTTTTGAAAGCCAATTTTTTTTGTTTGTGGCATTGATAGCCGGTTTTGTTTTGTGGCATTGATAGCCGGTTTGTTTTGGTGGCATCTATAGCCATTTTGTGGCATTTATAGCCGGTTTGGTTTTCAAAAATGCAAGTATCGACTAAAAGTCACCTCCCTGCTGAATGTTCTTGCAAGTATCGATGGAATGTCGCATCCTTGCTCATTCGGTTGCGAGTATCGATGGAATGTCGCATCCTCAAGGATTTGGGTGCAAGTATCGATGAAATGTCGCATCCTTGCTTTTCAAATTTTTTGATTTTGCGGGTACTGACTTGATGTCGTTTCCCCACGATTTTTGAAATTTGTGGTTTTCCTCGAATTTTTGGGTTATGGATATCAATTGAAATGTTGCGTCTCCATGGTTTTTTAGGTTTTTTCAAACCTTTTGAAATTTGGGTTGTGGATATCAACTGAAATGTTGCATCTCCACGGTTTTTAGGTTTTTTTGAACCTTTGAAATTTGGGTTGTGGATATCAGCTGAAATGTTGCATCTCCACGATTTTGGATTTTGCAAGTATCGACGAAATGTCGCTTCCCTGCGATTTTGGAAGTGTCGAACGTGGTTCGCATGCTTCCGATTTGTGCGAGTATCGACTAAGCGTCGCTTCCCCACGGTTTTTTGAAAAAACTTTTTTTTTGTTTAAAGACACGAGGGTCATAAGTTTTGACCTAAAACCATTTTGGTGGTAAAAGGCAGGGTGGACTAGGGTGGAAAATCCCTGAATCCGGATTTTGTTTCAAACCATGAATTTTGGGTTCAAGGGTTGAAAATTTTGGTCAAGTTAGGGAAAGGTTCCTAAACTTGGATTTTTGAACAATGAAACGATGGAAGTAAGCATTGTTTAAATTTCTAGAAATTTCAACATTTGATATGAAAATTCTAAATAAAGGTGGGTTAGCGAGCGTGTACCTGGAAACCCGGTTTTGGCGTACAGGCATTGCTCTACCCAGTTGGGTAAGTCTTCAAGGGGTAGTACCGCTTTAAGAACTTGCATTGATGGGCAGCATACCACTTTCACCTTCCATGTTTAGAGTGCGTATGCGCTGTTGGAGAAAACCTTGTCGATGACGTAGGTCCCGCCCATTTTGGCTCAAATTTTCCTTTGGACTTGTGAGCGAAGACCATTGTCTTTTAACCGCAGAGAACCAGTCACCCTTTTTGTAGGCTCGGTTGCCTGACCTTTTGTCGAAAGATCATGCCATGCGTGCTTGGTAAAGTTCAATGCTTTGTTGAGCTTCGAGCCTTTTCTCATCGAGATTGTCCAGGCTCATGGAGTCGCATTTGACATTGCTTTCTTGAGTCATGTCATTTTGCAAGGATACCCTACAGGAAGGAATTGTACTTCTAAGGGCACGATAGCTTCGCATCCATAGACCAAGGAGAATGGTGTGCTATGGGTTGGTCGTCGAACGGTAGTTCGATAGGCCCACAAAGCTTCAGACAGTTTGTCGCTCCAGTCTTTTTTGTGACTAGAGACCATTTTTTTGAGGATTTTGTAGAGTGTCTTGTTGAAAGCTTCTGCTAATCCGTTTGCTGCCGGATTGTATGGAGTCGAAGGACAGCTTTGGATTTGTATTTGTCGCAGAACCTGTAGAATCGATGATCCCAGAATTGTGGTCCGTTATCATGGATGAATCTTTTGGGTATGCAGAAATGACAAATAATGTTGGTGCGCAGGAACTGAAGGACTGATGAGGTCTTCATTTCGTTAAACGCAAAATGCTTTTGACCACTTGGAGAAATAATCCGTAGCGGCGAAGATGAAGCAATGACCTTTGCTCGAAGGGGGAGAAATAGGACCTATGATGTCCATACCCCAGGCTTCGAAAGGCCATGAAATCGCTGTAGAAAGCAGCCATTCTGGAGGCATATGAATGCAATCTCCATGAACTTGGCATTGTTGGCAGCGCCGGAGTGTAAGTGCTCTCATCAGACGATGCTTCGGAAGAGCTATAATCCCGAATTATCACATTACAGGAAGCTCTGACAGGAGACGTTGCCTGATCGGAGTCAGACTCATCCTCGGATGTAAGAGGATCGTCTATCCAGTAATTTTCTCCACTTTCAGGAGTTAAGGAAGGATGTACCTGATGGTCTTCATGGACTTCAGGCTTTGGATTGCGAGGAGGCTCGTTGACGCGGTCTTGCTCTTGTTCTAAAGCGAGATGCTGCAAGATCCTTGCATATTCTTCAAGATCAGGCATGGGAGCCAAATCTCTTCTTCATCATCTCTTTGTGGCTCAACATTGTTGATTTCCACTGGAGCAATGAGGGGTGCCGGTTCAACAACATTTTCTTGTACAGCCTCTTGGACTTCTTCATCATCAGACCAGGATCCTTGTGGCTGTAGGGGGTTATACCAGATTACTGGCATAAGATGATTCTCAGGAACCCATTCTTCATCGGAGAGATATTCTCCTGTTCAAGGGACTCCTCCCACTCGTCTGTGTAGTTGGATTCGAATCCATCATCGGTGTCGCTGGACTCGTATCCATCAATGGAGAATCCAACTACCGAATTGCAAGAGTATGATGCCGCCTGCATGGCTTCTTTGAATTGAGGTGACATGAAATCACTGAGAGTGAATTTTCTTACCCCCTTTGAAGTCTCTCGAAGGGATGTTTTTGTTGCCTCCAGTGAAGCGGTAGAGGAAGCCTCTGCCTTTTCTTTGACTTCTTGTTTTGGCTGAGTCTTCTTTTGCCGTTTGAGCTTGAGGAGATATTTCCTAGCCTGCCTTCGCTGTTGAGCTGTAGGCTTTGTTTTCACGACCTCCCAATTTTCATCTTCCAGGAGATCGGGATGTACCCATATGGGTTGTCCGTTTGGTGTCGGGTAAGGAACCAGCTGCTTGGACGCTTGGATTAAGTTTATCACCTTGAAGGAAGTAGTGATCTTCTTCTTTGGTGATTTTGATGTTTGTCCATATGTCACCATGTTGATGGAGGCAGACCCATAGTTTTTGTCAAAGGTGATGACTCCGTTTTTCCACATCTCGTTTATTTTCTCCCTCACAACGAAGCATTGATTGAGAGGATGCGAGCTCATCTGGTGGTATGGACAAGTACCGAGGATCGTTGGTTTTACCAACATCACCTGGTCTTTTTGGTTCATGCAAGGTGAGCTTGCCGTTTGCCACAAGAGCCCTGAAGATTTCATCAACATCTTCATCAAACGGGTATTTCTTCTCTACTCGTTCTTTGAAAGCATCAGAGAGTTCAGGTCTCTAACCAGCAGCTTTGTTTTCAGCTTTCTTTGGTGGCTGAGGAGCTGACTTGGTCTGCACATTGACGACCTCTTTTTTCTTTGGTTTTGAGGCTACGATGGCGGTTGGCTCTTTTTTTGATGATTTCTGACTGTTGAGGTCTTTAATCACCGTTTCAGGTTCCATGGAAGCTTCTAGGAGTTCTCCCAGGTTTTTTTATTTATTGCCGATGATCATGGAGCGGATTCTGGCTCTCATGTTGTTTCGGCAGATGTCGACTAGCGACGCTTGTGGCAGTACATCAAAGCATTTGTACGCCATTGCTTTCTACTTATGAATGAAGTCATATGTTGACTCATTCTCCCCCTGTTTTAGGCTGCACAGCTGATCCATAGTAGCGGGATGATCCTCACCTTTGAAGTGAGTCAGGAAGCGTGTCTCTAGCATGGCCCAGTTTTGGATCAAGTCCTCCGGCAGAGTGGAGTACCAATCGAAGGCCGTACCTTTTAGGCTACTTGCAAAGAGGCGGATCTTGAGTGCATCTTGATCCGTGATAGCTCCCGTCAGGATCTTGAAGTGGATGACGTGCTGTCTGGCTGATCCTTTCCCCGTATATGTTTGGAGAGTAGGATGCTTGAATTTTGTGGGGAACGGGACCGAGTCCATCCATAAGGGATATGGTGGCTTGATCCCATGCTCCTTGAGTATATCCTCTTCTTTTGCTTTGGCGAGGATACTGTCTACGTCCTTTTTGGTAAGGGCGCGTGACTCATTTTCTTCTCCATTTACCTCATCGTCTTGATGATTCGGAGGAGGTTCATTGTTCGCCTGATTTTGGAAGGCGAGGAGAAGGTTTTCCATCAGAGTTTCAATCCTCTGCTGGCCTTGTTCCAACTGCTGGATGCGTGTGATCGCATCGTCATGAGGTGGATTGCGGGGTGGTGGCTCAGAATTTCTAGCCAAGACGTTCATCCTTCGTGATTCAAACGAAGAAATTGTCCTGGTAACTGAGCTGGGGCTCATTATTTTTGATGAAGAGCTTGAGGAAGGATCACTCTGCCGTCCTTTGCTTGAAGGAGCAGGGGATTCTTCTGAGTGTCTTCTTTTCCTGGAGACGCTGCGGGTCATCGGACGTCGGACATGGATTTTGGATGCTGACTTTTGGCGCCTTCTGGTTTTTCCGACCATATGGACGGCAACAATTTGGTTGGGTCTTTCTTTTTCGACCCATTTGGGAGAGACTTGAAGTGTAGGAGGCTGGGTCCTTTGCTTCTCTAGTCTCTTTTGCCTATACGACGCGCGGCGGCGTATACGACGAGCAATTTGAGCTTCGGTCAGCTCTAGCTGGGCTTTGACAACGAAGGATGTGCTCCCTCGGGCGCAGCAGCCGAGCCTGTCTTCTTTGTAGCTGGGCAAGGACAGGATGCGAACCCTGTCCTTCGCCTGTTGCAGCGAAGCTTTGAAATTTTCAAGTTCGGCCCCTGTAGAGATGAAGGGTCGAACTGCAGGTTTGTAGGCCTTAGCAGGTGTTTGCAGAGGCCTTGTGATGCATGATCTGATTTTGGGCTTGTAGGAGCAAGCCGGCTCATGCTGGGTTGATTTGAGAGTCAGATTGGAGATGGGTCTCTCCTCTTTAATGTAGGCAAGATGGTAGAGTTGGTTCTCTTTGAGTGGGGCCAGGAATGCTGGCTTAGTAGATGTTTGGGACCTTCTCTATTTTGGTGAAGGTCTTGGGGACCAAGTCTTGGGATAGACCTGGTCGTTTGCTGGTCGAGGCTTCGTGGGGCTGCCATGGGCTTCGGGCCTTCTGGTGTTCGCCTTTGGTGTCACGGTAGTAACACGTTGAGAGGCGAGTTTCTGCCTCTTGGAAGGAGCAGTTTGTTCCTCAGGAAGTGGGAATGGTCCCAGCGTCCCAAAGACAATAGTCCGGGGAGTCGAGGTCGACCCGGAGCTCAGAGAGTTGCCGAGGGAGTTGACGCTTCGGTAGCTGATGGGGCGCTTGTAGGTGCGCGTAGTTTGCTTCTGTTGAAGCATGAGTTGGTGCTTGCTTTCATCGAAAGTAATGGTAAGCGATGCTGCCATTGTTAGTTTTTTTTTCGAAAATTTCTGAAACAAGACCACATCCATTAGTAATCACAAGAATATAATGATCATAAATGGGAAGTTCTATGGTTTTGTCTTTTCAAATCGCTAGAGGGAGATGACCCAAGCAATATGAAGAAGGCAAAACGCCATAGAGGGTACAATTGTTCTGATCGCAGGTATGGTAAGCCCAGAATGAGTGTCCCAGTGACTGCTAGAAGCAATTGTGAACTTAAATTCGACTTATCGAGAAGCAGAGCTTGCTCGAGGTAAGAAGAATATAAAGTTGGAGTTACAAATGTGCCGGTCGCAATACAGTAGACCCTGAAAGGGCGTACTAGTACCGTTAGACACAAATGTTTTGAGACCGCATCCATGAGATGAGATTCTCTGTTTTGAAAGGTCAAGATTGGATTCATCAAAGAGAGCAGATGGTATTCCGATCCCAATACGGTCTTAGCAATTTCCGCGAGCGCCAGTACTCAAAAGGAAATGAACCATAATTTCTCGGATCTGAATCCAGAAATGACGAGTTTTTTTTTTTTAAAGGTCAATATCGGGTTCATCAAAGAATGCAAAAGGCACTCCAATCTGAACACGGGCTCAGCGATTTCCACGAGCGCCAGTGTTCAGAAAGGAGAAGACCAAGATTTCTCCAATCTAAACCCAAAATGACGGAAGTTTTTTTTTTTTTTGAAGATTTTTTTTAAAAAAAATATTTTTTTTTATTTTTTTGAGGATTTTACCAAAAAAAAAATAGCATAGATGTCCACTGGGCTAAAAAGGTAATATTAACCTCCATTGCACCAGATCAGTCACTTTTCACGGAATGATATATTTTTTTTAGCACTTTCAACTAGCGTCCCTAGCTACCCTAGTTTTATAACGTTAAGAGTCGCTAGGGACCCTGCGGTGTCATGTTTCGTTTAGCACTTCTAACTAGCGTCCCTAGCGACATTGGTTTTATGACGTTAAGGGTACCTAGGGACCCTGCAGATCCTTCCAATTCCACTTGCAGGAAGCCATATTCGCCTCTCTCCTCCACCAACAACCACCCTCCTCCTCCTCCTCTCTTCTCCTCCACCACCCATCCCTCCCAGATCCCATCTCCCTCAACCCCAACCCCCATTGTATAACGATTAGGGTTTTGGAACTCGCCCTCTCTCCCGGGCATTAGAGGTTTTTGCTGAAATGTGTTTTAATGTTAGATCTGTTGCTTGAAGTCGTTTCTCTTCTATGTAGATCTTCAGATTTGTATTTCTTTCGTGTATTCCTGAGTAAGCATTTGATCTACCTGTATAGATCCGCATTTGTTTTGTAGATCTTCAGATCTGTATCTACAGTATGTTGTTGTGTGTTTCTAACCAACCATTAGTTCTACCTGTATAGATCCTTCACATCGTCTGAGATTTATCTTAGATCTAGGTTTTTCTTTTAGAGAAATGTACTTTGAACAGCTCGAATTCACTTGATGTTGGACCTGTTGTTCGATTGAGCTATTCTTACTGAAAATGAAACGAAAATCAAAATCTTTGTAGTCATAAGATTCTGTTTTTATGTCTAAGCAACCACTAAATCTGCTTGTTAAGAACCTTCCTTCTTCATTTTCTGAGTTTTATGTCTAAGCAACCACTAAAAAAGTTTACACAAAATAAAAAAAGAATGGAACAGCAGACATTTGGGAGAAGACGGCATGGAGAAGAAGACCTGAACAACGAAAGAGGGGAAAAAAAACCCTCTTTCGTTCTACTTTTCGTATACACCCAGGGTCCCTAGCGACCCTTAACGTTATAAAACTAGGGTCGCTAGGGACGCTAGTTGAAAGTGCTAAAAAAAAATACCATTTCGTGAAAAATGACTGATCTGGTGCAATGAAGGTTAAAATTACCTTTTGAGCCTACTGGACATCTAGGCAGTTTTTTTTGGTAAAATCCACTATTTTTTTTAAGAGTTTTTTTTGAAATTTTTTTTATTTTTTATTTTCTATTTTAAAATTTTTATTTTTAAAAATTTTATTTTTGAAAAAATTTATTTAAAAGACGAGAGAGTACACATAGGCCTCCTAACCCGGTCTTATGAAATCTCGATTGATAGAATTGCCCCCAGGTAAGGGTAGGATTACTTAATGAACCCGTTTGGAGGACCCTTGCCTAGAATAGTCAAGCTGTCTCCACACTCTGGACAAGGCTTTTCTTGAATTTACCATGATCAAAGAACGCAGTTGGTTTAACCTTAGTGGTCTATGTCTTTTTTTTGTTTTTTTTTATATATTTTTTTTTATTTTTTTTATTTTTGATGAACTCATCGAAGAGAAACGATGGCCCAAAACCTTAGTCGAACAGGCTCAACATTTTTGCAAGCACGATGAACGATAGGAAAGGATCAAGGTTTCTCAATTTTGAATCCAAAATGAAAAATCTGATTTTTTTTTTTTTTTTACATCTTTAATGAACTCATCGAAGAGAAACGATGGCCCAAAACCTTAGTCGAACAGGCTCAACATTTTTGCAAGCACGATGAACGATAGGAAATGATCAAGGTTTCTCAAATTTGAATCCAAAATGAAAAATCAGATTTTTTTATTTTTGTTTTTTTTTCTAGATCTTTAATGAACTCATCGAAGAGAAACGATGGCCCAAAACCTTAGTCGAACAGGCTCAACATTTCTGCAAGCACGATGAACGATAGGAAAGGATCAAGGTTTCTCAATTTTGAATTCAAAATGAAAAAATCTAATTTTTTTTTGTTTTTTTTTTTAGATCTTTAATGAACTCATCGAAGTGAAACGATGGCCCAAAACCTTAGTCGAACAGGCTCAACATTTGTGCAAGCACGATGAACGATAGGAAAGGATCAAGGTTTCTCAATTTTGAATTCAAACTGAAAAATCTGATTTTTTTTGAAAAGAGAAAGAGTGGAAATAAATTCAAAGAATTAGAAATTTCCAAAAAATCTCATCTAATCTTTTTTAGATGCGGAATCCGACATAGGCCACCAATTAGAAAGTAGCCAAGGAATTGAGGAAAAGAAATATAAGCATAGAGCAATAGATATGATATGCAACTATTTCATTTCTAGCATCGTGTTCTCAAATGAACGGGTCCCACCGGGTGTGCCAGCTTGATGGACCGCGCTTCTGCCTGGTTCTACCGAGGTCGGCGGACGTGGGAGTCCGTTGGGTCCGACCCTTTCGTAACCGGGGGCAAAGGCGTGCATCAACATTTTTTTTTTTGTGGGTGTGCCAGATTTTCTATTTTACTTGGAATTGCAAGTGGTGATCCGGAGATCAACCTTCGCAAGTAAAAAGGAAATCAACTTCTTTCAAGTTTTCCATTGCACATATATTTAAGAAAAGAGACATTTTCTTGATTTTCCGTGAAAGGCGATTTTTTTGGCATTTATAGCCGATTTTTTGCGTTTATAGCCGATTTACAATCCTTATCAATAATGAAAGACAAGAATTGTGATTTTTGTCTCTTTTAAAAAAATACAAACTACAACGAAAAGCAAGAAAAGGAGGATCTAACTTCTCAGGAGATTGTGGGGGACCCGTTCAGATTGACGATCGCAAGCCATATGTGGACTTCGCCGTCATCCATGCTGATGAGAACAGAGGATGCTATTGATTCGCTTGACTTGGCTATAACCTCAGGTTTTTAGAGGACAAATACCAAAAGGAGGTCCTATGTCCAATAAAAAGCCAAGTAGACGGGCTGAAAAGCCATGTCTAAGCCATTGGAAGCAGAAGGAGAATGCAAGGACCTTGGGGGGTACCCCCCAAGGGACTTTTGTCACCTTGTAGCGGTGGTCGGTGTAGGATTTCCGCAGAGTTTTCTCTCTTTGATGCCTTTTTCTGTCTGAGTTTCCGGATTTTCTGCAGTCTGTTGTTTGTTTTCTCTGTTGTCTGTGCTATCCTATTTATTGGCTTTTTGGTAGCCATTTAGGAGGGTTTATGGGCTTTTATTGTCATTAAGCCGCATAATGGGAGGAGTTACAGGATTTAATTCCTTTATTTTGTAACTCCTTTTTCTTGGCTTCTGATTGGCCGGGGGAGATTAAGGGCAATTAATCGCCTTTAATCGCCATGATGGGAGGAGTTTCATGGGTTAAATGCCATGAATCTCTTGACTTGTAACTCCCGGATGCTTGCTTCTGATTGGTCCGTCCAAAGAAATGGATTAATGACTGTAATAAAGCTAGTCAATTAATCGCATTAAGTGGTCGCCAAGCAGTTGAAGAGTCGCGGGCCGTGCCGCGTCTTTTGGGATTCTTCTGGCGATGATCATCGATGGATCTTCATGTAGATCGATATCGAATGACCATGTAACTTCAGGTGTTGGTTGCCAACAGCGGGTCGGTGCCTTCTGTCCTGCCGATTTCTCGATCGGTCGGGAAGAAAGCACACTTTTTTTTGGTTGACCAGTTGGCGATCAATGTTGATTTCAATACTTTTGATGATTAACCCGTGTTTTTTACGGATGTCAGAGGATTTGGTGTCTCAAAAGTATGAATTTTGGAAAATACCAGAGGCCGGACGCTTCGAATCGCAAAAAAAACGGCGAAAAACGGGGTTTCCGGGGCCCACCGGGCGATCCCGGGCCCCAGGGTCGCCGGGGTCTGCGACCCTGGGGGGGTTTTCCCCCTTTTGTCCCGTTTTGTGTCCGTTTTTGCTGTTTTTCGATTCTTTTTTCTTCTGTATTTTTCCTTGACATTTTTTATCATTTATTGGCCTGATTTCCCTGTAGAAAATCTGATGAGAATCCTTGCATTTTATTTTTCAAAGTTTCCAATTTTCTGAGAAAGCCGAAGACTTTATCGCGCAGAGGTGCCGATTTTCCGTCAGAAGCTGAAACTGGGTCAAACGATGTCGGAATGACCTGAAATTTGGGGTGAAGCCTATTGAGCAATAAATAAGACCAACTATAGGCTTTTGTTTGAGTTTTGAAGTCGTTTGGAGCCCTATCACCAGTAGACTTGCTTTTGTCGCGATGAAGATGTCGCGGCTTGATGTGCGGCCAACCGATATCCGATTGACTTGAAATTTGACAGAGAACCTATTGGAGTCATTTTAAGATGATCTATAGGCTCTGTCTTGGAAACCATGGTCCCGGGGAGCTTCGCCGCCGAGAGGCCTGATTTGGCTTCCGAACGTCAAAGTATGGTCAAATGTTGTCGAAATGACCTGAAATTTGACGTGTAGCCCTTTGTAAGAATTTTGAAGCCGTCCATGTGCTCTATCTAATGAGTGATGGCCTCGGTGGTTCTCGCCACCGAGAGGCTTGATTTAGCTGTTCGAAGGTTGATGTAGGGTCAAACGTTGTCGGTTTGACTCGGAACTTGACGTGGAGCCTTTTGGATGTGTTTTGAGACCATCCATCGGCTCTAATCGAAGATTTGGTGTCTCCGATGTTTTCGCCGCCGGGAGCTCCTTTTCAGCTGCCGGAGAAGCGAAGTTAGGCCAAATGATTTTGAAATGGCCCGAAACTTCTTGTGTACTCCTCTTTTGGTTGTCTTGAAGGATCTTGCAGTTTTTGTTTGATTCTGACAAGATTTGATTTTTTGGAAGTAGCATTGTCTATTTATGGCAGGTTGCCACTTCATGTAGCTCTTTGGATCTTGAAGAGGCAAAGTGACATTTTTGGTGTCAACAAGAGGCATAATGAGATCTTCTGGCAACAAGAGGCACAATGGGATCTTCTGATTTTAGCTTCATTTCAGTAAGATTGCTGTTTTATTTTCTTCTCTGCTGTCTACTTCTTAACTGATATAATCCAATGGTTAGGGGCTGTTATAATCTTCATAATCCTGAGTGCAGGTTGTGTGTAGTTACTCTTAAATCAAGGCTCATGCACTGGAATAACCTGAGTTACACATATAACTGACAGTGGTTTTCTTCTTTGTCATTAACAGTTAGAGGTAAACAACTAGGCATTAGGATCTTCAAAATCTGAAATTCTTTTGTAGCTTCCCCATCCAAGAGCAGAGTGATACAAATCTAAATTGTTTATTTTAGTAAGCAGCCAACTCCTTTTTAACAGTGTCTTAACTGTTACTGGAAATCCATTTTTCCCTTCTATGCTCTGATCAACCATATGCAACAAACCCACCACCCTATGTAACCGTTCTCCCATCTATGCAACTAATCTACCATCCCATGTCCTAGCTCAAGTTACATGCAAATTATCTAATCTTAAAACCATAACACCATGTGCAACTCATGCCCATTTATAAAATGCAAGGATGCAAGTGGGGGCGGCATCCTGAATCCTGCCTTAGTTCGAATTTTGAGGCCTATGATCTAGGACCCGGCCTATTTTCTAACCCAAGAAGTTTATGAGCAAAGCTTGGTTTGACACAGCTTTTTTAGTCTACTTTGAACAAAGGTAGCACTCGGCCTACCCTACATTAATGGGATAAAGGTTAGAGCTTATATGATATAATGAGATATGCCAAGATCTTTGACCTTGCTCCAAGAGTTAGGTTTCCAAGGAGTTCTATCCCATTTAGAAGACTGGACAGAGTTTGTGTAAGTGGAAGGAACAGAATTTGCATGGCTCAAAAGAAGAAAAAAGGGCAGACCACAGCTTTGGGAAGATTGGGAAGAGTTTCTCATTTGCTCCCTCTGAGATAACTAGAAAATGGTGTGCTATGGATGGAACTCATGGAAGACCATCCTCTATGCTGACTACATAGGACAAACTGTGGAGCATGAATGGGGCATGTTACAGTATCATTCAAGAACCTTCATCCTCTGTGAAATCTCCACAAATTTATGGGATATTTGTTATTTTCCTATGGTTTCAATAAGGAAAAATAACATGGTCCTTAGGAGTGCAGAGTGAAGGGTAACTAATAAATATAAGGGAATGACTATCAAATTTCTCAAGTTTGATGGAATATAGTTTCTTATGCTCTCCCATATGGGCTATAGTATACTCTTTTGCCATTCATCTATCTTTCATCCCTCCAACCCCAAAAATTTGCATTTAAATCCATATGAAAACTTCAAATGTCCCCTTACGGCATGATAAAAGTCTGCCAAGCCCAACATTAAATCAGATGAACTTTTGGATAATATCCCCTTTTGATCTCCTAGCCCTTCACTATAACCCCCTATAGGATGATTGAAACCATCCAACCACCAAGAACATCCAAAACAGTCAGTTGCACTAAATCCAATCCGAACGGCCATTTCGTATTCTTCTGATAGACATTAGGATCATCAAGACAAGGGAATATGAGGTGTTGTGTGTTGTACATGGCTGGCCCTTGGCATATCTATTTCCAATCTCAATTTGTCTAGATGTCTAAAGTGGGTAGTAATCTGAAAAATAAGAGTGTTTGACACAGGATTTTGCCCTCTACCCGCTTTAGAGAAGTAAAGGCAAATCCTCTTAAAATGAAAGGGGGGCCTAGTGCAGTGGGCTTGCAAAAATAAAAGCTTTAGCCTCTTTTATTTATGGATTTATTTTGGATGGTTCTGTTGGAATAAGAGTAGAGATACCAAACAAGGACTAAGATGTGTTTTCTTGAGAGGTATGTGTTGGAAACTGGGTGAAGGTCACCCACTTTCTATTAATAAATAATTTTATTAACTGCAAATCCATCATTTATATCCATTGCGGATCTATTGTTATCAAAATTCAGCCATTAAAAGTAAAGAACTCCTACTTTATACATCTCATTTTCAGTGACCCATGTTACTCTAGAAAAAACCCATCTGCAAAATATATGAAAAAAGGTCTTTAAGTTATCAGAAGAAATTTAAAGAATAGAAGTATGACACCACATATACAAGTGAATGTTCGACATTTTCATCTCATTTACATAGGATAGTGGACGGGTGGACATGGATGAAAGGTAGAAGATAATGAGCAAAGAAGATTACCATCAAATTCTTAAGTTATTAACCAATACACCCAAAATGCCTAGGAGTTAGAGGTGCGGCAAATTAACTACTTAACACCCCACTCGGGGGGGACACTGCCTGGACTCGAAGCACGCGCCTATACAAGACGTGACATGGGACCTTTTTGCCTTGCACATCCGCACCTACACACAAGACGTGGTATCGTTTTTTTTTTTTTTGGTTGTCTTGAGCGGATTCAAACCCTGGATGTGTTGGCTTTGATATCATCTCAAGCTGCTAACCAATATCCACCAAAAATACCCAGGTGCTATTGGTGTGGCACATTACCTACTTAACACAAATGGCAATGGGTTTACTTTTGTAAGGAAGGGGAGACGCTGCAAGATCCTTGCATATTCTTCAAGATCAGGCATGGGAGCCAAATCTTCTTCTTCATCAGCTCTTTGTGGCTCAACATTGTTGATTTCCACTGGAGCAATGAGGGGTGCCGGTTCAACAACATTTTCTTGTACAGCCTCTTGGTCTTCTTCATCATCAGACCAGGATCCTTGTGGCTGTAGGGGGTTATACCAGATTACTGGCATAAGATGATTCTCAGGAACCCATTCTTCATCGGAGAGATATTCTCCTGTTTCAAGGGACTCCTCCCACTCGTCTGTGTAGTTGGATTCGAATCCATCATCGGTGTCGCTGGACTTGTATCCATCAATGGAGAATCCAACTACCGAATTGCAAGAGTATGATGCCTCCTGCATGGCTTCTTTGAATTGAGGTGGCATGAAATCACTGAGAGTGAATTTTCTTACCCCCTTTGAAGTCTCTGGAAGGGATGTTTTTGTTGCCTCTAGTGAAGCGGTAGAGGAAGCCTCTGCCTTTTCTTTGACTTCTTCTTTTGGATGGGTTTTCTCTTGCATTTTGAGCTTGAGGAGATATTTCCTAGCCTGCCTTTGCTGTTGAGCTGTAGGCTTTGTTTTCACGACCTCCCAATTTTCATCTTCCAGGAGATCGGGATGTACCCATATGGGTTGTCCGTCTGGTGTCGGGTAAGGAACCAGTTGCTCGGACGCTTGGATTGAGTTTATCACCTTGAAGGAAGTAGTGATCTTCTTCTTCGGTGATTTTGATGTTTATCCATATGTCACCATGTTGACGGAGGCAGACCCATAGTTTTTGTCAAAGGTGATGACTCCGTTTTTCCACATCTCGTTTATTTTCTCCCTCACAACGAAGCATTGATTGAGAGGATGCGAGATCATCTGGTGGTATGGACAGTACCGAGGATCGTTGGTTTTGCCAACATCACCTGGTCTTTTTGGTTCAGGCAAGGTGAGCTTGCCGTTTGCCACAAGAGCCCCGAAGATTTCATCAACATCTTCATCAAACGGGTATTTCTTCTCTACTCGTTCTTTGAAGGCATCAGAGAGTTCAGGTCTCTTACCAGCAGCTTTGTTTTCAGCTTTCTTTGGTGGCTGAGGAGCTGACTTGGTCTGCACATTGACAACCTCTTTTTTCTTTGGTTTTGAGGTTGCAATGGCGGTTGGCTCTTTTTTTGATGATTTCTGACTGTTGAGGTCTTTAATTACCGTTTCAGCTTCCATAGAAGCTTCTAGGAGTTCTCCCAGGTTTTTTGATTTGTTGCCGATGATCATGGAGCGGATTCTGGCTCTCATGTTGTTTCGGCAGATGTCGACTAGCGACGCTTGTGGCAGTACATCAAAGCATTTGTACGCCATTGCTTTCTACTTATGAATGAAGTCATATGTTGATTCATTCTCCCCCTGTTTTAGGCTGCACAGCTGATCCATAGTAGCGGGATGATCCTCACCTTTGAAGTGAGTCAGGAAGCGTGTCTCTAGCATGGCCCAGTTTTGGATCGAGTCCACCGGCAGAGTAGAGTACCAATCGAAGGCCGTACCTTTTAGGCTACTTGCAAAGAGGTGGATCTTGAGTGCATCTTGATCCGCGATAGCTCCCGTCAGGATCTTGAAGTGGATGACATGTTGTCTGGCTGATCCTTTCCCTGTATATGTTTGGAGAGTAGGATGCTTGAATTTTGTGGGGAACGGGACCGAGTCCATCCATAAGGGATATGGTGGCTTGATCCCATGCTCCTTGAGTATATCCTCTTCTTTTGCTTTGGCGAGGATACTGTCTACGTTCTTTTTGGTAAGTGCGCGTGACTCATTTTCTTCTCCATTTACCTCATCATCTTGATGATCGGAGGAGGTTCATTGTTCGCTTGATTTTGGAAGGCGAGGAGAAGGTTTTCCATCAGAGTTTCAATCCTCTGCTGGCCTTGTTCCAACTGCTGGATGCGTGTGATCGCATCGTCTTGAGGTGGATTGCGAGGTGGTGGCTCAAAATTTGTAGCCAAGACGTTCATCCTTCGTGATTCAAACGAAGAAACTATCCGGGTAACTGAGATGGGGCTCATTCTTTTTTATGAAGAGCTTGAGGAAGGATCACTCTGCCGTCCTTTGCTTGAAGGAGCAGGGGATTCTTCTGAGTGTCTTCTTTTCCTGGAGACGCTCCGGGTCATTGGACGTCGGACATGGATTTTGGATGCTGACTTTTGGCGCCTTCTGGTTTTTCCAACCATATGGACGGCAGCAATTTGGTTGGGTCTTTCTTTTTCGACCCATTTGGGAGAGACTTGAAGTGTAGGAGGCTGGGTCCTTTGCTTCTCTAGTCTCTTTTGCCTATACGACGCGCGGCGGCGTATACGACGAGCAATTTGAGCTTCGGTCAGCTCTGGCTGGGCTTTGACAATGAAGGATGTGCTCCCTCGGGCGCAGCAGCCGAGCCTGTCTTCTTTGTAGCTGGGCAAGGACAGGATGCGAACCCTGTCCTTCGCCTATTGCAGCGAAGCTTTGAAATTTTCAAGTTCGGCCCCTGTAGAGATGAAGGGTCGAACTGCAGGTTTGTAGGCCTTAACAGGTGTTTGCAGAGGCCTTGTGATGCATGATCTGATTTTGGGCTTGTAGGAGCAAGCCGGCTCATGCTGGGTTGATTTGAGAGTCAGATTGGAGATGGGTCTCTCCTCTTTAATGTAGGCAAGAGGGTAGAACTGGTTCTCTTTGAGTGGGGCCAGGAATGCTGGCATGGTAGATGTTTGGGACCTTCTCTGTTTTGGTGAAGGTCTTGGGGACCAAGTCTTGGGATAGACCTGGTCGTTTGCTGGTCGAGGCTTCGTGGGGCTGCCACGGGCTTCGGGCCTTCTGGTGCTCGCCTTTGGTGTCACGGTAGTAACATGTTGAGAGGCGAGTTTCTGCTTCTTGGAAGGAGCAGTTTGTTCCTCAGGAAGTGGGAATGGTCCCAGCATCCCAAAGACAATAGTCCGGGGAGTCGAGGTCGACCCGGAGCTCAGAGAGTTGCCGAGGGAGTTGACGCTTCGGTAGCTGATGGGGCGCTTGTAGGTGCGCGTAGTTTGCTTCTGTTGAAGCATGAGTTGGTGCTTGCTTTCGTCGAAAGTAATGGTAAGCGATGCTGCCATTGTTAGTTTTTTTTTCGAAAATTTCTGAAACAAGACCACATCCATTAGTAATCACAAGAATATAATGATCATAAATGGGAGTTCTATGGTTTTGTCTTTTCAAATCGCTCGAGGGAGATGACCCAAGCAATATGAAGAAGGCGAAACACCATAGAGGGTACAATTGTTCTGATCGCAGGTATGGTAAGCCCAGAATGAGGGTCCCAGTGATTGCTAGAAGCAATTGTGAACTTAAATTCGACTTATCGAGAAGCAGAGCTTGCTCGAGGTAAGAAGAATATAAAGTTGGAGTTACAAATGTGCCGGTCGCAATACAGTAGACCCTGAAAGGGCGTACTAGTACCGTTAGACACAAATGTTTTGAGACCGCATCCATGAGATGAGATTCTCTGTTTTGAAAGGTCAAGATTGGATTCACCAAGAGAGCAGATGGTATTCCGATCCAAATACGGTCTCAGCGATTTCCGCGAGCGCCAGTACTCAGAAGGAAATGAACCATAATTTCTCGGATCTGAATCCAGAAATGACGAGTTTTTTTTTTTTTGAAAGGTCAATATCGGGTTCATCAAAGAGTGCAAAAGGCACTCCTATCTGAACACGGGCTCAGCGATTTCCGCGAGCGCCAGTGCTCAGAAAGGAGAAGACCAAGATTTCTCCAATCTAAACCCAAAATGACGGAAGTTTTTTTTTTTGAAGATTTTTTTTTTCAAGATTTTTTAAAAAAAAAAACTTTTCTTTATTTTTTTTTGAAATTTTTTATTTTTTATTTTTTATTTTAAAATTTTTATTTTTAAAAATTTATTTTTGAAAAAAATTATTTAAAAGACGAGAGAGTACACACATAGGCCTCCTAACCCGGCCTTACGAAATCTCGATTGATAGAATTGCCCCCAGGTAAGGGTAGGATTACTTAATGAACCCTTTTGGAGGACCCTTGCCTAAAACAGTTAAGTTGTCTCCACACTCTGGACAAGGCTTTTCTTGAATCAACCATGATCAAAGAACGCAGTTGGTTTAACCTTAGTGGTCTATGTCTTTTTTTTATTTTTTTTATATATATTTATATTTTTTTTATTTTTGATGAACTCATCGAAGAGAAACGATGGCCCAAAACCTTAGTCGAATAGGCTCAACATTTCTGCAAGCACGATGAACGATAGGGAAGGATCAAGGTTTCTCAATTTTGAATTCAAACTGAGAAATCTAATTTTTTGTTTTTTTTATTTATTTATTATTTTTTTATTTTTAGATCTTTAATGAACTCATCGAAGAGAAACGATGGCCCAAAACCTTAGTCGAACAGACTCAACATTTTTGGAAGCACGATGAACGATAGGAAATGTTCAAGGTTTCTCAATTTTGAATTCAAACTGAGAAATCTAATTTTTTTATTTTTAGATCTTTATTGAACTCATCGAAGAGAAACGATGGCCCAAAGCCTTAGTCGAACAGGCTCAACATTTCTGCAAGCACGATGAACGATAGGAAAGGATCAAAGTTTCTCAATTTTGAATCCAAAATGAGAAATCTAATTTTTGTTTTTTTTTATTTTTTTATTTTTAGATCTTTAATGAACTCATCGAAGAGAAACGATGGCCCAAAACCTTAGTCGAACAGGCTCAACATTTCTGCAAGCACGATGAACGGTAGGAAAAGATCAAGGTTTATCAATTTTGAATTCAAACTAAGAAATCTAACTTTTGTTTTTTTTTGTTTTTTTTTTGTTTTTTTTTTTTAGATCTTTAATGAACTCATCGAAGAGAAACGATGGCCCAAAACCTTAGTCGAACAGGCTCAACATTTCTGCAAGCACGATGAACGGTAGGAAAGGATCAAGGTTTATCAATTTTTAATTCAAACTAAGAAATCTAATTTTTGTTTTTTTTTATTTTATTTTTTATTTTTAGATCTTTAATGAACTCATCGAAGAGAAACGATGGCCCAAAACCTTAGTCGAACAGGCTCAACATTTCTGCAAGCACGATGAACGGTAGGAAAGGATCAAGGTTTATCAATTTTGAATTCAAACTAAGAAATCTAACTTTTGTTTTTTTTTTTTTTAGATCTTTAATGAACTCATCGAAGAGAAACGATGGCCCAAAACCTTAGTCGAACAGGCTCAACATTTCTGCAAGCACGATGAACGGTAGGAAAGGATCAAGGTTTATCAATTTTGAATTCAAACTAAGAAATCTAATTTTTGTTTTTTTTTTATTTTATTTTTTATTTTTAGATCTTTAATGAACTCATCGAAGAGAAACAATGGCCCAAAACCTTAGTCGAACAGGCTCAACATTTCTGCAAGCACGATGAACGATAGGAAAGGATCAAGGTTTCTCAATTTTGAATCCAAAATGAGAAATCTGATTTTTTGTTTTTTTTTTTTTGAAAAGAGAAAGAGTGGAAATAAATTCAAAGAAATTGAAATTTCCAAAAAATCTCATCTCATTTTTTTTAGATGCGGAATCCAACATGGCCACCAATCAAAAAGTAGCCAAAGAATCAATAAAAGAAGTATAAGCATAGAGCAATAGATATGATATGCAAATATTTCATTTCTAGCATCGTGTTCTCAAATGAACGAGTCCAACTGGGTGTGCCAGTTTGATGGGCCGCGCTCCTGTCTGGTCCTACCGAGGTCGGCAGACGTGGGAGTCAGTTGGGTCCGACCCTTTCGTAACCGGGGGGCAAAGGCGTGCATCAACATTTTTTTGTGTGGGTGAGCCAGATTTTCTATTTTACTTGGAATTGCAAGTGGTGATCCGAAGATCAACCTTCGCAAGTAAAAAGGAAATCAACTTCTTTCAAGTTTTCCATTGCACATATATTTAAGAAAAGAGACATTTTCTTGATTTGCAGTTAAAGGCGAATTTTTTGGCATTTATAGCCGATTTTTGGCGTTTATAGCCGATTTTGGCGTTTATAGCCGATTTACAATCCTTATCAATAATGAAAGACAAGAGTTGTGATTTTTGTCTCTTTTAAAAAAAAATACAAACTACAATGAAAAGCAAGAAAAGGAGGATCTAACTTCTCAGGAGATTGTGGGGACCCGTTCAGATTGACGGTCGCAAGCCATATGTGGGCTTCGCCATCATCCATGCAGATGAGAACAGAGGATGCTATTGATTCGCTTGGCTTGGCTATAACCTCAGGTTTTTAGAGGACAAAGACCAAGAGGAGGTCCTATATCCAATAGAAAACTAAGTAGACGGGCTGAAAAGCCACGTCTAAGCCATTGGAGGCAGAAGGAGAAGACAAGGACCTTGGGCGGGGTACCCCCCAAGGGACTTTTGTCACCTTGTAGCGGTGGTCGGTGTAGAACTTCCACAGAGTTTTCTCTCTTTCTTTCTCTGGATTTCTGTGTTTTTTTCTGATCTGGGATCTGTCTTGTTTTTCCAATGATCTCTGTGTTTTTTCCGATCTGGATTTCTTTGGAATGCTCTCCTATTTATAGGCTTTTAGGTAGCCATTTAGGAGGGTTTATGAGCCTTAATTGTCATAAAGCTACATAAAGGGAGGAGTTACAAGATTGAATTCTTTATTTTGTAACTCCTTTTTCTTGACTTCTGATTGGCCGGAGGAGATTGAGGGCATTTAATCGCCTTTAATCGCCATGATGGGAGGAGTTTCATGGGTTAAATGCCATGAATCTCTTGACTTGTAACTCCCGGATGCTTGCTTCTGATTGGTCCGTCCAAAGAAATGGATTAATGACTGTAATAAAGCTAGTCAATTAATCGCATTAAGTGGTCGCCGAGCAGTTGAAGAGTCGCGGGCCGTGCCGCGTCTTTTGGGATCCTTCTGACGATGATCATCGATGGATCTTCATGTAGATCGACATCGGATGACCATGTAACTTCAGGTGTTGGTTGCCAACAACGGGTCGGTGCCATCTGTCTTGTTGATTTCTCGATCGGTCGGGTAGAAAGCACACTTTTTTTGGTTGACCAATTGGCGATCAATGTTGATTTTGATACTCTTGATGATTAACCTGTATTTTTTACGGATGTCAGAGGATTTTGGTGTCTCAAAAGTATGAATTTTGGGAAATACCAGAGGCCGGACGCTTCGAATCGCGAAAAAAACGGCGAAAAAACGGGGTTTCCGGGCCCAGCAGGCGATCCCGGGCCCCAGGGTTGCCGGCAACCCTGGGCCAAGGTCGCAGGGGTCTGCGACCCTGGGGGGTTTTTCCCCCTTTTGTCCCGTTTTGTGTCCGTTTTTTGCTGTTTTTTCGATTCTTTTTTCTTCTGTATTTTTCCTTGACATTTTTGATCATTTATTGGCCTGATTCCCCTGCAGAAAACCTGATGAGAATCCTTGCATTTTGTTTTGCAAAGTTTCTAATTTTCTGAGAAAGTCGAAGACTTTGTCGCGCAGAGCTGCCGATTTTCCGTCAGAAGCTGAAACTGGGACAAACGATGTCGGAATGACCTGAAATTTGAGGTGAAGCCTCATGAGCAATAAATAAGACCAACCATAGGCTTTTGTTTGAGTTTTGAAGCCGTTTGGGGTCCTATCACCAGTAGACTTGCTTTTGTCGCGATGAAGATGCGCGGTTTGATGTGCGGCCAACCGATGTCCGATTGACTTGAAATTTGACAGGGAACCTATTAGAGTCATTTTAAGATGATCCATAGGCTTTTTCTTAGAAACTATGGTCCCGAGGAGCTTCGCCGCCAGAAGGCCTGATTTGGCTTCCGAGCGTCAAAGTATGGTCAAATGTTGTCGAAATGACCTGAAATTTGACGTGTAGCCCTTTGTAAGCATTTTGAAGCCGTCCATGTGCTCTATCTGATGAGTGATGGCCTCGGTGGTTCTCGCAGCCGAGAGGCTTGATTTAGCTGTTCGAGGGTTGATGTAGGGTCAAACGTTGTCGGTTTGACTCGGAACTTGACGTGGAGCCTTTTGGATGTATTTTGAGACCATCCATCGGCTCTGATCGAAGATTTGGTGTCTCCGATGCTTTCGCCGCCGGGAGCTCCTTTTCAGCTGCCGGAGAAGCGAAGTTAGGCCAAATGATTTTGAAATAGCCTGAAACTTCTTGTGTACTCCTCTTTTGGCTGTCTTGAAGGATCTTGCAGTTTTTGTTTGATTCTGACAAGATTTGATTTTTTTAGAAGTAGCATTGCCTATTTATGGCAGGTTGCGACTTCATGTAGCTCTTTAGATCTTGAAGAGGCAAGATGACATTTTTGGTGTCAACAAGATGAAAATGATAAAAGAAGGCAGAATTAGCGAAAGGTACCTATAGTAGATTGTATCCAGCCTCTCGTCCAAGCAAAAACTTGTTAGGGCCTCTGGTCCACGCAGCCAGACTATTTGTAGCCATAGGTCCCTGCATCCATATGATCACATATTTCATGACTGATTTACCCTTTCAACCGTTTAGGCATAAAATTTTGAAATTTCAAATTTCAAATCTTATATTATCCATCTTCTTTCAGACCTCAATTGGCATCAGTAGCGGTTAGGACTCGGTGGGCCATCACTGTGCACGATCGCAGAACCCAGTTGCAGAGACGAACTCCGGGGCTTCGTCGCATCTCGCTGCTCACAGGAGAAGAAGTGTATGCGGTTCCATTTCAAAAGACAAAGGAATCTTGTCTTATTTGACAAGCGGAGAGATTGAGATTAAAAAAAAAAAGGGCTTGAAGTTGTTTTCTCGATTTTGAAAAGTTACATAACCCATTCAAGTTTACGATCGCCGTAACAGCCATCATCGCCGCAGCCGTCGCCGGTTTCTCTTCGCCGCCGCCGCCGTCTCGCCAGTCCAGCCGCCCGCCCAGCGTCGTCGAAGAAGACCACCGCAGGAAGGAAGGGGCTGCAGTCTCTACTTTGTAACAGAAATCGAAGGAAGAAGGAGACCCTTCCAGGTCGGGTCTGTTGGGTCAGTTCCAGGTCAGGTCCGACCCGCCCGCTCTAGAAGCCCAGCAGTAGTTGCAAGTCAGGTCCAGGATAGTTCAACCTGACCTGTTTCGTAGAAGCATAGAAGCATTCAGACCCGCATGCCAGAATTACTTCTTGATTTTGAGTGGCATACGGACTATGTGATTGATTGAGAAGGAAGAAGGTCTGTCGGTGTCGTTTTTGACAAATATATATGAGTTTGTATGAAATTTATCTGAGTTTTGTATAAATTTATCTGAGTTATGAGTTTTTTATAAATTTTTTTAGAGTTTTGCATCAATTTATCTGAGTTTTGTCAAATTTATTTCAGTTTTGCGTAAATTTATCTAAGTTCTGAAACAAATTTCTTTGAGTTTAGGACAAATCTATCTGAGATTTGGCTAATTTATCTGATTTTGGAACAAATTTATCTGAGTTCCGGACAAATCTATATGAGTTTGTGGCAAATTTATTTGAGTTTTTTTAAAATATAGCTGAGTTTCTGACAAATTTATCTCCATTTGGCAAATTTTAACTGAGTTTTTGAACTAAAGTCAAGCTGTTCTTTTGAAATTTATTTGCATTTTTTGAAATAAATTTAACCGAGTTTTGGCAAAAATACTTGAGTTTTTGGCAAATTTTTCTGAAATTTGTAAAATTGGTTTATCTTAGTTTTGGCAAATGTATTTGCATTTTTTAAAATTTATTTTAATTTTTTAATTTTATTTATGTCTTTTGAAATGTATTTATGTCTTTTGAATTTTATTTACATTGTTTGAAATTTATTTGGATCTTTTGAAATTAATTTTCATCTCTTGAAATTTATTTATATTTCTTGAAATTTATTTGGATCTTATGAAATTTATTTGTGTCTTTTTAAATTGATTTTCATCTTTTCAAATTTATTTATATTTTTGAAGTTTATTTGTCTCTTTTAAAATTTATTTGTGCCTTTTTTAATTTCTATGTGTTCTTTTGAGATTTATTTTATTTTTTGAAATTGTTGCATTTTTTGAAATTTATTTGCGTTATTTTGAAATTTATTTGTGTGTTTTTAGAATTTATTTGAAAATCTCATTAATGAGACTCCATTAATCGTGGGCAATTAAATGGTAGTTGACAATTATTAATGGGATATCCCACCAATCATGGGATATGATTTAAAGAAATGGTAAATTCGATATTTTAAGTATGAGAAAGTGTGAGAGGGACCTTTGGCTGCATGATTTATTTATTTTTGGATTGTTTGCAACAAAGTTATGCTTTGAGGGACCTCCAACCAAAGCCCCCATAAAAGAAAATAGGCAAAATTAGCGAAAGGTCCCTATAAGTGAATGTATCCAGCCTCCAGTCCAAGGAAAAACTTATTAAGGCCTATGGTCCACGCAGCTAGACTGTTTGCGGCCATAGGTCCCCTGCGTCCACATGATCACATTTTTAAAGTCTGATTTACCCTTTCAATCGTTTTAGGTATGAAATTTTGAAATTTCAAATTTCAAATTTTATATTATTCCTCTTTTCATTTTATATTATCCCTCTTCATAGCAGTGTTTTCCAGATCGTGCAGGGAAGATCGTTTTGATCACACAAATCAGGTTCTCTCTTCTTGCAATCTTCGTAGATGAGACCGCTGATGCGCTTGACCCCTCCACGGCGTGCAAGGCGCCTGATGGCAGGCTTGGTGATGCCCTGGATGTTATCTCGCAGAACTTTGTTGTGGCGCTTGGCACCACCCTTGCCAAGACCCTTTCCTAATTTGTCTCTTCCTGACATCTTCTCTCTCTCACATGTATTTGCTGCGTTTTAATTGCTGGGGTTGTGTGGTATTGATTGGGGTTGTGTGTGTTTATATACTTGTGATTTTTAGTTTGGGGAAAGGGCGCAAGAAGTTTGGAATCTTGATTTGGTTGTGGCTTTTGACGCTCTGCATCTTGGTTTTTTTTTTTTTTTTTTTGGGATTTGTTGGTGGATGTGAGCCGTTCGATGGAAGGGTTATCAACGGAGGAGAAAGTTGATCCGCGTGGAAGAAGTGAAACGCTTTATTGGGGTTGTCTTTTGGTTCTTGTTGCAGAACCAGAATGAGAGATAAAAAGAAGTGGGCCTGGGCTCTGCAGTAGTTCCGGGTTGGTTCCAGGTCAGGTTTGACCTGACCCGTATTGGAAGCCAGGTGTTTTTTCGGATGGACCCCACCATGAGATCCGAATGTAGTCGACGGTGCTACGCCATATCTAGAGAAAGAAGGCAACGGGGCTGTTATATCGTTTTTGACAAATCTATATGAGTTTTTATGAAATTTATCTAAAATTTTATTAAGTTTATCTGAGTTTTAACAATTTTATATGATTTTTTTTTTCAAATTTATTTTAGTTTTGCGTAAATTTACCTGAGTTTTGAAATAAATTTATCTGAGTTTTGGACAAATCTATCTGAGTTTATGGCTAATCCCAGCTTAGTGTTTGATAAATTTATCTGAGTTTTGGACAAATTTATCTGTGTTTTTGACAAAGTTATCTGTTTTTTTTGTCAAATTTATCTATGTTTTTGTCAAATTTATCTGTATTCTGGACAAATTGATCTGTATTCTGGACAAATTTATCTGCGTTTTTGTCAAAGTTATCTATTTTTTTGTCAAATTTATCTGTGTTTCTGTCAAAGTTAACTATGTTGTTGGCCAATTCATCTGAGTTGTTTTTTAAATTTTATCTGAGTTTTTTTTGCAAATCTATTTGCGTTTTTTTAAATCTATTTGTGTATTTTAATGTTATTTGTGTCTTTTTAAATTTATTCCATTTTTTAAAATTAGTACATTTTTTTAAAATTTATTTTCGTTATTTTAAATTTATTGCATTTTTTGAAATTTTCTTTGGATCTTTTGAGATTTATTTGAGTCTTTTGAAATTTATTTATATTTTCTGAAATTTATTTGAATATTTTGAAACTTATTTGCATATTTTTAAATTTATTTACGTTATTTGATTACATGTTATTTTTTTTGAACTTATTTGCATCTTTTTAAATTTATTTACGTTATTTGATTACATATTGCTTTTTTTTAAAACTTATTGCATTTTTTTGAAATTATTTCATTTTTTTTAAAATTTATTTTTGTTATTTTGAAATTTATTTGTGTATTTTTAGAATTTATTTGAAATTCTGGGAATTCCATTAATCCATGGGCAATTAAATGTTAGTTGACCATTATTAATGGGATATCCCACCAATCATGGGATTGGTTATGATTTGAAGAAAGGGTAAATTAGACATTTTAGGTGTGAATAAGTGTGAGAGGGACCTTTGGCTCTCTGACTTTTTTTGTGGATCTAAGGCCATAAGTGTAATGTTGAGGGACCTGTCGCCGAATGCCCCAAGAAAATAATTAAGAGACCAAAGGGAGCTCCGCAAAATCCTCTAGAATATGACACTAGAAGTATGAAGGGCCAATCTAAAATACTAAGAACTTCCCAAAAATCGTAAGGGTTATATACCAACCGCTTTATAGTCTCAAGAGCATGTTCATTGATATGTCCTCCCTCCACAATCCCAGGAGTGTCAATGATGTTCAGAGTGAAACCAGCCTGTGAACAAATTACGGGCCTCAATCCTTTTGATTGCCTGTGAAAAATGAAAGAAACAAGGTACATGGACCGAGATATGAATAAATTATATACCTAAACAACTTTCTTGTGATTGTCTATGTTATTGTTGCTTAAGATAAATGAAGAGTTTATTTTTCAGCCAGTCAGCATTTGGTAGGAACAACTACCAATTAGGGTTGTAAACGGGTTGGTTCCAGTCCGGGTACATGGTGGACCCGGACCCATTTATGAGACGATGGAACCGGACCCAGTTCGGAATCAGTTTCTTGGATCCGGAACCGTTAATGAAAATATGGAACCGCAACCGAACTTGGTAATGAGATCGGTCCGGATCCGGGTCCGGTTGAGAATTATTTAGAAAAAACTTGCTAAATGATTAAAAAAAACACTATTTTTTAGGAGAGTTTTTCTAAAACTTGATGTAATATGTCAGGTCCTTGGTCCACGGGTCAGAACTAAGGTGGAACCGGACCCAAACCTGTTTAGGTCATGGGTCAAAAAAATGGACCCAGACCCGGGCCCGTTTACTTATCGGAACCTAAATAAAGACCCAAATCCGGTTATTAATGGGTCAGAACCTCCGGGTAATCGAAGAATCGAAGATCCATATATGTTGCAAGCTCTTGCCCCTAGTGGGACATCTCAATATATACGACAATGCCCAACCCATCTATAAAACGTGCCAGAAACTCAGATCTAGGCCCAGTCCGAATACTAAATCCCAAGGCTAGAACCCGGCTTAAAGTAGGTTGGGCCTAGGTCAACTGGCCCAAAGCTTTAGTACCCTTTTATTTGGGTATGAAGATTTGGTGTGTTAATGGTCTTATTACACACCATTTCCACACCTAGCACAAACAAACATAATGACCATTGTGCATTGGAAGCCTATGCTGGATCATGAGCTTGTTTGTTTGCACTAAAATGCATAGGCCTTCATTACACTGAGTTCAAATGGTTAAAATGAAGACTAGACTACCAAATAGGCATTCATTCATTCATATCCCTCGATCTATCTATATCTCTATGGGAATGTATTCTCCCTACGTTTAACCACAGGCCTCCAAATTTCTATCCCTCACTACCTAACAAACATTAGGCCAGCTGTCAGTATCTCCTCTCTCTCTCCACTATCGTCTCTCTAAACTAACTGACCAATAACTTCCTCCTAGAAATAAACAATGTCTCACTATGTAACTGAACGGCTGCTCCAAATACAGGGGATATTGGATATTAGATATCGGAATCAACGACCTGCATTTTCTCTGCTCATCCATTGTGTTTCCTTTTGTTTTTTTCCCTCTCTGTTACTTTTGCAAAGAGGAAGAGTAAGGACTTGCAGAAACGAAGAGAAACAAAAGAGATAAGGTTCTTTTCTTTTTGGTGAACTTAAGCTCCACCATTTTGTGTGTACCAAAAGGACTACTTTTTGGGGTAGTCACACAGCAAGGTCCTGAGAAGTTCAAAGTACGTATATAAAAAGCAATCACAATGGACAAAAAGGCAATCTCTCAAAGAACGCCTCTCTTCAGAAAATTCAAGTCTTGGGGCAGATTTGCTAAGTGCCGAGCAACTTCTCACGTGATCTCCATCCCAACACACAAAAGCCTCTTCTGGAATGAGATCATTTTAGGAGATTCATCAAGACAGAGAAAGAGATAAAAGAATCCATGCAAATCTGATAACAAAGTTTTATGATCTGGTCGGTAATCTAACCCCATTTATTTAATTTAAATTTTTTATCATTCAATCAAATGGGTAGTAGAGCAGTAAATGCCGAATTAAGTAAAACTGAAAAATTAAATGGTACAAATTTATCTACTTGGAAGCGCAGAATCAAGCATGTTTTATTCCAAGACAAAGTTAAATACACTCTTGAGAACCATGTGCCTGATGATCCTGGCCATAATTCTAATGCTACAAATAGAAGAATGCACCAAAAATTCCTTGATGATGATAAACTTGTTAGAGATGATATATTAACTTTTATGGAGCCTGATCTTGAAGTGTTATTTGAAGAACATAAAATGGCAAAAGAAATGTTTGAAGCTAGAAATGTTTGAATATAAAACGACAAAAGAAGATGGCTTAGCTTTTTTGTGTTTTTCGGGCAGAGAATATGCACGCGCCGTAGTTATAACGCATCAGTTCCCTTTGATTCTTCTCACAAACAGACACAAGGCTTTCATTCTCCTCTATACTCTCACATAAAGAAGAGATAGAAAATAAAAAAAAATCGCAAAGTGAATCGATTTCTTAAATTGATTTTCTTTCTGACCGAGGAATCTAGCATCTCAAACCCATAACAGGAATTGATAGCGTCGGTTTAATGCTAGTCTGAGATCAAAGGTTATATGCAAGTGAGATTTGAAAGCTTTTAGAGGTAATATTCCTACCCCAGATCAGGAAATCTTTTGCAATTGATTTTTCCTGCTTCTTTTTTTTGTTTAAAGGGTAATTGTATTAAAGAAAGAGAAAAAAGAATACAGAGGCCAAAGGAGCCTCAAAGAAAGGGAAAATACAAGAAGAGAAAAGCCAAAAGACCCTGAGAAGATACAAAAGCCAGGGAGAAATCAGCTGTAACTGTGATTTACAGGTATATTCAAAAAACTGAAGAGGGAGGTGAGCTGGTGGCTGCCAAAAGGTTTTTGAGATCCTTTTCAGAGAAATACGCAGATCATCATGCAGATTAAGTAAAATCTGAGAAAGGGAAGGATGGTGATCATCAAAAATAGCTGCATTCCTTGCCTTCCAGATTGTATGAAGAACTGAGAGAAAGACTGCTGCCATGAAGTGCCTCCCAGCTGAGTCATTTCCAATTGAAAGAGCAATCCAAATAGAAGAGGCAGAGCAGGAGGGTGGGTGCAGTGCAGTTGAGGAGACCAGCAGCCATTGCCAGAGAGAATGAGCAAAAGAGCAGGAGAAGAAAAGGTGGCTGGTTGAATCTTCTCCGCTGAGACAGAGACTGCATCTCGAAGCTAAGGAGAAGCCGATTTGCTGCAGACGCGAATCAGTGGGTGTTCTGTTTAGCATTAGTCTCCATCCAAAACAACTGACTCTGGGAAGGGAGATACCGTTCCAAATGAGAGAAGGCCAGTTGAGGATGATACCCCTCTGTCTGATTACATTCCAAGCAGATTTCAGGGATAGCTGGCCATCGGTAGACTCTTTCCAGTAGAGATTGTCTTTAGTAGCATGGTTGGGGAGAGAGGTATGAGGTAGCGTTGGCTAGCAGGTCTTGAACAGGAGTTGGCAAATTCAGAGGGATATGCCAAGAGCCAGAGTGGAAGAGGGAGGCCAGCCTTTGATCCAGAGGAAAGTGCAGATTGGGGAAGACAGCAGAGAGAGGTCTGTCTCCACACCATGTGTCATACCAGAGGTTGATGTCTTTACCATTGGCAAAGGCCCAGGCGCTGCCTTGGTGGAGAAGATGAGCAAGACGACGAACTTTTTTCCAAATGCAGGAGCCATAAATGGTATTTGCAGGGTGCCAGATGCTGCTGAGCTTGAAGTAACGGTCCCTGAACCATGCAGACCAGATGGTGTTCATGGTGGAAGCCTGCCAGCCCAGTTTGATGAAAGCTGCGGAGTTGACTTCACTGATCCTTCTGATGCCGAGGCCTCCTTCTGACTTTGGGAGGGTAACTTGGGACCAATTGACGTGGTTGATCTTAGAGGAGGGGGCATTACCAGACCAGAGGAACCTTCTCATCAATCTGTCAATGGCTTTGCAGATAGAGACTGGGAGAGGAAGGATGGAGGCTGTGTGTAATGGGATACAGGAGAGCGCGTGCTTAATTAGGATCAGTCTGCCTGCAAAAGAGAGATGTTTGGCTTTCCAAGCAGACAGCCTTGCGAGAAGGGAATCCAGCAGAGGGAGGAAGTGAGCTTGCTTCGGAGTGCCAAAAACTATAGGAAATCCCAAATATTTTAGCTGAGCCTGGCTCTCTTGCAGACCAAGGATGGAGCAGATTCTAGACTTTCTACGAATCCCGCATTTGCCAATGAAGAGCTGACTCTTGAGAAGGTTTATGGTGCTGGCCAGAGGAGGTTTGGTAAAGCTCCAGCAGGTCTTGAAGGGCTAGCACTCCTGAAGTGGCACCTTTCATAAAGATGATTATGTCATCCGCATAGAGGAGGTGGCAAGGGGTGGAGGGAACTGATGATAGGGGAAGGATGGTCCCTTGAGAGTGAAGGTTGTGAAGATGAAGGCTGAGAATTTCCTCTGCAAGGATAAACAGGTAAGGTGATAGGGGGTCACCTTGACGAAGACCACAGTGGGAGTTGAAAAAACCATGAGGGGTTCGGTTGATCAAGACAGAGCATCTGGTAGTGCATATGCATTCTCGCATGAGTGAGATCCAATCTTCAGAGAAGTTGAAAAACCTGAGAGCAGAGAAAAGGAATTGCCAATTGAGCTTGTCAAAAGCTTTGGAAATGTCTAGCTTGAGGCAAAATGGAACCTTTACTGAGCTTGGAATTGAGCTTTTGGAATAACTCGAAGGTCAAGGCTGCATGGTGTTGGATTGATCTGCCTGGGATGAAAGCTGCCTGATAGGAGGATATCAGTTTTGGGAGGAGCTTGGTGAGTCTGGAAGATAGGATTTTGGATATGATTTTATAGGAGAAGTTCAGCAGGCTGATAGGTCTGAAGTCAGCAAAGGTGGCAGGGGAGTTGGATTTTGGGATGAGAGCAAGGAAGAAAGCATTTGAGGCTTTGAGGATATTCTTGGATTGAAGAAGTGCTGTACTGCTGAGGTTACTGAATGTCCTATATTCCCCAAGCTGCTGTGAAGAAAGCGCCGTTGAAGCCATCTGGTCCTGGAGAACTGTTTCTTTTGAGGGCAAAGACTGCATCTTTGATCTCTGAGTCAGCAGGGATAGAAACAAGGGAAGTGTTTTCCAGGTCTGATACCTTGGGGCTATCAGACTGAAAGAGGATTTGGTGAAGCTGGCCATCATGAGGTTTGTAGAGGTTGGAGAAGAATTCCACAGCTTGAGCTTGGATGATGGTGGGGTCATCAGTCTGGTTGCCATTGACAGTAATCTGCTTGATTCTGTTGAAGGAGCTCCTAGCTTTTGCAGATTGGTGGAAGAATTTAGTGTTCAGGTCACCCTCCTTGAGCCAAGAGTTCCTGGATCTCTGTTTCCAGTGAATTTCCTGGGCTTTTAGAGCATCATGAAGACTAAGCTTTGCTGCCAGAAGGTCATTCCTAAGGGAATCCGAAGGGGAGGAGTCAAAATCTGTTGGCACCTTAGGACAGAAGCTTCCGCAGCAAGGATGTTTTGGTTGATTTGGCCATAGGTGGCCTTGCTCCAGATTTTCAAGGACTGTTTGAGAGCTTTAAGCTGCTGGGCTAGGATAAACTGGGGATTTCCAGCAATGGGAGTAGCCCAGCTGGATGCCACGACATCAAGGAAGGAAGGGTGGAGGAGCCATTTATTCTCAAACTTGAAGGGGGCTTTAGGGGCAGGGGGAAGATTGGAGTGGGTCAGGAGGATAGGACTGTGGTCAGAGGAGATCCTAGGGAGGTGAAGAAGCGAAGGATCAGGGTAACAGTCCAGCCAGTGGGAGTTCACTAGAGCTCTGTCGAGTCTAGCTGCTACATAGGAGAGGCCTTGTCTATTGTTGGACCAAGTGAATTTGCTACCTGAATAGAGAGTGTCAGAGAGGCCAGCTTGAAACACCGTCGACTGAAAGTCTTTGAGAGAGGAGGGGGAGGCTTGGCGGAGACTAAGCTTCTCATTGTGGGAGAGGATGGCGTTAAAGTCACCTAGAACACACCAGGGATGGGAGGTTTGGGAGGTGTCAATTAAGACTTTCCAAAGGTCTTTCCTAAGGGTATGATTGGTGGAGCCATAGACTCCTGTGATTAGGGAAGAGTGACCAGAGGTTGGGTTTTGAAGGAGAAGAGTTAGGTGTTGGGATGAAGCATTGAGGACAGAGGTAATGAGGTGATGGGATGATTTGGAGAAGCACCAAAGATTAGGGGTATCTAAAGATTGCTGGTTTGAGTGGAAAGTGTCAAAACCGAAATTAAACAGACCAAGTGAATTGGTGGAGGAGAAGCTAGACATTGGTTCAGAGATGAAGATTAAGTCAGGGAGACGGGAGCGGATCAGGTTAACCAAAGCTCTAATGGTAGGGGGGTTTGCTATTCCCCTACAGTTCCAGTAAAGGACCTTTAACATGGTTAGGATGGGGGGGAGGTGAACTTACTTCTAGACCTCCTGGTGATTGGACCAGAGACTGGGCATTTGGATTTCCCTTTGCCTTTGGAGTGGTGCTTGGAAGGGCCTGCAGGAGTAGTCCTAAGAGTCATAGCCTGAGGGAGTTCGGCTGGAGGGGGTAAAGGAGGGTTGGCCAGAGGGGTGTCTGATGGATGACCGAAGCCTGGTGGGGGGGAAGGGGGGGAGGCATCCTCAGAGAGAGCCTGGAGATTGCGACCAAAGAGGTTTGGGTTGATGGTGGGATCTGCTAGGGAACAATTATCGAGGATGTCGAAGGGATTGGATATGTCAATGGTTGGAGGAGAGGTTTTTTTCTAGGATTACAGATACTACTTCAAATGGTAGGTCATTGAGGGAAGGCTTGGAAGAGGAGTGGGTGTGAGTGTTAGCCTTAGTGAGAGTCTTACTGGGAGGACTGGCTAAAGTCTTTGAGGGCTTGGGGTGTTGAAGTGGTTGAAAAAGCCGAGGAGAAGAGGAGGGGCAGGTTGCAGAGGGAGAAGGAGAGAGGGAGGTAGGAGCAATGATGGTTGGGGGAGCCAAAGGAAGGCTAATTGAAAGAGGAGGGGGAAACTGAGACGAAACCGAAGGGATGATGGGAGGAAGAGGGGGAGATTGGGTGATAGGCAGGGGCTGAATTGGGCTATGGGAGAGAGTGGTGGGGGGCTGAGAGGAGAGTGAAAAAGGAGGTGGAACCGAAGTGGAGGGGGGGGGTGAGGTATCAGGGTCTGGGGAGTGATTGTTGGGCTGAGGAGCTAGATGGCAATTCTGAGAGGAGTGGCCTGATTGAAAGCAAAGAGGGCAAGGGCAGTGTTCATAGGAAACTGCAATTTCCAATTCTCCTTCACCCTGCAAGTCTACTAGGATGGTTTTGGGTTTAGGTTTGGAGAGGTCAATATTGATTTGGACCCTAGCAAAAGTTAGAATTCTTTGGGATGAGGTAATTGCATCTAGCTTGATTGGTTGGCCAATGGAGTTGGCTAAGGAGAAGATGATGTGTTGGCTCCAGCAGTGGTAAGGTAGCCCTGAAAATCTCACCCATACAGGGGAAAAGGAGGGCCAGACTGATTCATCCTGACCAGGGGACCAGGGTTGGAAGAAGATTTTCTTCCTGTCTAAGGACAGAGGGGAGAGGCCCAGGATGTAGGCTTTATCTTCTGGGGAGTTAAAACGGAAGATAAAGTGACCTTTGATGGTAAGGGAAACCAAGCAAGGTCTGGAAAGAGCCCAGAATTTGGCCTTCTCTTCAACCCATTCTAGGGAGGGGCGTTTACCTGCAAATTTGCCAATGACAGAGAAATTGAAGGATTCTTTGCTAGCGGAGAGCACAGATTGAGGGATGGATAAGGTCGGTCTACCATTAGTCCAGGTGGTAGGGGGATAGGATTGGGGGTGGAAGGAAGGCTGAGGAATAGCAAAGAGGTTTGCGAAGGAAGAAGGAGGGAAAACAGGTGTGCCAGAGGAGTGGCTGGGAGTAGGGGGAGTAACGGAGGGTAAGGGAGGGAAGGCAGAGGGGTCAGGAGGGGAGGATGGGGGAGGGAAGGCAGAGAGGGCGGAGTGGTGAAAAGGAGGGGAGGATGGGGGAAGAGAGGGGGTGGTTGAAGGAGGAGGTCTGGAAGTCCAAGGGGGAAAGGTGGTAGACTGGACCGCAGCTGAAGGGGCTGAGCTGGGGGGAAAAAGGCGGGAGATGGAAGAATTTGAAAAACTGGCGAGAGCGAAGAAGGAGGTTGGTTTAGAAGGGGGGGAGGGGGAGGAGGGGGAAGAGATGACGTAGAAGAAGAAGAGAGCAGGATCGGCAAGGAGCTTGAGGGGAAATGGGCGGGAGATGGGGGAATTTGAAAAACTGGCAGGAGCAAAGAAGGAGGTTGGATTAGAAGGGGGGGGGGGGGGGGGGGGGGGGAAGCAGTGTGGGAGGAGGGAGAAGAGATGACGGAGAAGAGAGGGGCGGGATCGGCGAGGAAGAAGATGGCGGGATCGGCGGGGTAGAGGCGAGATTGGGAGAGTCTGGAGGCATTGGGTGCTTTTGGAAACCCTAGGTTCAAGGTTGAATGATTGTTGATTTTTCCTGCTTCTATGCTACCATTTTTGTTGTTGGTTGTAGACAGCGAAGAACCCACTAAGGAAAATCATTTATGATTCTATTTTTTATTTTATTTTATGAATTAAAATATTCTGAAGTTCCTTTTGCCTTTTGTGACAACGTTGGAGTTCTTTTTTTTTTTTTGAGGTTTTTCCTTCTGAGGTCCAAAACCAGAGAAAAGTAGCAGAGAAGTGCTAATGCTATTGCTTCAACTTCTCTGCTTTGAAACAAAGCTTTCCTTGAGTGTTTGAAAGCTGTATCTAAGATGGGTTCTGTTTTCTGTGGATGAATAGATGAAACACACTTGAGAGAGAGAGAGAGAGAGAGATAATTTTCTTTAATTTCTGAAATAGCTTACATGTCTCAGCCTTTCGGTTTCATCTTCTTAAGTTGGGATTTTTCATGAGTTGGGTTTTGACTTTTGCACTCTAAAACCAAGGTTGTTTTGCAGTAACCTCCAAGGAATAGACCAAGTTGGATTTTTGTTGTCCCGTGGCCCAACAAATCAGAACGTTAATTTGAAAGATTGCAGATAATCATTACGTGAGCTCTTAACTGTGGCCCACGTGTGAATGGCCTAATTAGATGGCCATGAATAAAAACCTCTGAGTGTGATGATTATTCCTCTGAGAATCGATGTAAATTGACAGAAACCCATTGACAAATTTGATGTTTTTCCATTAAAAAATGCGTTCATCTTCATTCTCTCCGGACATCTTCATTCACTATCAACGCATTCTTAAATAAGAATAATAAAGAGTGAAAATAATTGAGATCTTATATCAATTGGGAACTTGATAAGATTAAAGATGAGATTAAAACCCATACACATTAAAATTGAAACACGGTTGAAATCTCAAAATCCCTATAATTTCTCTCAAAAAAAATTGAACTTTCCACTCCAGCCCAATGGAGAGGGCCCACCTGGTGTATTACAATCAAAAGGATGGGTTGATCGTGATCGATATTTGAGGGAGGGCCAATTTCAATGTGATCAAATTATACTTGACGTAGATTTGAAGCCTTTAGAAGTTAATCTCTTTTTAATTTTGTTTCCAATTTAGATCTTCTAGCAGATAACGGTGTTTGAATGGATGTGATTAAAAATAAGTGGGCCTGCAATGTTGAATATAGGTGGGCCTTCTATGTGTAGAAACATGCTTCCCAAGTACCAATTGATATTCTTTCCAAGAGAAACATCTGAGCCTGTACACGTTTTGGAAAAATTAAAAATAACTGAGATGGAGTGATGACCTGTTGACCTGCTAAATGATGACCCGATGAGCTGACTTGAATATGATTATAGGACTAATCAGTCATTTGAATCATCTTATTTTGGCCCCACTTGAATGCATTAAAAAATAAAAATCTTAGTAAGGTTTTGTGTTCTGCTATTAGGTTCTGTGAACCTCTGTACATATGCATCTCATCTATATCAAGTTAATTGTTTTTTTTTCATTCTTCACGTAATAAGGTAATATATGCTACTATTACATACAAGAAAATCATAATACAAGATGAGGCATTGATATTTTTTTTTAATTTGCAGATCTACTATTAATTATCATTAGACCAGGAAAGCTCTAAGAAAAAGAGGACCCCACACATCATACTAGAAGTTGGAGAAAGGCTGGATCTGTGTCCTTATTTTCAAAAATAGGAGGAACAAATAAATCATCTTCATAGAATAAGATAATCTTTTCTGCTACTTCATACAAGCATATCAAAATATTATAATACAATATGAGGCATTGATTTTTTATTTTTTTAATTTCAATATCTACTATCCTTTGTTGTATCTTTCTTACTGTATATTTTTAAAATTTTCATTTCATGCTTATGTTTAAGAAATATATAAATTTATTAAATGACATAGGATTTATTGCCTTTCCAAATAGAACAACTTAAGGAATTGGGTACCGGGTCTAACTGCAAGCCTGTGATTAATTAGATACTCAAGCATGAAGTTAGGCCCACTAATTTATATTTTGAAATTCTTTATTTAATATATTTTTAGGATGAAATAAAAAAAATTATTAAGCTATATTAAAAAATAAGCTTCAGATGTGGAAAAATATACATAAAATAACACCAATATCCAGAAATATATACCGGGGCCTGTAGTAAACAAATATAAACTGCAGTTAGGGGTTTAGGTAGATAATTACGCGTGATTTTTTTTTAAACTATATTGAAACTGAAACAATAAAATAAATCATAATAATAAAAAGATATATTACAAAATATTGATAAAATGAATATTAATGTTGATTAATATGTTAGCATCACCAAAGGCGAACAAACAGAATAAATATATTAAAAAAGGCAAAAAACCAAAATGAAATAATTACTGTCCATAAAATAAAAATGACAAACGAAAATAAATAATAATAATAATAATAATATATTACACAATATCGACAAGATGAATCTTAATGTTGATTAATATGTTAGCATCACCAAAGACGAACAACCAGGATAAATATATTAAAAGAATTAAATAAATAATTATTGCTCATAAAATAAAAATGAATAAAGAAAAGAAATCATAATAAAATATATATATATTACACAATATGGACAAAAGGAATCTTAATGTTAATTAATATGTTAGCATCACCAAAGGTGAACAAACAACATAAATATATTAAAAAAAGGAAAAACACCAAAATAAAATAATTATTGTTCATAAAATAAAAAATGAAAAATAAAAATAAATAATAATAAAAATAAAATATATTACACAATATCGACAAGATGAATCTTAATGTTGATCAATATGTTAGCATCACCAAAGTTGAACAACCAGCATAAATATATTAAAAAATTAAATAAATAATTAGTGTTTATAAAATAAAAATGACATATGATTTAATGCCTTTGCAAATTAAGAAACTTAAGGAATTGGGTAATGGGTCTAAGTACAGGCTTTTGGTGTTATAGAGCCTTCTAATTGTGGTATGTAACTCATTTATACTATTATCCGAGTATAATTTATATGTTTGTCTTACTTTCTAAGTACGGTTCTCTAGCATTGGGTCCTAATAAAAGGTTTAAAATTATATATGTTTAGGATGGATAAACTTCCAAGTGTAGAAGTTCGTCAAAAAATAATCAAATATAAGATGTCTCGATTGGCTGCTATAAGACGATTGATCATCTTACGCAATCCAGGAAATAATTCTCTTCGGTTTAGAAATCGAATCTTACAAATTCAAAAGGAAAGTCGATTCTTAAGGTTATCAATTTTGCATTGTAGACGAACTATGCAATTCGAGGGTATGCAAGAAGCCACCTATTCTCATAATGGATACCAATTCATGCATACAAGAATCGGTAAATATATACGTCTTCAACATCTACATAACTCGATATCATATCTATAAAATTAATAAACAATTGCTACCAATGAATTCTAGGTGCAAATACACATAATGTGAGTCGCATCTGTCAATCGATCTAAAACGAACAAGATCAAATAAAGGATAGGAAAAGAGTCATGTAAATGGAGGCACGGCGTGTGAGATCCACAATCTTGCATTTAAGGTGGCAACATCATGGTCATTCTAATGGGACGTCGGCGTTAGTTTTATGGACTCAATCCAGTAGATGATATAATAAATCGATTAATTTCTTTATTTTATCAGTATATTCATGCTTACTTTTCATAAGATAAATGGTGATTTATTATATACTCGCACATAACCAATACGAATGACATGATGGTTCATGAGATCAACCGGAGTCCACAAGTATATTAGATGTAACACATGTGTATGGATGAGATCCACATACGGGAGACATGTGTGACAAATCTTATACTTAAATATCTTCACAACCAATGATGAGACTGGACATCTCATATTGACAAGGTTGCAGCACTTTGATCACTATGAGATAGTGTGATTTGTCTCAATCATCAGAATGGAAGATTCTGGATCGTAGTGCTGGTATATTGGGTGTATTGAAGGACCACGAGAAGCACCTTATAAACATTGTCTTTACTTTAAGGTCTGCTCTCATAATTCCCTAACAATAGGGTCTTAATCATGAGACATTAATGAACTCAAGTTTCTATCTATTCATTTGCATGGAGTCACCAATGAGTGAGGCCAACTGTAGGTCAACACCTCGGTGATTTGGGTACGTGGTAGCAGAGTTGTGGGAACATGATGGAATCTATCTCTAATATCCCCTTGTATCAATTAATGGGTTTATCATTGTTAAGTGCGCACCCATTCCGATTAAGAGTTAATTGGAAAGGTACCTATGATCATTATAATTAATTGGGGCTCAAGGATAATAAGATATGGATCTAAGTTTGGAAGACATGTCCAATTGATCCATGGATATTGATAGAGGGGCCTACTTGTGGTAATGTGGAAGTTTAAGGTCTTCTATGTAATATTCCTAAGACTGGAGTTCAATTGCATTTATATAGTGGAATTATTTGCAATTGACTATGGGCCCGGATTACACATGAGATGTAGGGTCGCGTGTCCCAGTTGGAGTCAGTTTTCTAATGAATCCCTAGTGGTCCCCACGCTAGCCCAATTATTAAGATACTAATTCTAGTTGAACTCTAAAAGGAAAGTTACTATTTCTATTTGAAGTGGGACTTCTAATAGTGGTAATAGTAAACTTACTAATTTTAGTAGAAGTGAGACTTCTATTTTAATTAGAAAGGAATTAGAAAGTTACTAATCATATTTGAAGTATGACTTCTAATTATGATATGGTAAGTTACTAATTAATTAATAGAAGTAAGACTTCTATTTTAATTAAGTAAGAAGAGATAGTTACTAGCTAATTATTTATAAATTAAGACTTCCAATAGAAATTAGTAAGTGGGAGTTGCAAAAAGCAATAAAAGGAGGTGTAAAGGGGCTGGACGAAAAACACAAGGACCATCCCTAAGGTGTTACACGCCCAATCTTCCCCTTGTGCAAGTTGTTGCACGTCCACCTCTCCCTCTTGTGCAAGTGTTGCACACATCTTCTTCTTCTAGTTCCTACTTAGAGTTCTTAGTAGTTTTATTTTGGAGATCCCACCATCTTCTTAAGAAAAAAAGAATCTGATACGGGTCATAGCGTGGAAGATCAAGAGGACTTGAAAATTCCTATTTGATACGTGAAAGTGTTTCATTATCAAAAGAAAGACGCAACTTCTCCATTAGAGCACAACCGAGCTCCAAAGGTATTATCTACTTCCTCGTATGTTGTAGATATTTATTTGTTGCTTGTTAGTTGCTATTTCTATCTTCTAGATAGATTGTTGTTACTGATTATGATGACTGAGATTGAGGGTTTGCTTCCGGATTGGGTTTTAGAGCCTACTGGATAGTTGATCCCTACATCAAGTGGGTCAAAAGTTTTAAAAACCTATCCTAGAGGCCCACCTATTTCCAACAGTCGGGACACAGACTGGCTTTAATATCTCATTCCAATGTGACGTCGGGCAAAAGAATGGCTTCAACATCAAGTACTGAATATTAATTTTAACTACTCACTATTATTACCCGACAAGGCTGAGTTTTTTAAGGCTGATAAAATAATTTAATTACAAGAAATAATATTGTCTTCAGCTCGAGAAGAAAAAATATCTCCACGCGTTGGAGCTTCGGTTCCAGAGTTGCAATATGCTCTCATTGTAGAGCGATTATGTGGCTTGAAGAAAGAATCAGAGACAGTTCAATTTCAAGACCAATGTTTAGCCTATGCTGTCATGGAGGAAAGGTGATGCTGCCACTACTACCGAACATACCTGAATTTCTACATAATCAATTCCTTCAATCTAGATTCAAGGAGAAAATAAAAACATACAACTCGATGTTTCCTTCACGTCAATGGTTGGTAAAATTGATCAAATTGTGCTCGATGGAAGAGGACCATATCTTTTCCGAATAAGTGGAACAAATTTTCACAGGATTGGTTCATTACTTCCTGGACCTAGAGACATGCCTAAGTTTGCTCAACTATATATATATATATGACACGGAACATGAAACATCCAATAGATTCAGAGTTGTTCAAGGAAGCGGAGACGCAAATGAGTTTGATTTGACTGTATTGGAGGGCTTGCAGACAATGCTAAATGCTACTAACCCTTACATATAATTGTTCCGTAATACAAGGGATAGGCTGTCTGAAAATGGTAATCAAGATTTGCATGTCGGGATTCTGCATTCACAGGAAGGAAAACACTATGCAAGACCGACCACAAATGAGATTGCGGCCATCATTGTCGGAGATGAGTATGAAATTATAGGAAATCGTGACATCATAGTTTGAAAGTTAGATGGAAGTCTTCGGAGGATTAACGAAACACACCCTTCATACATGCCGCTCCAATACCCATTGCTCTTTCCATATGGAACTGATGGATGGACAAAGTTCATAAAGTTTGCACCTGGGTCAAACTATATGCGTGAGGGTGTATCGATCAGAGAGTTTTATGCATTTAAACTGATGTTTCAGGATGGTGAAGGCACTTCGCTGCTTCAGGGTGGCAGACTTTTCCAACAGTTTGTGGTTGATTGCTACGCGGCAATAGAGCAAGAAAGGCTAAGTTTCATCAGGAACAATCAGAATGCTTTGCGTGCAGATTTGTATAGGGGTTTACAGGATGCGGTCAACGTTGGTGATACGGATGCGACTGCAGTTGGTATGCGCTATATTATTCCTTCATCATTCACTAGTGGTCCAAGGAATATGATTCAACATTATCAGGATGGTATGCCTATTTGTCGTACGATTGGATTCCCCGATCTATTTATAACGTTCACATGCAACCCAAGTTGGCCAGCGATTAAGCGACAGTTATCACGATTCCTTGGTCAACGCACTAAGGACAGGCCATATATAGTTGCAAGGGTATTTCATATTAGGCAGAAACAACTGATGGAGGACCTTAAAAAAATAACTTTTTTAGTAAAGTCATTTCAGGTATACAAACTCGGGTCTTAGCATGCTGTAACTTCAATATCTATTCATAATTTTATTAATTTTTTTACTGTTTTGGAATTATATATATTTTTTACTTACAAAATTCACCCCAATCTGAACAGATATTCATGTCATTGAGTTTCAAAAGCAAGGATTACCGGATGATCACATCATCCTCACTCTAACTGAAGAGAAACCACAGTTACCGGAAGAGATTGACGACATTATTTCTGCGGAAATACCAGGTGAGGTTGAAGATCCATTGGCATTCGCGACTGTGAGGAGATATGCATGTCACACGGGCCTTGTGGTTTTCAAAATATAAATGCTCTATGCATGGTAAATGGAAAGTGCTCAAAAGGTTATCCAAAACCATTTGTCGGTGCAACGACAATAGCGAAGAATGGATTCGTGCTATACAGACGTCGAAATAATAACATGACGTATAAAATCAACGGTTTTGAAGTCGACAACAGATGGGTTATTCCATATAATCGTGATCTCATTGTAAGATATGATTCGCACATAAATATTGAGCGGTGTGCCCACAACAAGGTCATTAAGTACTTATACAAGTACATTCATACGGGTCCAGATCGTGCAACGATTGTGATCGAGGATAATATTGTACAACCTGATCAAAGTGGAGAACGTATGTGCAGATGTGTGAATAAGAACAAGCAATTTCAAGACGGTATATACATATCTTTGATTGAAGCATGCTGGAGAATATTGGAGTTCTACTTGCAAAAACAATATCCCTCGATGCAAAAATCACAGTATCATTTACCAGGAGAACAATTTGTTGTGTTTAAGGACACGGATGATGTTGCATCCGTGATTAATCGGGATGGCATTCATGAAACAATGTTCACAAAATGGTTCGAAGCAAATACAAACCACCCAGATGCCAATGAATTTACATACGTTGGTTTTCCAACAAAGTAGGGGGTCTGGAACGCAAAGCAAAAAAGGTGGACAAGGCAAAAACAGCGTATTAGTATTGGTAGACTGGCTTATGCACATCCAAACTCAGGAGAACGTCATTAACTGGGTATCTGCTTAATAAAGTTCTGGGGGCAAAATGCCATGAGGATATAAGACCCATTGGAGGGGCGGTGCACCCAACTTCCAAATCGGCATGCTTTGCACTTGGCTTACTTGAACATGATGGTGAATGGCATGAAGCACTTGGCGAGACCTCAACATGGGCTACAGGTTCACAACTCAGAAACATGATTTGTTCAAAGCTCATGTTCTCAGAAGTTACAAATTAGACGAAATTGTGGGAAAAACACTAGGTGGACCTCACAGATGATTTACAAAATCGAACGAGGAGAGAGCTTGGAGACAAAGATATATGTCTTGATGAAAGTGAATTGAGAAATTTAGGGCTGCTGGATATTGAGCGTTTACTTAATAGGAATGGTAGGTCATTGACAGAGTTCCACCCTATGCCGCTGCCATCTTCCCGGTTGGGCCAATTCATTACAAACAAACTCATAAGGGAAGAACTCGATTATGATAGCACTGCTGAAAGCCATTTGTTTGAATCTTTACATGTCGACTTAAATGATGATCAAAAGAGGTTCTTCAACACGATAATGGATGTGTACACAAGACAGACATGGGGTCTCTTCTTTGTTTATGGTAGTGGAGGAACTGGAAAGACGTGAGGACTTTAATAGCAAAAGTAAGGTCACAAAAAAAATAGTTCTTTCGATACCATCATCGGGCATTGCTGCTTTGCTTTTGCCAAATTCCTTCCGCACTCTCGTTTCAAAATACCGCTAAACCTTCATCAATCGTCATGTTATTACATCACCCATCAGACCGATTTGGCAATGTTAATTTTCGAAGTGGAATTAATCATATGGGATGAAGCTCCCATGTTGGGTTGCTATGCCTTTGACGCAGTTGATTGAACATTCAGAGACATTATGCAAAATACGAGTAACTGTTCTTCAGATAAGGTATTTGGAGGAGAATTATTTGTACTTTAGGGAGATTGTAGACAGATACTACCAATTATAACAAAGGGGGGACGTGAACAAATAGTTGGAGCTTCATTACTGAGGTCGAGTATTTGGAAATATTGCCAGGTTTTACATCTACTATAAATATGCGTGTTACAGTAAACAATGTCTCTGAAACTTTACAATCTCGGTACATGATTTTACAGAGTGGATTAAGATGGTTGGCGAGGGAAAGGTATCCGGGACATCTTTTGAAAATGATTATGATGCGAACTGGATCAAAATCCTAGATGAGTTTCTCATATGAAATGATGAAGGGGGAGTACAACGGTTGATTGAATCAACTTATCATGAACTACTTAATAGATACAATGATTTGTCGTACTTAAATGAGCGTGGAATACTGGCTCCGAAAAGCAAGGATGTCGACAAGCTAAACTCCATGATGTTATCGATGATTCCAGGGGAAAGGCGGGTAATTTATAGTGCAGATAAGCTATGTCCCACGTCTGGGGAATCTAATGATCGTGTTTTGCATCCTCTAGAGTTTCTGAATTCTTTGGACTTCCCGGGATTACCAAGTCATACTCTGGATTAAAAGTTGGAGCTCCGATAATGTTTTTGAGAAGCTTGAATCAGTGTTTGGGATTGTGCAATGGTACCCGATTGGTTGTTAACAAGATGGGGGATAAAGTCATACAAGCTAAAGTCATAACAGGGTCCCGCATTGGAGAAGTTGTATTGATAAGTCGTGCTATCCTAACACCGACATCTGGTGATTCACCATTTGCACTGAGAAGAAGACAATTTCCTATCAAGCTGGCATTTGAAATGACCATAAACAAGAGTCAAGGACAAAATCTAAAAAATGTTGGTGTCTACCTCCTGAATCCTGTGTTTTCACATGGCCAGCTATATGTAGATGTGTCGTGTGCTACATCTCCGTCAGGTTTGAAGATGCTGCCAATCAATAAACAAGGGATGCCAAATGATATCACCAAAAATGTTGTGTACAGGGAAGTCTTCAACGATATCTCCCATTAAAATATGTTATAAGGTTTGATATTTGTTGAATTTAGTGTATAAATAAATCAGGGAAAAAATTGGTTGGGTTTTTCTTCAATTGTCGTTACTGTTATTTTATTCTGAGGTTGCTAATTTGTCGTTATGTTTATTTTACAAGTATTTTATAATGTGTGCCAAGTTATTAATTTGCTTACTATGTTATTTCTAATTTGACTGATCTGTTGTTACTTTCATTTAAATTACAATTTATCATTTATTTTTTCAACTCTAACCCAGATGAGATGAGTACACCTCTCAAATATTGTCGTGGCAAAGACTCTCTACGTGTTAGGGAATGGACAAATGAGTTCGAACATAAACCATTTGAAAATGACACCCCAATAGTAAAGCATGGTTCCCGAAAAATACAACTAGCTCAGTGGCTAAGAATCTGTGGAGACTTTATCCCTGAAAGATATATAATGATAAAAATTGCTAAAAAGTTGCCACCAGCTTGGGATACTGCAAAACGGAGGATATTTGAAATTTTGCGACCATGGCATGCAGTGAAGTTTGTCGACCTATTAGAACCATTTGAAAAGTATATTCATCCCTTATGGATACAGTTCAAGAGAGAGAAAATGGTTGAAGGAATGTGTGTTAGGAAACATTTGCTAATCAAGGAAAGGTTGTTCTACGATCTCAAAAGAAGAGGGATTGAACCAAATATTGCAGATCCGGTACGTTCCATAGTAAGCACTCTACCACCTCATTGGCCGGTACATGACATCCATGCTAAGCTCAAGACTAATTTCGTGGACATGAGGGAATTAGGAGAAATGTTGGAAGATATCGAGTTGGACTTTATAACAATAAAGGCTTTAGAAGATTTAGAGGATGGACTGAAAAGCAACAACAACATCATTTGAAAGATGATCTCCATATTCCAGGTGAAAATGTCCTCTTATGATGACTACTGCGATAATTTCAATGTATTATTTACCATTGACATAATACTTTATTAATTATTAAAATAATTTTTATATGCTTACAGGTCAACCGTGAAGCAATTGAAAGATGGAGTTTCGAATACTAGGCATGAATATTTTGTTTGATATTATATGTGTCCTAATTTATACATATTTTGGATTTCTGGAGGTTGATGTAACCGTTTCATTTTTTGAATTCAATGTCTTTTAATTTTTAAATTAAAAGGATGTGTATATTGCGAACCCCGTGTTATTCAAATTAAAACTACTTGCTTTATTCTTTATTTTATTGTTAATGTGTCTTTTATTAAGTTTTTTTCTAAATATTGGATTAACAACCAGATTTAAGGACTCACAAGTTCATTAATTAAAAAATTATTAAAAATATATCGTATTAGGCTGTGCATTTGATAGTTCCGTTGTCCGTGCATAGCATGAAGTTTTAGGAAAAATTATGTGATGTTCATTTTTATAAAATTCATTTTTATTCCTTACTTTCAACAGCTTAAAAAAAGATAACATTTCAAAAAAGTATAAAACTGCTGGGAATTCCTCCGGCCGATACCGCTGGGAATTCCTGCTTTCGTCTCAAGATTTCAGAAGAAAAACGAGAAAAATGCAGCAGGTGAGAAATCCTCCAAAACGAAACCCTTCAGGAAACAGAAGATCTATGCATTTTCCCTTTCCCTTCTTTCTCTCTCTCTCTCTCTCTCTCTCTCTCTCTCTCTCTCTCTCTCTCTCTCTCTCTCTCTCATTTGTTCTTTAATGTCACTGTAATTCCTGAAAACCCTTGTTCATGAATTTGATTGAAGGGCGGAGGATCTGAGACTGAGGTGACGTGGGAGGTTCAGCAGAACATCAACAAGTTCGAGATTAAGATTCCATGAAATCGAGATTAAGATTGCCAAGGTATTCATACTACTCATCTATCTCTACACTTGTATTACAACTGCCAACAGATTTTCATGGGTGTTTATTCTGTGATTTCATGGATTCAATCTTCTGGGTATCATAAGAAAAAATGCCCATCTTTTGAATTTATTGATCTGTATTAGGAGATAACCGTTGTCATACTATTTCTTGGTAAAGGAGATTGGAGTGATTACTTTTAAGTTTTAATTGCTTTCTTGTGGGTTTTGTTCATTGATTTAAAGAAATAAATATGATTTGCACTATTTGTCCTAAAAAGTTGGAGAGGTTGACAGAAAATTTATAATATGATGCTCTTAAAGGTCTAGGTAATTTACCATACAATAGAAATCTAGATTTTTCTTAGAAGCACATCAGGGGCAATATTCCACCCAAAAGAAAATCCCAAGAGTATGTGTAAGAGTAGTGCAAAACAAATGTTGTCGATGTATGAGTAGGCAAGAGCTTCAGGTCGAAGAAATGATTAAATGCGAAAGACTTTTGAAGCGCAATCCATGAAGATGGTAGTACTAATGATTGATTGAGTGCCTTGTTTGAAGCGAGAGCAACTCTGGTCTTTGAGGAAATCTGTTCACAAACGTCTTTGGCAGGCGTAGGAGCTATTGTGTTCATGCTTCTAGTGGATCCCATTATCAAAGTTGTCTCATTTCTTTTCTTCTCATCTTTCTCATTACTCATTTATTGTTTCAGATGCCTAAATCTATGTTCACTGCATGAAGGTAGATAAACTAAACAATTTGACGTCTCTTCCAAAATGTCAAGTTTACTTCTTTTTCCCTTTTCTTTCATCATACTCATGGTTTTAAAAGTCAGCCCCAACACCACCCACCACCCCCCCAACACGCATGCACAACACACAAAAACTCTTTCTGAACATTTCCTGTCAAATAGGCATTATTCACATCATTTTTCTCTATTTTCTTGTTGGAAATTGCTTTGGAATTGGAAGGGTTTTGATAATCTTTTACACTGAATTTAGAAGATTAAACCCACTTTTGTGTTAGAGTTAAGCATTCAAAGATCAGATGCATTGGTAATCTGATAATTCTGATTGAGTGAAAAACAAATGACATCACATATTTATTTTTAAATTATTTTTTTCAAATTTCTAGATTTTTTAATAAGATTTTTCTATATCTTTGAAGGTTGTTGCGCTTTAGGGTGTGACTCATTTGATTCTGATTTTTGAAGCCTTGGTTATACTGACATTATTTTTTTTCAGCAGTAACATAACGATATCATTGAAATAAGGAAAAAAGAAAGAAAAAAAAAACAGTCACACAAAAGACAAAATCTATTGCCAGAGATAGTACATAATCAATATACATAAAATGAGGAAAGGCAACAAAATGAACTAGAGAAACACTAGTAGAAAGAGAGGGCCAGTATATGATGTCTCCCAGTCCACTCTTTTTTGGCTAATGAATCTGCCACTTCATTAACTTCCATGTGAAGGAATTCCACTGAAATTGATGCTTTGGTTACCCAAAGCTCATTTAAAATCTTATTTAGAGTTATTTAGAGTTATTATATTAGAGTTGTGGTTTTTAAATGATTTTCCCTTTAAGCTAGATGTTTTAATCATGGCCGTCAATGTGTTTGGATGGTCCAAATTAGATCTAAGTTATTCTTTCCCTCTAGAATATAAAGCCTCTTGGCATAGACAGACATGGTCAATTATTAATGAAAGTCAAGTTTTGAGATCTTCCACAAGTTCTTCTCGAGTTCTCTCCGAGATCTCTTTGCCTCTTGGATTGGAGTTTGGTGTGAGGCCAATTTCCAAGTGAAAGCCTGACTTATCCCCCCATCTCTCCTTCTATATCCTGCCTGCCCCACAATATCTCTTCCATTCCACATTATTTGATGGAAGACAGACGCTTGGCCTCATGGGTTGTCCAACCATTTGGCCTCAGCCCATTCAATTCAAGTCTTATTTGGAGTTATTTTATTAGAGTTTTGTTTTTAAATGATTTGCCTTGTCAGTTAGATGTTTTTAATCATGGCCATCAATGTGTTTGGATGGTCAAGATTAGATCTACGTTATTTCTTTTCCTATAGAATATAAAGCCTCTGGTTAGAGACAGACATGGTCGATTATTAGTGATAGTCGAGTTTTGAGATCTTCCCCAAGTTCTTCTCGAGTTCTCTCCAAGATATCTTTGCCTCTTGGATTGGAGTTTGGCGTGAGGCCAATTTCCAAGTGAGAGCCTGACTTATCCCCCCATCTCTCCTTCTATATCCTGCCTGCCCCACAATCTCTTTTCCATTCCACATTATTTGATGGAAGAAAGACACTTGGCCTCATGGGTTGACCAACCATTTGGCCTCAGCCCATTCAATTCAAGTCTTATTTGGAGTTATTTTATTAGAGTTGTGTTTTTTAAATGATTTGTCTTTTAAGTTAGATTTTTTAATCATGGCCATCAATTTTTTGGATGGTCAAGATTAGATCTACGTTAATTATTTTTACAATAGAATGTAAAGCCTCTTGGCATAGACAGACATGGTCTATTATTAATGAGATCTTTCTCAAGTTCATCGAGTTCTCTCCGAGATCTCTTTGCCTCTTGGTTTGGAGTTTGATGCGAGGCCACTCTTCATCTCTCCATCTCTATCCTACCCACCCCGCATTCTCTTTTATGTTCCACATTATGCTCGAGGGGAGAGAGAACCTTGACAATGCTTCTGTCAAGCCCCCAGTGCCATCTTCCCACATCCATTTCCTCTGGGGATGAAGCTTTTGCGGTTGTCATGCATTACGTGTGACGTGGAGCTTAGCAAAATCCAATCCGAAGTATTTTAGGGACATCTCATGTTGAATCCATCTGTTTCCCAAAGCCCTAGAACTTCACGAAAGTGTGATACCATCATACTTGTTGCATTGTTGAAGCAGAAGCAGCAGTTTTGCAGTAGCCGTCATCACTTTTTCTCCCCTTTTGTGTCATTTCCTCCCTTCCCTCCCGTAGTCATGACCAACCAATCAATAAGGAGATTCGATGAAAAATGGAAAGTTTCACGGTCGATGTTGTCTTTTTGGTTGGTGCTTATAATCTGAGTGATGTTGATGGCAACAAACAAGCGATGCCCATTAATGGAAAGCGACGGATTATTACTCTTGAAGATTATAAGTATACATTCCTATCTTCAGTGAAAGCATATATGGATCTGGAAAGGGTCAGCTTGGTAAAAGATACCTGAAAGTCGCTGACCTACGAGAAATGTGTTTAGGCAATTTAGTTATCACGTGATCTCCAACGCTTAGCCCGAATGAGTACAATTTAACATAAACTAACTTTTATAAGTATGTACCTAATTATAATATTATCATGTAGAACTGTAGAATTCCTAAAATAAATAAATGCAGTTCTCCAAAATAGTAATGAAATGTGCATGTCGCATTTCAATAAACACACATGGAATAAATAAGCTCCTTGCAGCTATAATCGAGCAAAAGTCAACACCCAGCACCACAACACAAACAAACAAAAAGTGTTGTGCCATTTCTTATTCCAATTTCTGGGCACTCACATAATACAGTGAAAACGATATGCCCATTGTCACTCCAGTTCAACAATCCTCTGGGGTAGAACTTGACGACAACAGTGCTTGCAGTTTGCAGAGAAACCCTTTGGGTAGTGAGCCAGGACCAAAAAAGAAAATCCGGGCATGATGCCAATGGACTAAAATGCATAATTGGTAAGACCTTAACCTGCCGGGCCCCGGGCTGTGGAAACACATGTTTGGCATGACATTGAAGTGCTGAAATGTTTACGAGTTCATTACATGGACTCCACAGGTTCGTCACATGGAGTTCTTGACAAGGAAGTTTCTAACATCCCCCGTGGGTGGTGAACTGGGAAAAAAAATAGTCACCCTGGCACAACCCCAAACTGCCAATAGTTAGAAGGTACGTAAGTGAAATCTTCAAAAGCAGAAAGTCAAAGACGGAGCTTCAAAGCAAAAGACAATGTTAGAGTTTCAAAGCTGAAGTCGAAGCAAAACCTCTACAAAAGGCCTTTATTGGTGGCACTATAAACCTGGTCTAGAGACAACAATATTGAAGTAGAAGCAATAGTTTTGTTGCAGCCATAATCTGTTTTCTCCTGTTCTTGCCTTTCTATAGAGCTTTCTGTGAATATCTTTCTACCTGTTCTTTAATCTGATTTTTGTTGCATTGGACACTGTAAATGTTTTTTGTTTTAGAATTGTCTTCTGGATTGTCTTTGTGCTACTGTATCCAACAAAATCAATGAAATATATTGTCTCCCTGAATTATTTACATTCCTTTTTTTTTATATTTGTTTTCCTTTTACTACGAATAGACAGACGTGCCAACAAAAAGGGAAGCTAATCAATTGCCAATATTCACCTATAAAATAAGCCTTCCACTCTGGCATCAATTTGTTCCTCTTGTAGATGGCGTAACAGGTTCCTTTTCTGTAGGAGACCAATGACAATTTGGAGGAGGATTAAATTTGGTATGTTTTTATTATCATTCGTAGCATGCAGAAAATTATGTATTTTCCTTTGGAGATTCTCTCCCATTATATTGAGTACAGTTGCCTTATCAAAGGCTACAAATCAGCTAATCAATCTAATTACAATCTAATACTAATGAAAGAATATTTAAAGAAGGAAGAAAACTGTACAATTGTTTGACCAAATCCAACGTGATTGGATATCACCATTTTTTGCCTGAACTTGAGTCGACCCTTAAAGTGGGCCTGATGGGCCTGAGCCATTTTGTATTTTACATCCCCCCTCAAATTGATTTCGGGGAATCCAAAAGCATCAATTTGCTAACCAAGAACTAATGGCGAGGTCGCGGAAGCCCCTTTGTGAGGATATCGGCATTTTGAAGATCAAAAGAGATGTGAGGAAGGCTAATCACATTACGCTTGTATTCGTCGCGTATAAAATGGCAATCAATCTCTGTGTTTAGTTCGTTCGTGGAAAACTGGATTGGCAGCAACACGAATTGCACTAGTATTGTCTGCATAGAGTGATGTGGCACTATCTGCAGGAAATCCGAGATCCGAAAGCAACCCGTGAAGCCAAAGAATTTCTGAACAAGCAGCAGACATGGCATGATACTCAGCTTCAGTGGAAGATTTTGAGACCTTATCTTGTTTCTTACATTTCCACTAAATCAAGCTATCACCCAGATACATGCACCATTCTGTGGTAGAGCGACGAGTGTCCGGACAAACAGCCCAATCAGCATCTGAGTATGCTTTGTGTCTAGGGGAGTTGTTGGCCGGATAAAATAATCCACAGGTTGGTGTCCGAATTAGATATTTAATAATATGTCGGACTGCAGCCAAATGAAGATGTCTAGGATTAGTCATGAATTGACTGACTAAATTGACTACATAAGAAATATCAGGACGAGTTCGTCAAGTAGACCAAGCTGGCAACGAGGCGACGATAAAGGGTAGGATCAGAGAGATGATCCCCACTGTCTTGCTGAAGTTTAACATTGACTTCTACTGGAGTATTGATAGGAGCAGAACCCTGAAGTCCTGCCATTTCAATTAATTCAAGAGCATGTTTATGTTGATGGAGTACTATGCCTTTATCAGATTGATGAACTTCAAGACCTAAAAAATAGTTTAGAGGGCCAAGATCTTTCATGTGGAAAGATTCATGAAGAGAGGCTTAAAGTTGTTGAATCATAGCTGCATCTGTACCAGTAATGATGATGTCATCAACATAAACAAGAAGAATAGTAATCCCTGCAGAAGCATGATGAAGAAACATGGATGGATCATATGGACTAGGATGGAACTCCAAGTGGCTAAGAGCATGTTGGAACTTTTCAAACCATGCCCTGGGGGCTTGTTTGATGCCATAAAGAGGACGCCGTAGTTTGGCAATGGCACCCGTGATGATAGATGAAACCCCCCGAGGAAGGCGCATTTAGACATCCTCTTTGAGATCACCATGAAGAAATGCATTCTTGACATCCATCTAGTATAGAAGCCAGGATTGGGATGCTGCAATGGCAAGAATAGTCCTAACAGTTGTCATCTTTGCTACAGGAGAAAAAGTCTCCTCATAATCAATACCATATTCCTGCCGATTACTCAGACCGACAAGACACGCCTTATACCTATCCAGAGTTCCATCGGGTTTAAGCTTGATAGAATAGATCCACTTGCAACCTATTGGCTTAACAGAAGGACACAGAACCACATCCCATGTATGATTTTGCGCAAGAGCATCCAATTCATCCTACATAGCATTATTCCAACACTTATGCTGCACAGCCTGAGAATGAGTTCGGAATAGATGTAGAAGACATGGTGGCCATCAAGGAAGTGTGGGTAAATCCATAACAAGTTGGAGGCACTGAAATCCGAGATGAACGGCGCAAGGGAGGGTCTCCAGTTGGACCAGATGCAGTTGGGGGATCGTTAGGGGGACTATGTGTGGTTGTAGCTTTACTCTGCCTTTGATAAACGAAATTAGGATCAAATTTAACAAATGGTGTTTTGTCCGAAAAACCAAGGAAGGAAACAACAGATGAGGACTCTACAGAATCAAGATGTTGCTGGAAAAAATATATATTTTCGAAAAAAAACAACATTACGGGACGTACGAATGCGCCATATTTGAGGATCAGCCCAATCTACTAAATGCGCATTTCTAGGATATGCTAATCATCAAAAGGGGTTTCTTTGTTACGCTCAGAAGGAGGTAAATGAACAAAACACACCGATCCAAAAACATGTAGATCATCATAAGACGGTGTAGTTTTGTATAATCGATAAAAGGACTCATTTTCTAAAGAAAACGAGGGTAATCGATTTATAAAGTGGACAACAATGCTGAGAGCTTCTGTCCAAAAATGTGTAGGAATAGAGGATTCAATAAGAAGAGATTGAGTAACATCAAGGAGATGCCTATTTTTCCTTTCAGCGACCCCATTTTGCTAAGGGATATAAGGACAAGATTTTTGAGAAATTATTCCTTTTTGTTGTAAAAAAGTTTGAAACTCTGTTGACACATATTCACCTCCCGAATCAGAACGTAAAATTTTAATGCAATTGGAAAACTGATTCTCAACATATGCTAAAACAACTTGAAAACATTAAAGACATCAGCTTTAGAATGCAGAAAATAGACCTATGTAAATCTACTATAATCATCAATAAATGTCACAAAATATTTATAATGAGCATGAGACAAATGAGGAGCAATACCCCAAACATCACTATGAACTAAATCAAAATATTGAATGCTATAGAGACAAAAAAAGGAAGAGTCTTACTTTTTCCCATCTTACATGTAGCACAATCAAAAGAAACAAACTTAGAAAAAGCCTATTGAGTTCAACAATCCAGAATTAACCATGTGAGACATAGTTTTAAAATTAGGACGTCCAAGCCTACTATGCCATAATTGATAATTATTTTGAGAAAAAAAACAAAAATCATTTGCTGAATTATTCCTAATTAGAGTAGATAGATCAAGAGAAATTAAGTGTCCATGTTTAGGCCCCCTCGCGATCTCCCAACCTGACATCTGGTCCTGCACAACACAACCAGAGGAAGAAAATGAAACATTACAGTTGTTTTCAACGAGTTGTCCAACTGAAAGAAAGTTTGAAATTAAATAGGGGGCAATGATAAACATTCTTTAAGGGCAAGATACTAGAAATATCTCCAATGGCAGTGATAGGAAGATGTCCGCCATCGGCTGTTTGAATATGAGTATTGCCAGTATATTTTGTCAAGCTAGAAAGTTGTGCACTGGAATGAGTCAGGTGATTTGATGCTCCGGAATCAAGATACCAAATGGAAGAAGGGGTTTTAGATTTACCTGTGATGCCAAGTGCAGAAAATGCATTGACGATCATTTGTTGAACTAATTCAGAAGTGAGAGCAGTGAATAAGAACTAGGCTATGAACGCACAGATGTGGACATAGTATCAGCAGTAGAATAGTCTATCTTGGCAGCATTGGCATTGGGAGTCTGAGGTTGTGGACGGCGGCGACATTCAGTAATGATGTGTCCCTTCTTCTTGCAGTAATTACAGAATTTCTGGTTGCATTGTGTTGCGAGGTGTCCATATTTTTTGCAAGAGTAGCATTGGACTTTGCTCATATCCCAAGTCTGAGGAGTCGGAGAAGACTGTGAGGTCTGAAGAGACTGAGTGGTCCCTTTAGCAGAGTATGCCACAGGATAAGTCTCAGTGTGCTGTTGTTCCAGATGGGCTTTGGTGTGAATACGTTGTTCTTCTCGCAGAAGCTCATTCAAACAAACATTCAAAGATGGTAAAGGGGTTCGGCTCAGCTGAGACGATGTTACAGTCTCATATTCAGGACATAATTTTATCAAAAATTGGTCCTTGTGACTTGAGGCATAAAGCTCTTGTATAGTTTTAAGAACATTGTTAGGAACAAAAGCATATTTAATCCCATCGCATTCACTCCACAAATTGCGGAAACCGGAATAGTAGTCTTAAATGGACAAGGTGCCTTGACTGTATTCTGCAATTTCACACTCAAGTTGAACTTGTCGTGCAGAATTATCTTGATGATAAACTGTGATTAAGTAACCCCACATCTCCTTGGAGGTCGTATAGGGCTTGAGGTTTAGAATCAGATGAGGTTCCACAACCCAAGAATCCATGTTTTAATTTTTGCATCTTTTGTATTCCAAGTAGAAATCTTTTTTTCATCCTCTGTAGGCTTTAGATCAGAACCAGAAACAAATCCCTATAATTCCTTGGCCTCAAGATATAATTGAAATTGAAAAGCCCATGTTGGATAGTTTTTACCATTAAATCGAATCAATATAATTTTTGACTTCTCCATTTTTAAGATGGCAGTCGCAAAAAAATGCTAACAGAAATATCCAGCAACTTGTGATTGCAAAAAGTGATGATGTATGATCACCAAAATAAGGCTTTGTCAAAAAACAGAAGCAAGGATGCAATAATCCAATGATGGGAGATACAGATCACTAATGGAAATCCAAACAGAACAAAAAAAAACCCAAAAAAATGCTTCAGACGGCCAAGATTTTTGCACAAAAATCTTAACGTGGCCCCACTTATGGATCTAAACAATAATCAAATCACAGATCTGAGTAATATCCCAATTTCTGCTTCGACTGGAACAAGTTTGATCTAAATCCAGTGTAAATCCAAGAATCTGGACGGTCTTTATCAAAACTTGTGCAAGATTTTGAAAAGTCACAAGAATGATTGAAAGACTAACCTGGCAGGTCCAAGAAATTCTGAAAAAATCACTAAAAACCTCAGAAGACCCAGACGACCTTGGCTGGAATGGTCGTTGAAGATGCCTTGATGATCACAGGTGGGCCACAGTAGATCTGAGGCTATCGCAAATCTTGAATGAACAACGATTTCTGGAAACAGATCCTGGATCTGTTTTTCTTCACGAGAGAGAGTGGTTCCTCTCTGATTAACTCCTTGGATGATTGAAAATCAAGAGCTCTAATACCATATCATTCGTAGCATGCAGTCAAGAGACTTTTGGATTGTAAAATTGTGTATTTTCCTTTGGAGATTCTCTCCCATTATATTGAGTACAGTTGCCTTATCAAAGGCTACAAATCAGCTAATCAATCTAATTACAATCTAATACTAATGAAAGAATATTTAAAGAAGGAAGAAAAATGTACAATTGTTTGACCAAATCCAACGTGATTGGATATCAACATTTTGGGCCTGAACTTGAGTCGACCCTTACAAGTGGGCCTGATGGGCCCGAGCCATCTTGTATTTGACATTTATTACTTATTTGTCCATTGGTGTGGCAGTGTTGCATTCCCCACCTATGGAATCTGTGTAATGCCGCTTCCTGCTGTAAGTGTGTTGATTAGGATGTTTGTGGGGTTTATCCCCTCTTCACTTTGTTAGGCAATATCTTTGAAAACCAGTTCAGGCTTTTAAATTTTGCAGTCTCGATTGATTTAGTTGAAAAGTTTGTGTGTGTGTGTGTGTGTGTGTGTGTGGGGGGGGGGGGGGGGGGGGGGGGGTTCCCCTCGTCACTTTGCTCGGCAAGACCTTTGAAAACCAGTTCAAGCTTTTAAATTTTAAGGTCATCATCAGTTGATTTAGTTGAAAAGTTTGGATACTCCCACAAATGGGCCAGACTCCTACGTTATTTTCCCTAAGCAGAAAGAGGTGGGTATGTATTGTTAAAGTGTAAACTTGTATGATAATAGTCCCAGTCCACTTGTAAATATGAGATCTAGTCATAATGTGTATAGAAAGATAAAACCGTGTATGCTAGGATGTCTTACCATATTTAGAGATTTAATTAGGTTTTGTTTCCATGATTTGTAACCTAAACTTAGGCAATGCAAATTCTATATAAAGAAGAGAAGTCCAAGAAGGCAGATGTCGAATTGGAGTATTTCACAGAACTCTTTCTCTCTCGTTCTGGTATTCTTTTGAATGTGCCTCTGAATGTCATGTACCACAATGTATGCCATCCGAATATTGGTGCACATTATGGATGGCGATGACGATGATGATTATGGGTAGTTTATAGCTTAAAGATCATGTTGCCTAATGTACATGGTTTTTCTGTAAATATGAGATCTAGTCATAACGTGTACAGAAAGATAAAACCGTGTATGCTAGGATGTCTTACCATATTTAGAGATTTAATTAGGTTTTATTTCCATGATTTGTAACCTAAACTTAGGCAATGCAAAGTCTATATAAAGAAGAGAAATCCAAGAAGGCAGATGTCGAATTGGAGTATTTCACAGAACTCTTTCTCTCTCGTTCTGGTATTCTTTTGAATGTGCCTCTGAATGTCATGTACCACAATGTATGCCATCCGAATATTGGTGCACATTATGGATGGCGATGACGATGATGATTATGGGTAGCTTATAGCTTAAAGATCATGTTGCCTAATGTACATGGTTTTTCTGTAAATATGAGATCTAGTCATAACGTGTACAGAAAGATAAAACCGTGTATGCTAGGATGTCTTACCATATTTAGAGATTTAATTAGGTTTTATTTCCATGATTTGTAACCTAAACTTAGGCAATGCAAAGTCTATATAAAGAAGAGAAATCCAAGAAGGCAGATGTCGAATTGGAGTATTTCACAGAACTCTTTCTCTCTCGTTCTGGTATTCTTTTGAATGTGCCTCTGAATGTCATGTACCACAATGTATGCCATCCGAATATTGGTGCACATTATGGATGGCGATGACGATGATGATTATGGGTAGTTTATAGCTTAAAGATCATGTTGCCTAATGTACATGGTTTTTCTGTATTTCTGGATGTAGACAATTTCGCAAATACGTGTACATTTGATTGAAAGTATTTCTGCTGTTAAGGCTCATCTAGAATGTATGGAGTCTGTTGGAACCAATCTGGTCCTTCTATGATCAATCTAAACCCCTAACACCCACCACCCCATAAATTATCTTTTACCAAAATTTGCACTAGTTTGAGTTTTGTAGGCCCTTGGATGATCAACAGTTAGGGTTTGGACAACTATGAAAATCTTTGGTGAATGAGTTGGCACAAAAAAAAAACTCCTTGTCAGTCCTCTTGACAACAGGGAAAGATTATATTCTGAGTAGATTTTGGGGAGGATTAGAATAAGGATGAAACTGAATCGTGATAGGATGAACCCATTAAGATGCGTCTTTTCCAGTTTAAAAAATCCAGCAGTGGTTACCTGCAGTCGGTGTTGGTGTTGAACCTCTCTGGGAAGTCCTTGTGAGATGGCCATTGTCTGGTATGGTGCAGTATGTTGTTTGACGGCAATATTTTATTTTATTTTGGTATCTAGCCAAAGGGGGTGCCACCCAGCCATGGGAAAGAAGCCTACCATGGGTAAAAAAGCTTGTTTCCATAGGAAAAAGAACCAAAGGATCAAATCCTGCTAACAATAATGTTGACCTCGCCAAGGAGACATTCTATTATGAACCCGCTTTATGATGGCTTGCCAGATCTGGTGAGAGGGGCGGCTCAGATGACTGAAGCTCCCTGGGAATATTATGATTTGAGGAAGTTGCTTGCTTCAAAGTAGTTGAAGGGTGGGTTGAAAATGAGAGTTGGCATTCAGCTCTCTTAACATTTTGTCCAGCTTCAATTCTAAATTGATTTATGAGTTTTAGCAGTCTGTTTTGTTTCTTTGATTATTATGAAAGAAAAAGAGAATACCACTGCATATTGTAGAAGGCCCACACGGAGCAAATTTGGCGATAAGAGGCTCATGCTGTTGCCATATGCCTCTGGTAGCGCTGAAATATCGAGTGACAGATGATTAAATTTTCCTTCATATATGACAGTATTGACATAGATAGAACAAAATCCTTCTAGTGAGAAACCAAGTTTAGGTTGGCAGGATTGGAAAAAGGGATAATTTCAAATAAGGTCTAGAATTTTTGCCTTATTTTAAAAAAAGACACAAGTTTTAAGACTTTTCAAATTAGTCACTGAGTTTTTTTAGAAAGGTTTTAATTAAGTACGTTTGTTCATTTAAAACTATTATTCGGCAACTTTTTCCCTCATTTTTTTAAAACACCCCAGTTACCCTCCATTGAAATAAAACACTCATTTACATCCTTTATATTCTCCACATTTTTTTCACTAGTGCTATGGTGATCAAGGACAACCAGTGTCCCCATGGAAATCGACTGCATGTAATGGCTACTGGAACCATATCATGGCTTTAAGCGAATAATGATTTGAGTATTTTAAATTAATCGAGGAAAAAAAAATCACCAGAAAATGCCTTTAAAGAGTTTTGATTAAAAACTTACTGGAAAACTTGGGTACTAATTTTAAGAGTTTTGAAACTTGTGTCATTTTCCAAAATAAAATAAAATTTAAGGCCTTATTTGAATTTTCCACAAGCAGAGAATTTTACGTGGTTCAACAAACTTGCATATGCCTACGGGAAAGAAATGCGACTTTCATTGGGTTCTTCACTCTGTACACATTACATCATATATATATATATATAGGGGCCAGCTCTCCTAAGCTGAAGCTTAAGATAAGGTAAGCTGAAGTAAGCTCAATTACGTAGTGGGGCCCACTTGGGGACCCACATGGGGATGGGGGTGGGGGGGATTTCAAGGACTCCCTGGGACCCTCCTTCCTACAAAAAATCAGCTCCAATCGTGGTTTCTATCATCTCCATCTGGGCACCAAAAGTTTAATGGTCAACGGTCTATTCGGATTGGTAAATAGTCGATCCAACGGTCTAGTAAATTCGGATTTGACCAAAAATTGGTGGGCTTGTGCAATTTAAGGGGGTCGTGTGTTTGGTCCATTTGGATGGATCAAGGATAGGCCCTAGAAGCGTTAGCTTACGGAATAATATCCTAAGCTCAAGCTTAGGATATTATTCCGTAAGCTAACGCTTCTGGGGCCCATCCTTGGTTCATCCAAATGGACCAAACACACGATCCCCCTAAATTGCACAAGCCCACCAACTTTTGTTCAAATCCGAACTTACTAGACTGTTGGATCGACTGTTGTACCGATCCGAATGGACTGTTGACCATTAAACTTTTTGTGCCCAGATGGAGATGATAGAAACCACGATTTGGGCTGATTTTTTGTAGGAAGGAGGGTCCCAGGGAGTCCTTGAAATCCCCCCCACCCCCATCCCCATATGGGTCCCCAAGTGGGCCCCACTACGTAATTGAACTTATTTCAGCTTACCTTATCTTAAGCTTCAGCTTAGGAGAGCTGGCCCCATATATATATATATATATACTATCTCTTTTTTATCCCCCAAGAAAATCTTATCTTAGCCAATAAAAAGTCCCGGTACAATTATCAAAATACTCATGACCCTGAACCTACTTGGTCTGGACCCACAAGGCCAACATATAGTGGGTCAATTCCTCGAGTAGGTTTCACTATTGCGAAAAAGGCAAAAGAAAAGGTGATTTCACTAAGTAATAAAATATAAAAAATAAATGATAATTATATAAATTTCAGATTATATTTTTTTGTATATCTTACCATCCTCCATAAGGGTGTAATGGTTTGGTTAACCGTTTGTTTTAGGAAAACCGTTAACTGAATCGTATTTTACAATTTTTATTTTTTAAAACCGTAAAACTCGTTAAAAATCGAACCACGGCTAATCATATTAGACGGTTCGATTACGGTTAATTATCACTTAAAAAATCTATCTTTGCCATTTGACTTTACATACAAAACAACACTATCATTTTCACATACCAAACAAAACAAAAACAATCATTTTTCATGAAAATAAACACAACTAAAAGTCTAAAATGATATTACAAAACTACCAATAAAGAAATACATTTAGGCCCTTTAGTTTTTTTTATTAGTGTAACGGGCCGGTTCGGTTAATAACCGTGAGTTGAGACTGAAAACTGTAACCAAACCGTGAAGCACGGTTTTTTCGATTTTAATAATCGTGACCATAACCGAACCGTGAAACGCGGTCATTAGCCGTCGGTTCGGTCGGTTAAACGGTTTTTCGATTTTTTTTTTTACACCCCTCATCCTCCATTTTTATTTGAGTGATTTTAATTTAAAGCGAGCGGGCTTAGACCGACTGGTCAAATTTAGAAAACTAGGCCAATTTGGAATTTTTTTTTCTTTCTCTCTCTCTGGTATTTTCATTTGGTAGGTGATTGAATTTTCCAATGTCGGGCTATTCTCTCTAGGGCTACACAAAAAATTTGGTATCACCGCAAAACCGGACCGAACCGACCGAACCAGGCGGTTTCAGATTGGTTTATAGTAGATCGGTTCGGGTTAACGGTTTGAAAATCATAAAATCGTTTACATCGGTTGGTTATTGGATTGAGCCCACGGTTAATTGCTTAAACCGAACCGACCGTATACAGTAACTTAAGTATTGCTTGTTTACTATTTTAGCCTTAGGATTTCGTTTTTGTACGCTTGCATTTAGTCCAAACTCTCTTTTTTGAGTTGAATTATTTTTTATATGGATCACTGGAATGTTGGATTTTTATGTTTGCACTAAGTATTGGAATAAATGCAAATGATGGGGTATCATCAGTTTGAAATTTTCAATGTCTGATTTTCAAAAAAATAAAATAAAAAACAACGGTTTTAACCGACCGAACCGAACCGAACCGTTCGGTTTGGTTCTGTTTAAATCATCTCAATCGGTTGGATCGGATCGGTTAATTAAAAAACCGACAGGTTCGGTTTGGTTGTTAGTTTTAGTGTTAAACTGATCTGAACCGCTCATGTGCAATCCTAATTCTCTCAACAACATCAACATCTTGACTAGTCAGACCACTTATTTCATCATTCTCCATTGACCATTCCCCCACTAGTGTTCCTCCATTCATAAAAGGGTAAATGTTTGGTTGAGAAGATTCGGCAACACTTCAACTTTCAAACCACGCGCACATGAAGTTGGTCCACACGTGTGTGGGGTACTTGATTGAACGCATGACATCCGTTTATCTTAGTGGGCCATGAGTGTTCGATCAGGATTAACAGGGATGTAGATACTCTTAACGGCCAGGTTCGGCCAAGGAGGAAAGAAAAGAAAAGAAAAAGTAATTATTCTTTTTTTCCATTAGCATCCACAGTCAACATGATGCTATAACCAATGTGAGGATATCCACAGTCAACCGCATTCATGTCAAAAAAGAAGAAAAAAAAAAGAAAGTATTGTCATTTTGAAAGTCGTGATGGTAGAATCAAAACCATAGTTCATTGGGGTTGTTTGTTGCCACCATTTCACATTGCACGTGTAAGACATTGCATGTGTATTTATTTAAACTCATTTATGTATGTAAATTGTTCACATGCATAAATTTTAGCATGTAAATAACCCTCTTTTTAAAGTGTCCACTTTGAAAGAAAGTCAAATTGACTTTGGTGTCAGTTTATTTGGTAGTTCCCCCATTAATGATCTCACCATTCTCAAGGATGGAATGGCCTGCCTGAGGTTATCTGAACCCCGAAGCATGCATATCATGAAAGGTTAGGAGTTTGAGAATGATTCTTTATTAATACTTTCTTGTATGAAAAACACAAAGAAAAGAATCCATAAGATTCTGAGGACCAAGCTGGATCTTAGACTATAAAGTTGGATATAAGGGGTAAGAGATTAGTCAGTTGAAGTGGAAGGAGTTGGATGAAGGAGGAAGGGGAAGAAGAAGAATAAACGAGCATGGATATCTCCGCATGTATATGCGAGTGAGCGGTAGGGGTGTAAAAGAAAATCAGAAAATTGTCTAACCGAACCGAACCGCGGTTAATAACCGTGTTTCATGGTTCGGTTACGGTTCCTTTATTAAATTGAAAAATCGCACTTCACGGTTCGGTTACGGTTTTCAGTATTGACTCACGGTCATTAACCGAACCGAATCGTCAAGTGCGGTTCGGTTAATCGACACATGGTTAACCGTACCGTTACACTAATTAAGAAAACATAAAGGGCCTAAATGAAATATGTATATAATTCTTAACTTAATGAGAAAACTATCGGAAAAAACCCCTAATGACCCCCCCCCCCCCCCCCCCCCCTTTTTGTTGATGTCCCAGTATAATGTTGGATACTGGAGGGGTCTCCTTGGGCCATTTTATTTTTTTTATTTGTTTAATGAAATTGTCGATATTGACCATTCACGGGATTTTTAAACTATGCGAACCCCATTTCTCTCTCATTCCATGGTCGTCTCCTTTCCCTTTTCCCTTTATCTGTTGCAATCGACATTTTCCCCTTTTCGTTCTGGTCCTAGCCAGTGGTCTCAAGAAGCTTTTGGCGTCTTCCCTCGTATTCCATTCAAATTGGTGATCTGCACATGGAGGTTTGTATTTTATTGTTTGACTCTGTTTTGCCCTAATTAAGAATTGTTTTCGATGGATTTTTAAACGGAGGACATTGCATTCATGGAACCATCCTTCATCGTGTTAAAAGATCAAACCTAGTTCCGTGTCTGCAGCGTCTTTTGCATGGTTTCTTTAACAGAAGCCATCGATATCTTGTATTACACACTTGAGGAGGGTTTCTTGGAACCAAACAGTTGCAGAGGCATCCTTCCGTGCCTCACAATGGAAATCCAATTTACAAATCCATTTTTTTAATGATAATCTGATTATCATTAACCCCAAATGGAACACACACAGATGAAAACATAGAAGGGGTTTCATGTTATAGAAATGCACGCCCAAGGGTTAAAATGCTGAGCAATAAGGATCAGTTCAAAATGCCTATTTCAATTGCTGTCATTTCTCCTATATTGGATTAGATAAATGAAGTTCAAAATGTGCATCCAAATGGACTTGAAACTTGTTTCAAAGGTTTTTGTGACTCATTTTCCCCTTAAACAACACCTATATATATGGTTTTACCGTAAACTTTGGCCTATAGAGAAAAGGAGGGATAAGAAGTTGACTCAACATTCTTGGCTAAAGGGTTAACTACAGATGGGATCATTTCCATCATTGGTAATTTTGAACATAAGTTGCAGAGAATGGTGGCCAATTTATTACCTTGCTTTCCACAAAGTTTCCCACTTTTTTGGCACGAACACTTGCATCTTGCATCTTACATCCCCGAGTAATTGTCTATGGTGGAGTGCTTTAGGTGGATTACATTCTTTATAATTGAGAACTGAACGTGCGTGCCGCTTGTTTTTTCCCTACCACTCATGCGGCATCGTACATAAGTTTGATGTGTTTCTTGTTAATCACAATGGTGGAATGAAATAGACCCTGTGATGAACATGTAGGATAAATGATGCATGTGAGGAGGATGATTACTTGCATACATAATAATGATTGATGAAACATGTTGCCTGTTTCCTAACCGTATTTTTACTTTGTAGACGAATGAAGAGCAAGACCCCGAAGCTCCAACAACTCTCTTATACAACCAACGGTATCATATATCGGAGGGTATCCGCCAAGGAGAGGTAATCTTTTGTCCCGAAAGATGTTTTATGCCTCATACCAATCTATACCAGTCAAATCTTTGAATGACTGATTGCCATTTCTTTTAGCCTGACCCCATGTGCTATGGTTATACATGCATTCAAATTTCATGCAGTTTTGTAACTGAGCATGCTCATAGAGGAGACTTTCATTCTTTATGTTCTTTAAAGGAATTTTATGAAATGGACGGATTCTGGAAATATCGTGGGAATTCATGTGGTTGGCACTATCTTAAGACATATATTGATATGGTTGGCAGACGGTGAATGAAGTCCATACTATGATTCATCGATAAGATTAACTGTTTGAATTGCATATGTATATGTAATAACTCCTTTATTGAGTTCCCATAATCATATTATATGGATGGATGGACAATGACTGTGTAGTTTGATGTGGTTCCTTCTAAAGGAAAAAAAGACGAAAGTTAGATGAGATTGATTTATTCTCTTATATAGTCATTACTTTGTTGTCCGATTTTTTTTTTTTGAAGATTTTGTAGTATAACATTCCCTTTTGAGTATTTAAATAACCACATTGCCAAAAAAACAATCCAAGACATGTATCCCTGTTTTGAATAAAAAAAACTACATTTACTTGAAGAGAGTCCATATAATAATTAGAAGGGTCTGAGTGTTGCAACCACAAGGCTGTCCAAGGATTGGTTTTGGACCAATTTAACCTAGTCCATATTTTAGAAAGCAAGCCCGAGCTTGGACTCTTAACACATGGTGTGACTTTATCAATTGGAGTTTTCTTAATTACTTGAGATAGCAGTCTGTCAAGGTTTTTTGTCGGATGTCATTGAAATCAAGGGTCGACCCAAGCCCAACGATGGTGTGATCAATTTCACACCCCGGCCCAATTGATCTAACCATGACCCAATCACACATAATGTTCGAATAAGGCCAATCAGGTTCTTGTTGCAGATAGCATTAGCAGAGGTAAACCTGACCTATTAGATGACCCAAGTTCGACCCACCTAACCCAACATGCACCTTATATCAGGAAGCTTGGCCCGAAGTTAAACAAGTCACACAAAAGTTGAGCTGCCTAACCTGTCACACCTCGAAACCGGGCCCTGCAGCGATCCGATCTCGGGATGCGAAATTTTGGAATAAATTTGAAACTTCTGTTATATTTCCAAAGATCCGCGTGAATGAGGATAATCAAATTCCATCACGGTCAGAGTATATTTTCGCGGAAGCTAAACATGGTGTTATGACTCGGAATCCGTGGCCATCGGGTTCCGTGTCGCACGCAACCAATATCATAAAGCCATCACATTAGCAGACTGGCACAAATCATAATCCAAAGAACACTGAGCTGGTAGTAACAAGACTATTTATTTCCCACATATTCAAATTGCAATTAACAATTGTCTTAATTACAAACCCAATGAAAAAGGCTAACAAAGCCATACAAATAAACTACTAAGTGACATACTACCCCAAGTGATTTTACGAGCTCCGGTGCCAAACTTGACATCTAGATGATATCAATGGGCAGCCTCTCAAGTCAGACCGGGGTCCCACCGCCTCCTCCGATCAAACACCTAAAACAGAAAGAGAGGAAACTGACACCAAACAAACAGGGTCAGACACGACGGTTTGGCAAGCAAATAAACAAGTAATATGAAACAAAAGGACATTCATAAAACCTTATGGAATCATTGTAAAACCATTTGAAGAGTCTAAACAGTATTAGCAATAAATCATGATAAAATGATCGAAAGACCGAACATAAATATCAAAGCAAATAAATGAATAGACTCTGAGCATAAATCAGTTGAAAAGATGACAGCCTATGCAAAACACTTAATAATTGGAAATACATTTCAAATCCTGAATAATGGCGACAATATGATAAATGATCGATTTCATAACATTAACAAATTCAAAGCATAAAGAGTATAAACAACAAGAATCATAAAACAAAGTAATACACAGATAAAACATTGGCAACCACACATAGCTATATTCTCCTATTACCGAAGTAACAAGAGCAGACAGAACCGTAGCCACTACACGTGGGACCGGAAACAGAATCAGAACCGTAGCCATACAAATGGGACCGGCAGATATAAATCAGAACCGTAGCCACTACGCGTGGCACCGGCAGATAGAAACCGTTGCCATAGTCGGTACAGACAGAATCCAAACTGCAGCTGGCGGACAATTTAAAGATCCCAAGCCGGGGTGATCAGCCCGACAAGGTGACCTAAGCCTAGTGGTGCCTTTAGTTTTCAAAACTCGAACCGATACAAATCAAACCATAATAATAATCCCTTTGGCTCATGGGCTCACACTACAAAGCTCTGGCCCCGTCTTGCCTCGAAGTTTTATTTTTGAAATAATAGTCTCTTTGGCTCATGGGCTCGCACTATAAAGCTCTGGCCCCGTCTTGCCTCGAGGTTTTATTTTTGAAATACTAGTCTTATCAAAATAATAGTCTCATCGAAGAAATCCCGAATGTGGCGAACCACTCGAATCTCCTTTCAAATCGATTCGGAGAAAACATACGAATTTCCATGGTGAACCGTTCAAATACACATCAAAGTGATTTGTATAAAATCATACGATCAATCCTTTCGAACATGGAAAACCACATGATTTTATAACAAATCACCAATGCTATTTAAATTAGTTCACCGAAGAATACAAATACAAATACATTCTCTGACTTGAAATGGAATGGATAGTGGAGAATGACTTAATGACTTACCAAGGAACCATCTCAATACACATTTAAGCTTTAAACATTGATTAACAAAGAGTATGTTTGATGCCAATGAAAATCCACAACATTTAAATGATAAAGTGCGTATTGAGACTTGAAAGATTCCCGGGTAACTTCACATACGCTCATTCTCTCATTGATCCCATTCCCATTTCACAAATTCCAAGTATCACACATAATTCTAAACTTTCATGGGCCTTCTATCAAAATTAACCCCAAACTTTCATGGGCTTTCAAGCATAAAAAGGGAATTAACGGACCACAATCGAGGAGGAGAAACGGGCTGAAAGGGGCTGAACGGGCTTGAAAAGAGAACCCCAAACAGTCTGCGAAAACAACCCAAAAAAATGGGCCCAGACAGACCTGGGCTCGCTCGAGCGACCCAGGGTCTGCTCGAGCCAAGCCCAGGCAGAACCTGGTCCGCTCGAGCGGCCCACTGGGTCGCTCGAGCGGACTGGGCTCTGTCCCAGTCCGGGCTGAGTGCAGAAATGCACTCTTTGAGCATTTTCTGATTTCTTTTCCCCTTCTTTCTTCTATACATATTTTCACAATAACTTGGGCCCTTTCTTGACCTCCACAAATCATCAAATCACCATTCATTAGCAATCCAATTAACCAAACAAACACTTTTAAATCAAAGCCTTTTTCTTCCTCCATTCTTTGAGCACAAACACTTTGACAAGAAGAAAGCTATATTTTGAGATGACCAAGGTAGAAACAAACTTCCAACACATTGTAAAACAACATCATGAGTGAAATCACACACACATTACTCCATTTGTCCCAAAACAAAACTATAAAACATGAGAAGATTAGCACATAGTATGAAATACCATGAAATAAAACAAGAGAAAAGGAAACCATCATATTAATTGAGAAAACCACTTGCCTCAAGTCTAAAAGAGAGAAATAATACTCCTCAAACAAAGCTCTAGGGTCTAATGGTCTTCCATCTACAAAAGCCCCAAAATAAACCAAGAGAAACCCTAAAAATCAATCATCCTCAAATCTCCATGAAACCTCTTTGCATATGTGAGAAAATACTCCAAAAGGTTTGAAAAACCAAGATCTCATGAAAAGAAAACCATTGCTAACCTTTGGTAGCTCGAACAAAGAAGAAAGGCATGGAAAAGTGGTCTCTCCTAGCTCAAATCTCTTGCAAATGGGTTCTTTGGAAAGCTTGAATGGAGAGGAAGAACCTTAGGAGATCAATCCTCCAAGAAAACTCCAAGAGATTGGTGTTTCAGATGAGAGAGAAAGTGGCTGGAAGAGAGGGAAAAACCCTAGCTCAAAACCTTGCTGGAAAAGAAATGAAGGAGAAGAAGAAAGCTCTCCCTCTTATAAGATGGGTTTGTGGGCCCCGATTTTCACAAGGCTGAAACTAATATTTGTGGGTCCCGAATGAAATCGACGAAGAAGACAAAAATGATCAGCGAAATTTCTACTTCCCAAAAAGTATATTTTCCCCAAATTCTGAAATTTTTAAAATTCATGGACAGATTTAGTGTGAAAAGTCAATTTTGCCATTTTTTCTCGAAAAACGCATTTTCTGATCATCAAATCATAATGGTCAAAACATGAAAGTTGTTAAACTTCATAAAATGAGTCAAAATACACCAAATCCGGAATTTTTAGAAATCAAAAGTAATTTCTCATAAAAATACATATCATATGGACCGGGTCAAACCAAGGTCAACGGTCCTCAAATCTCCAAGGCTATGGAAAAATCTAGTCAAACTCAAAACAAAGTCAAACCAACTCAAATCTTGCTTAAAAAAGCTAAACCACGATTAAAACAATACTAAACAAAAGAACTGGGGGTCGGGGTCTTACATAACCCATCTAATCTGAGATTTAAATTTAATTAAGGTGAGTCAGCTGTTTTAGTGAAGTTGCGAGTTATTTTGCATGGGCCTGCACTATTTACTTATTTTTTGAGAAATGGAAAGTTTATCTCAATAGCTAAAAGAAAGAAAAGAGCTTTCACTCCCCAAAGCAATCATCTGAGATCAGATCCATTGTACAAGAAAGTACATTCCAACCCATATCTTTTATGAAACAAAGAAATCTAAAAAACCAGTTTCCAAGCAATTCCTTTCCAAAACATTCGTAATATCATGAGATGATATAGAAGTTTCTTAACAGATAGTATTGTCTGTCCTAAAAGTATGCTGCTTATAAAATAGCAAAAAAACTTCACTCATCCATGATTACACAGTCTTTGGCCATCCATCCATATAATATGATTATATTATAAAAATAGACTCCATATAGCATATTTACTTCCTATAGTCACATCTTCCAAGGACATGCATACGTTAATAATATAATCATTTATACTACTTTTGGTTTGTACTTGCTAACAAGCCTGTTCTCATTATTGTGATATGCAGGAGTCCAGTCGCCTTCGGTGCATACCAACAAATCCAGATAAAAAGGTTTGGGCGCTGACAAAGCAACAGAAGGATTACGTCAGGCAGGTTGGGCTACATCACCTCGCAGAAATAGATCGCATGGTGATCAATCATGCACTAATTACAGCACTTGTCGAGAGGTGGCGGCCCGAGACCAACTCTTTTCACTTCCCATCGGGTGAGGCAACTATCACCCTTGAAGATGTTGCGTACATATACGGGCTGCCTATAAATGGGGCTTTGGTGACCAGACGGACATTCCCAGGAAGGAAGGTCTAATCAATTTGTCAAGAGGTTCTTGGGATTACCCCACAGAAAAAAGTGGACTATGTGGGGTTAACAGTTAAATTTTAAGTGGCTTGAAGATAATTTCAAGGCGGTGAAACTGGCGGAGAAAAAGGATGAAAAGAAATACAAGGAGCATGAGGTGTTTGCCACCCGGGCCTATCTATTCTTCCTTATTTCCGGTCAGCTCGTTACGCAGACTTCTGGTGCCCGCGGTCCTGCATATATATTGAAATTGTTTAAAGAGTTTAAGCATTATGCATGGGCACCGGCATGTCTTGCCAACCTTTATAGGATGTTGACAAATGCATCCAGATGGAGCCCAGAAGAGATAGTGGGTGGAGAGGAGGGGGACGATGAACTAGGCAAGAAAGAAGGCCATCAACTAAGCACACCCACTGGGCCGCTACAGCTATTACAGGTTCGACTATCTTAATTTTAACATTTGTTGATTATGTAACTAAATGAGATGTAACATGCTGATTAAAACGATTAATTTGGTGCAGCTGTGGGCTTATACGAGCATGTCTATCGGAAAGTGCCCTCGTCCGACGGAGTCTTGGAAGAAGGATATTGCGTTCCCACTTTTTAATACTTGGCAAAAGAGGCTGCCTAAAAACCCAGGCCTTGCATAGGTGAAAGAAGTAAGAAAACAAATAAATGCTCTACATGCCGATGGGGTAAGCACGAAGAAAACCGTGATAAGATATACATTTTCCTTACTTAAATCCATGCCGAATCCGTCTCTCATTAGTCATGGCTATTTCCTCTTTTTGCAGTTCACTTGGCAGCCATATTCTGGCCTTGGGAAAAAGTTTCTGAACAAGCTATCAAAGGCTGATCGTAGTCTGTTGTCTTCGTCCACAGTCTTGGTCTACTATTGGATCATTGAACGACATAATACATGGCGGGTTATGAAACAATTCGGACTAATGCAAGTGGTCCCACCGCCATTCAACATGCCTTTCACTAGACGAGAACGGACTACCCACCATGTGATTGACTACAGTCAGAAAATGGATAAAGAGGTGCAGGCATTGTGGGATACAAGAAGTGAACTCGTACTACATGGTGCGGAGGATACTACACGCCAGCATGCGGAGGAGTATATGGTGTGGTTTCGCTAGAACACGGTCATGTTTGTTGGCAGAGAAGACCAAGCAGATCAACCCGCCGTAACAGAAGATGCTGATGGAGCCGATCTTCCTAGTACAGCCAGTGTGCCTGCTGCACATGATGTTCCTACTGCATCCGATGTGCCCACTGCCCCCACCGTCCCCCAAATGCATGTGAGATATACACATTTTGTCACTATCCTTTTGTATCAGTCTGCCACATTGCCGATTCTTATTGCCTTGTTCTTACTGTGGTTCACAATTCCAATCTAAATCTTAATTTATCCATTAATGAGAGCATAGGTTCTGTTATTGTGTGCAGGTCCAGGATCTGGTGCTTCACATAGAGCACTCCTTTCAGCGGGCCTTGCGCAAGAAACACTCCGATGGAGAAGCTGAACCTGTCAAATCTAAAAAGTTGGCTAAGTTCAAGGCCTATCTTGGGACAAGTTGGGAAGACTTCTCAATGGATGGGTGCAGCAGCTCGCAGTCTGAGGAGTCGGCAAGGAAGAAAATTATAATCACTTTTGTAAGCAAGAAAATAGCTGCCGTGAAAAGTCCAAGGAAAAAAAGGAACAGCATTAGACGATTACCCATGTCGGTGGAAGACACTCCTCTGGAACGGCCTGACGAAAAGGAGCCGATACCGCCTTCCCCTCCACAGCATAACGATGAAGCGCAACCGACAGAGCCTTCCCCTTCAATGCGGACGGATGAACCTGGCTGCATACCACAGATTCTAGACCCCACAGAGTTTCAGGAAGTTCTGTGCACACCACCAATCAGTAGATCATTGTTCACATCTCCAGTTCCAGTATCAAGCTCTTCTGCCTTAGTGGTTTCGGCCCCATTGGCCAATTTACATTCCTTGGTGTGGAGGATAAAATGCATGCCACATATGCGCAAAATCCCTGTGAAATTTGATGATTATGTCCATTTTATAGTCGAGCCTAACTATGTGCTGTCTGAAGCCAACAAGTTCTTCCTCAAAGGCTTTAAGGAATACCATGCTAGAAGGTGGCTTAATTATATGCCGAACTTACTATCATTACATTGGTGGTGAGAACCTTTTTTCTATCTTACATGTCATTGTTGTGCATGATAGATGAGTTGGATGCAATATGTACAATGGTAAAGGCTGGGGACTTGCACAAGCTCCTGGACGAGGGAACGTGGATGGACACAAACATCATGTATTATTATTTTGAATTGCTGAGGGAAAGTTGTGAATCATGTTTTATTGCTGACCCAAGTGTTTGCGTAAGTACATAGATGATTAATTTCGTATGTCGACAATTCATTGTCCATTCTTATTTGCAATACTTACCGTTCGGATTTGGCCTTCACCCATACAGAGTTGGTGGCGCTCTAGAATAGACTCCTCATACGAGTCTGTTTTGGGAAGCATGGACATAGAATATGGGAAGCGAGGGAAGCGCGCACTTTAGTTTTTATTGTCTACCACATATCGCATTTTGCCTTACTGGTGGGGTACGTTGACGAAAAGAGATGGGAGTTCTACAACAGCCTGCCAAAAGATCGTCGCACACTTAAACATGTAGAGAAATTTGTACGTCTACACCGTCTACTCTTTTATTCCTCGCACTGTGTCTGTTGCTAATGAGATATTTTACTAATGTCTGTTGCAGAAGGACTGGCTAAACGAAGGATACGACCATTTTGACTGGTTTGACCCATACTTGTGGTCATGGGAGGAAAAGACGGACATATCGCATCAACATAATGCAAACGATTGTGGAATCTTCTCATTGGCATTTGCTACTCACTGTGTGCACCACCTCCCATCAGCTTTACGCAGTCCCATATCCCGTATTTCCACAGCAAGATTGTCGTGGAAATATTCAAGAGGAGTTGGCAACTAAATGCTGATAGGCTAGGTCTGACTGACTTGACCGACTGCCCATGACAGAATGGCTCGATTTTTTGTGTACTGGTGGATTGTTAGCATGTACAGTCATTTCACTTTATTATACCCACCAGACTATTTTTTTTTTTTGTACACTTCTGGTTTTTTAGCCATGTGAATCATGTAGCTGACTTCATGGACAAAATGAATGAAAAACCAGCTATAAAGAAATGTTTTTTTTTTTTTGTTAAATGCAGCTCTGAATACTTGCAATAATTATGGTCAACTTTGTATGATATGGTAGTTCACTATGTACGTCAATTTTTGACAACTTTTAAGTGCATGTATTCCTTGTCTAGATGTTACAGACTGGTCGATATCGATCATTTATAATAGCCGATATCGACAACATAATTGGTATAGATATCCTCTTGTTTTTTTGATTCCTTCAGTAAAATGGTCGATATCGACTATATAAAATGATCGATATCGACCATTTAACTGAGACTTTTGAAAACATTAATTGAAGACATCCTGTTAAATGGTCGATATCGATTACTTTATATAGTTAATATCGACTATTTAATTGGGACAGTTGAATAATATAATTCTTTAAACCCTGTTAAATAGTCGATATCAATTACTTTATATAGTCGATATCGACCATTTAACTGGGATAGTTGAAAAAAATAATTCTTTGTCTTCTGTTAAGTAGTCGATATCGATCATTTGATATAGTCGATATCGACTGTTTGTTATGGCAGATATCAATCAATAAAATCAATAAAAGGAACATAGATTCTTGAGAACATGGTCTCAAAGTATGAACACATATACTCCAAAAGCACGAAACATCACATATTTCACAACTTCATGGACAAAAGAAATTATCTTTTACTATTATTATTTACCAATTGGCATCGACATTGTTAGTAGTGGTGCCCAAAACAAATAAAAAAACTTTACACATATGGTCTACAAGCATCACCTAAAATACTACCTCAAAAAGATACATCACCAAACCAACGCATGTACATAAGTATGATCACCAACCCATACATCACTATGGAGGCCTTCAAAATGGTAACAATACATATACCAAAACAAAAAACGCTCCTTCACCCATACAGTCAACCGAGAGATGGAGGATTGCGACAACTTCCACGGTTATGTCCCCTTCTTTTTGCAGTTCGATGAGGTTACTGACCTTTACACATATGGTCTACAAGCATCACCTACAATACTACCTCAAAAAGGATCCATCTCCAACCCAACTCCTGTACAGAAGTATCACGAACACCAACACCTGTACATAAGTATCACCAACCCATACATCACTATGGAGGCCTTCAAAATGGTAACAAAACATATACCAAAGCAAAAAAGGCTCCTTCACCCATACAGTCAATTGAGAGATGGAGGATTGCGATTGCTTCCACGATTATGTCCCCTCCCTCTACAATTCGTGCAGGTTATTGAAAGTCCAAGGGATCTTACCCTAGAGGGGGGTGAATAGGGTGAGCTACAACTAGTGACCAACTATGACCAATTTTAAATTCTTTAAATCAATTAGTCACATGTGATGATTAAACAAACAAAATGCGGAAACTTAAACAAACACAATCACCACAATGCAATCACCACAACACAAGATTTATAGTGGTTCGGCCTCAATGCCTACATCCACTACCGGCTTGTGAATCAACACCCCACCGGATTTCCACTATTTATGCTTTTCCAAAAGGCTAAGCAATAACCTCAACACTATGCTTTCCAAGGCTAAGCAATAACCTTACAATGTTGTTTTTCAAGGCTTAACAACAACCTATACAATATGCTTTTCAAAGGCTTAGCATGAACCTTTACATAAGATTTCTCTCAAAGAAAGTGTCTTCACAAAACACTCTAAGAGATTACAATTTAAGCTCAATTTAATTGCCTCTTAAATAGGCGAATATGAAAGTGTAAAGCTAACTCACACAACACTCTAAGAATTACAAAGATGAATGCTTATGAAGTGTGTGTATGAAAACTTCAATCAAGTTAAAAATAAGTTCAATCAAAATATATGCTCAAAGCATTTTAAAGTTTAAGGCACATAAAAAGATTTGATTGAAGATATATGCAAATCACATGAAAAACAATTAACTTGTTAATGTTATGAAAATCAAAAGATTACAAGTTGTATGGAATTAATAATGTCTAAAACATGTGATGCATTATCAATGTTGTTTTCAAAACAAACTAGTTTAACTAAAGTTCAAATAGATTGAAAACAACAAAGAGAGTATCAAACAAGTTAATGTATCATGCTATAAAGAAATCAAAGATTTTGGCTAAGCATGATTGACAAAGTTTAAAACAAAACTTGGTTTGAAATCATGGGTGAAGAACCCAATAACTAAAATCAAAGACTAAGAGAAGAATGGATTCAACACATCATAGTTAATATGCTAAAAATCATTTACCGATAATTTAGTCAAAGCATAAAACATATGATTACTAAAAGTAAAGCTTACTTGATGATTTAACTTAATGATCCAAGCTTTAGCTTTACTAATGACCCCTTAATCTCACTTGGTTCATCCCCTTTTTCTTCTCTCCAAACTCCTCAAAGAGTGCTTTAGAAGTTGTAAAATGTTCAACCTTTTTCAATGGGAATGAACCCCTTTTTATACTCAAAAGTTGAGTTCCTGCGTGTCCTCGGTCGACCCCCAGCTTGGCTCGGTCGACTGACCCTTAACGGTAAAAAATCAGACCGTTTGAAAAAATGCCCAACGGTCACTTTCTCGGTCGACCTATAGTGTCTTCGGTCAACCGAGTCCATGTCTCGGTCGACCTGCCCTTCAACGGGCAAAAATATGACCGTTTGAAAAAAATCTGTAAGGGTCACATTTTGGTCAAACTGCTGAAGACACTGCAGGTCAACCGGGACCAAAAATTCCCATTTTTGCATATTTTCAAAGATTTTCTTGTGGGGATTTTTTGGGCCATTAATCAAGCATGGAAACATGATTTTAAATCATTCTAAGAGGTTTAAAAACATGAAATATAAAAAGCCTAAAATGATTAGAAAGTTTTAAAACCATAGGCTTGCTTGATATATGAAAATTCTTTTTTAAATTAAATTGCATCCAAGATGAAAACCAAAACATGCATGAAACATATGATTTACAAGATTTAAAACAATGCATGTGTAAATCAAGATTTCAAGAATTTCTAAATCAATGCATGTTTGAAAATTCATGAGATGAATAAAATGCTAATGCATCCATCAAATTGCAATAATCAAAATCCTAACAGTTACCACCCTTTCGCTGACGGCAACTATCTTCGGTTCAAAGCCCCTTCTTACGAGGACATCCTGGCTGTTTTGTAGCTCTAGGTGGAAGAACTATCACATTTGATGTATGCTTCCATGCTTGTTGTTGCGAATGGCATGTATAAGTTCACTGTACGTGTACGATACGTTACAGACTGATACCAATGCTCACAGAACTCGTACGGATCATAGTTTCTGACCTTCATTGCTGCCAATGCGTGACAACATGGAATGCCCAATATCTCCCATTTTCGACACGTGCAGGTTCTTCGTCCGAGATCAACCACATCGACGTATTCTGCAGATTGAACTTGAAATTCAACAAGGCCGGCCTCCCGAACATGAACTCGGCGAGGTTCCTCCAGTTCTTGGCTAAGCGCTTTGTAAGGTCTGTGACCTTACTGGGTCAGTTGGGCCCAAAACCCGGCCGTTGACCCGTTTAATTGTTATTATTTTTATTTAATTGTATTTTAGGCATTTAAGTGTGTTTAGATCATGAGCGAGTTATTTTTAGCATTAGAATAGTATCTGCGAAGTTTCGTTCGATTCCGAGTTCGTTTGATCATAGGAGGGTGGTAGTTGCAATTTAGGGAAAATTAAGTGTTTTCCGAAATATTCCAAACGCCGTGATTTTTGGGTTCATTGGAAAGGTCTCGTCGTTCTGATGATTTTTGTCCTTGACTCGTCGCGATCCGACGATTAGAAACCTTCCAAGTGGTCCATTCTTCTACCGGACCCACTTAAAGGGCAATTCGGTCTTTTCCTCTCTTTCTTCTTCTTAAACTAAACTCTAACCCTAATCCTTGTTCGTTCTATGTAACAAAGTAACCGCAGCCTCCCATCTTTTTCTTCTTCCTTTCTCAAGCCCGGAACCCTAGCCCAGAAGATCCCATTCGAAGATCCGATCCGCTAGAAGTCATCCTCGCGATCCCCTCTTGCTTCCGGTACCATTTTGGTAAGACTCCTCACAATCTTTTATTTTCACTTTATCATTTCTTTAGTTAGATTAGGTCCGATCTTAATTCATTTCCTTCCTATCTTCTTCTTTGCTTCCTAGTTTGCGTTTTATCGGGATAGATCGTGGATTTCGGAGTAGAAAAGCTTCTCCTCGAATTTCACCCAATTTCAACCTTCTAACATTGAGGCAAGTAGATTTACAATGCATAATATAGCAGGTGTGTTTGTTCCTTTATTGATTGCAATGGTTTCTTGATAGATTTCCCATTAATTCCAAGCCTGTCTGATTTTAATTGGGAATTAATTGTTAGGTTAGGTTTTTGGAGAAATTGATAATATTAGGTTGATTAGAAACTATTTAATTTGATTCTATGAAATGGAATGTGGTATATGGAATGGATGATGGGAGAGCAGGAGGCTCTATTTGATGCAGGTTTAAGCCTTAGAAAGGTTTGGGGAATGGAGAAAATGAAATGGGGAAGAAGGAGACCAGAAATGGCCTGAACCCGTACGAGTTTCGTACTGTCGGTTCACTTGTCGGTTCAGTGTCGGTCAACCGACAGCATGGTGTGGGTTCAGCCGAAAGCCATGTCGGTTCCAAAAATAGAGAGCCATATTTGACCTGTTGAACTGTCGGTTCACTCATCGGTTCGGGTCGGTCAGCCTACACCTTGGCGTCGGTCAACCGACACTGTTCTCGGTTCCAAAAACAGAGAGCAAAATATGAACTGTCGGTTCACTTGTCGGTTCGGGTCGGTCAGCCCACATTCAGCCGAAATTATCATTTTGGAATGCCCATAACTTTTAATCCGCCCGTTGGAATTCTATGTATAATATACCGTTGGAAAGCTCTTGAAACGGAGAATCCAATGGTTCTGGTTTCATCACAATCGGAGGTTAGTAAGTGATGTAAATACTTGGATTATTAATCCAGTTCATGTTTTATTGGAAATGAGACCTGTAACCTAGGATCTGGGACTTAGATGCTGGAAACCACCAACCTATTATCACATGACCATAAAAGGGATTGAAATCGAATCACGTGGCTTGGTGTGAATTCGATGGGTTGTCTAGGTATTCGTGTATTACACATAGTGTAACCAAATGCACATGGAGTTGAATTTAATGATGCTCAACATGATTGTACACCAAGAAGTTATCTTAAAAGCATCATTGATCCAATTTCCACATGTACTCTATTAGAATACGGGGAACACAGGGATGACACCACTTGCTTAGGATTGGATAGTAAATTCTCTTTGACTTGTAAATTGTATCCGTTGTTACCATTCTCCTTGTACACTCTCTTGACATAAAACACGTAATTAATTATGAAACATAAATTCTTATAGAATATAGGACTTGGACTTGACTTAGAGTGTACCTTAGGAAACCGTGTCTTGTTTTGATAAACATGACTGGCTAGTGATGGAAGGGATTATCTCGTGTTGCTTGTCTTGTGATATCTTGAATAAGATAATCCCTAGGATCTTGTCTTGTACATGAAACTAGCTAGACTTGCTTGTCTTGATATTCTTGTGTCAGAACCACTTTATTATTGTTTGCATATCATGGCCATCTGCAGTTTGGGATTTAATGATGAATCGGTTACTCCGGTTGTCGGGGTGGGCAGTCGGCGTAGGACGGCGTCCATGGCGTTGAATAGCTGGGAGCGAGCTAGGACCGTGCTGCTATTCCCAGGACAGGGAGCTAGGATCCCACTGGAGCCGGACTATGGTATCAGTAGTCCAAGGGATTGTTACTGGTACCCCCGGGAGGTGGCATAGGACATCCTCAGAGTCTCCCTCTTGCTTGTCTTGCTTGCATTTGCATGGATAGTGGTTATTGTTAGATGATTGCTAGGATTCCTTTTATTGTTTCTATTTATTAATCTCGCTTTATGCCTAGCTTCGCATTCTTGTATTCATATGATCTTTTACCTGTCATTACTCTATACTTGATGCATGTCGTGTTTATTATTTATTGTATATCTATTGCTCAACATGTCGTTGACTTTGTTCCTTGGTGTGCAGACACATCAGGTGAATACTTCTTCTACGAGGAGCAGGCAGGTGAGGAGATCCCAGAGGATCTCCAACCAGCAGATGAGGCACGAGAGTGGCGTGCCGATGACGTAGAGTAGCGTCATCACTCCGATGACAAGAGAGACATACTTGGGATTCATAATGATTGTATTCTTTTATTGATTCTCTCGTTGGACCTTTTTCTTCATTAACTCATTTCATTTATTGGCCTTGTTTAGTGGGTTGGCCAATGTAATAAATTACTTAACTCTTAGTTCTGTTTCTTTTTCTTACGAACTTTAATTTAATGAGATTTATATTCATTGCTTGTGATTCCATATGTTAAGAGTTGTTTGGACTCTATTTGTATTGTACCACATGAGGTTTGAGGTTTGAAATATTAAATCCTCACCGCGGACTACGATCCGTGGGCCCAAAGGATAAAATTTTTAATTAGTCCTAAAGCTCACTCTTCGGATCCGGTTATTTCTTTAATCGGGTTCGGGGGACGTGACGCTTTCTCCACATACGGAGTAAGACGAGTACGTATTGATTCGGACAAGAGCTGACGCTTTTGAAAGAACTCCATTAACTTGGCACGTATCTCTTCTACCTGTTTAGTAATAGGCAGTACTTTTATGTCCCTTAAGAGGCTGTTAGTGCACTCGGCTGCATTGCTTGTTAGCATTTCATACTGACGCCATTGTACGTATGCATTCGCCCAACCGTCACGGCCTATCGCATCGATGTAGTTGAACACATCAAGGCTGACTGCACGTATATCCGTCATGTAAGCCTCGTACTCACAGGCCTATATGACTTTGCCGCACGCCAAAATTTCATAACGATAGCCCCGTCACTGAAAGCAGCCTTTATGTTTTCTGCAATGTGACGGCAACAGTAACAATGCATTGTTGAAGGTATGGTACTTTTGAGCGCTGGCACAAGACCCTTTTGCCGGTCCAAAAAAATAGTCAAATTGGAGGGCTCACCCAGAGATTTGAATAAGTTCGCAAGGAACCATTCCCAACTATCACGACGTTCCGTTTCTGCAAAGGCAAATGCAATAGGGAGGAGCTTATGGTTGGCATCGTGTGTCACGGCTACAAGCAAAACACCTGGGTACTTGCCTCGGAGATGTGTACCATCTACAGAGATCACCCGCCTCAAAGAGCTTGTGAACGATCTTAAACATGATCCAAATGCCCAAAAATATATTCTAAAACGATCATCTGTTATGGGTCTATGTTTGTTACAGTCTCAGGGTTGGCCATCTGCAATTTAATACAATAGAGAGACAATATCTTAAAAGAATCTTCATACGACCCCCGGACCACACGCAGTGCCATTTCCTTTGCAATAAGTGCCTTTCTGTAGCTAATGGTTGACCCAAATTCCATCCGGTAGTCGTTCATTATCTCCTTGGGTTTCAGATCTGGATTTTGCCGGACTCTATCCATGATGAACTCTATAATTAGTGCTGACGATGCCTGTCGATGCGCCATACCCATCATTGGTTTCAAGCATCAGTGGTGTGGATTGTACGTCCGGACCTTGAACTGTGGCCCCGACTCGATGATAGAAGCATGAATTCGCCAAGGACAATCCTGATTTTTGCACCGTGCCGTGACCTTAGTCATGTTGGTCTTCAGGTGCTTGAGCGTGAAGTTTCCATAAATCGCAAAATTAGCAAGGGTGTTTCGAAATGTCTGCCGATCAGGGAATTCACGACCAAGCCACATTTCCCTTGCCGAGTTGGAACCTACATCTGTGTTCACCTCCTCAGGCACCATATATATTGTCATCTAGATCTAAATGTGGGACTTCATTGGATACAATTGCCGTATTGGATGGATTCTTTGTGTTAGTGTTGGCTTCGCCCTTCAACGTTGGGATCTCACGGATATGACCAATGGGGCTCTGTTTCTCAATTTTTATGGTAGCATGAGAATCCACACCAAAGTCCATCACTTCAACAGCTTCTTCTTGTCCGACCAGCTGATATGTATTGAAATCATTAGGTCCAGTTTGAAAATGCATGTCGTCAATATCATCGACAAATTCTTCTTGTCCGATCGGCTGAAGTAGAGTAAAATCATTACGGACAGTTTGGAAATACATGTCTTCATCCTTATGGAGATCAACTGTAGGCAGTTCATAAGATTGCAAGGGCTCAACGACCTCTTTTCCCCTGGATACATTAGTCGATTTTCTTGGATAAGTGCTCCCTCTATAAGTCCCTTGAAACCTACAACAACTCATTGAAGCGGTAAGCAAGTAGGGAACAAACTAGTATTTTTAACTTACAACGTGGTGATAAAATGAATGCACGTACCTCCGTTGTTCACCTATGATATCTTCCCCATCGTTCTGGCCGTTGAACACGTATAGATAGATCCCATTCAAATCATTCCCTGATGCTTTCAACATTCTCCTTACATCATTATCATCGTCGATGCTAGCCATTGAAAATGCCCGTCCGTTGTAATGGAGGTACTGTATGTTTAAATTCTGGAGTGATAGGCCACAATTAGCTGCTTCGTTTGCTTCATTAACCAGTGGCTCGTATGTTATGTCCATCGATAAATATCTCATCTTCTGCTTTCCTCCATTGTACACCGGACGAATTATATCGAGTTCGAAGTTGTCATCGTAGTGGAATATGAATAACACCTCGCTATCTGGCATCCTGTAATTAAATCATAATAAAAACGCTGTGCGGAAGATGTACTTAAATTTAGATAAACACCTAGATAGTAATGTACGAGAGTAGTGCAAATAATTCAAGATTAAAATTACAGTCTTTGTTTCTATACCATTTAAAAGGATGGAGCAATCAAAATCGCATCTAAACTTCCTTAGATGGAGAAGAGTAGCTGTATTTTGGATTCCATCGATGCATGTATATTCTGTCAAGCAACTTAGCATGGTGAATCTGGCCTGAATGGGCTGCCTTTTGTAGCAAACCATCCTTATCACATGTTTGATCACAGAATAACGTTCATAGTCATAAACTGGGTAATGTGGTTTTCAAGTCAAGGTTTTTGCAGTGACACTTATGAATAACATAATAATAATACAGTCGCCATTTTAAAAGAGCCTACACAAAAAATGACCATTACAAATTTACACGATGATGTCTTGGGGACCATAATCATGTCGCTTAGAAGAGGTCTTGTACAGAAAATGCATTCAGCTTCCTAGGGCGAAAAAGGGACTGTATTTGGATTTTCTAGGGTTTCTCAAATTAGAAACTGAAATAGAAACTGAAAACGAAGACACATAATGACGTTTTTGGGTGGATGATTCAATAAACGAAGGAGTTTAATGTGTGTACCGACCTCTTAATGGAGGGAAACCGAGTACGTCATGGACTCTTTGATTGCTTTCTGGAAGGGAAGATCGCCGGAATAGGTTTCTTATGGAATGGAAAGGGCTTCGACTAGATGCACAATCGTGTTCTTAATATAAAGAGGAATCCCGTATTGGTCGATATCGACCATGTCACAAGAAGACAAAAAAATAAAAGAGAAAAAACCCCCACTGGGATCCCTCCCGTGTGGAAGGCAATAATGTGCCTTGTCCCAATGTGGGGGGTCCTTGGGGATTTTTCCCGTAGTTTTCTCTAACTTAATTATACAATTTTTTTTTCACGAATTTTAACTTAACTAAATGATTTTTAACGGTTTTTACGGATACGGTTCGGTTACGATTTTTAATGGTTAACCGCGGTTCGATTTTTAACTGTTTTTTTCGAATACGGTTACGGTTACGGTTACGGTTTTTAAAATCGAAAACTGTAATTCACGGTTCGGTTAACGGTTCTCCCAAAATAAACGGTTAACTGAATCGTTACACCCTTGGTGAGTGGGGATTTCACCGCTTAACTGTGAAGAAAAAGAAAAAAACGCCCCCGCTCGGAAAACAACAACAACAACAAAAAATGAATAAAAAGGGCCTTTGGGACTGCTACAGTCATTTCATATATTTTAAGTTATTTTTGTCTACAGTGAATTTAATGTGATTTTTCGGTAAAATCCTCAAGGTTTAAATTTAGGGCATCCGTTCATTTAAAGCTACTATTCAGCAACTATTTTCCTCAATTTTTTAAAACACCCTAGTTACCATTGAAAGTCCGGATCCTTTACCCTAGAGGGGGGGTGAACAAGGTGAGCTACAAATAGTGACCAACTATGACCAATTTTAATTTCTTTACAATCAACTAGTCACTTGTGATGATTAACAAACAAAATACGGAAGCTAATATAAACAGTAACAATCACCACATGGCAATCACCATCACACATGGTTTATAGTGGTTCGGCCAACGTGCCTACATCCACTACCGGCATGTGAATCAACACCCCACTGGATTTCCACTATCTATGCTTTTGAAAAAGGCTAAGCAATAACCTCTACAATATGCTTTCCAAGGCTAAGCAATAACCTAACAATGTTATTTTTCTAGGCTTAACAACAACCTATACAAAATGCTTTTCTAGGCTAAGCAATAACCTTTACACAATGTTTTTCTTAGGCTAAGCAATAACCTTTACAATAAAGAGATTTTCTCTCAAGGTAGTGTCTTCACAAAACACTCTAAGAGATTACAATTTAAGCTCAATTTAATTGCCTCTAAAATAGGCGAATATGAAAGTGTAAATCAACTCACACAAACACTCTAGAAATGCAAAGATGAATGCTCATGAAGTGTGTGTGTGAATACTTCGATCAAGTTTAAAATTAAGTCCAATCAATATATGCTTAATGCATTTAAAAGTTTAAAGCATATAAAAGATTTGATTGAAGTGATATGCAAATCACATGTAAAACAATGAACTTGTTAATGCTATGAAAATCAAAAGATTACAAGTTGTATGAAATTAATAATGTCTAAAACATATGATGCTCTAAAACATGTGATGCATAATCAATGTTGTTTTCAAAACAAACTAGTTCAACAAAGGTTTAAATGAATGAAAACAACAAAGAGATTTCAAACAAGCAAATGAAACATAATATAAAACAAATCAAAGGTTTTGACAAATCATGTTTTATAAAGTTCTAAAACAAACTTGTCTTGAAATCAAGGTGAAGAACATATCACAACTTAGATTAAAGATTGAGCGTGATAAGGGATTCAACACGTCATAGTTTATATGCTAAAATCATTTACCAAAGATTAAACAAAGCATAAAACATATGATTATCAAAAGGCAAAGCTTACTTGGTGGTTTAACTTCATTAATCCAAGCTTCAGCTTTCCTAATTGACCATTAGCCTTCCTTAGCTTGATCCCCTTTCTTTTGCCTCAAAATGCCTCAAGAAGGGCTTCAAAAATCATCACCATGGGCTAAGGAATGAACTTGTTTTTATAGCAATTTTGGCCCAATGGCTACTTGTCGGTTAGCCGACACCCCAACGGTCAAGTTCCAACGGTCATATTTTTGAAACAATTCTAGTCCTCGGTTCACCGAGCCTGTTCGGTTAACCGAGAGGTGACCGACAGCTTAACCGACAGAGCAAAATGTCTGAAAATGAAGCTCTTTGGAATTCTAACCGAAAGCACTTGTTGGTTGACCTTGGTTCACATGTCGGTTAGCCGACACCTGATCGACAGGCTGACCGACAGAGTAAAAATCCCAACTTTTACAGATTTACAAATATTTCTTTGTGGGGATTTTTGGGCCAATAAACCAAGCTTGGAATCATGATTTAAACCAATCCAAGTGTTATAAAATCATGAGATAATAAAAGCCAAATATGATTTGAAAGTTTAAAACAAATGGCTAGCTTGATTTATAAAATCTTTTTCAAACTAAAAATGCATCCAATGTTTAAAACCAAAACATGCATAAACCATAAGGTTTACAAGATTTAAAATAATGCATGTATAAATCAAGATTTTTAGTGTTTCTAAAACAATGCATGTGTGTGAATTCAAATGATGAATAAAATGAATAGTGCATCCATCAAATTGCAATACAAAATCCTTAACAACCATCCTTTGAAATAAAACTCTTCTTCAGTACCCTCACAGTAGTGATTAAGGACAACTAGTGTTCCCAGTGCAATCGACTGCATGTACTGGCTGCCGGAACCATGTCATGGTTTTAAGTGAAGAATAATTTAAATATTTTTAAATAATTGAGAAAAGAAATCGCCAGAAAATGCCTTGCTAGATGTCCTAGATTAAAAACTTATTGGAAAACTTGGGTACTAAGTTAAAAAGTCTTGAAACTTGTGTCATTTTTAAAATAAAATAAAATTTTAAGACCTTATTTGAACTTTCCCTTGAAAAATGGCCATCAAATATTATATGCCTTCTCAAAATGAAGCTTTACCGCTACTATGGATCCAGTAGGGGACGAAATGGATGTGGATATCAAATGAATCATTTTCCTGGTTATAACTTTGACTTTGTGTTCGATATTGTAGGCATGAATGCCCCCCATTGGGTTAATGAGATGAATCTCTGCAGCAGTGGGCACAAATGGAAGTCCAAAATTCTTCTGAGGATTTTATAAGCCACGTCGCACAAGCTAATTAGCATTTAATTCTTATTTTTAAATTAATTTTTTTTATACCCTTCCTTGGGTCGTTCAAGCCAATGCCCCTTGGATCTGTTTGACTGATTATGAGAAGAGACCCAATGGGCATTGACCTGAACGACTTGGAAATGGGTTCAGCTGGTCCCACTAGTTCATGCATCTGGTTGTCACGGTGGGCCATGCTAGCAACATTTCTTCTCCAATGATTTTAATGGATGATGACAAAGAAGTCAACAAAATTTTTACAAGGATTTTATAAGCCACGTTGCACAGCCTAATTATCATTTAATTTTTTAGGGAAAATTACCGTACGGATGGCCCAAAACCCGATATTTATCCAATGCCAGATGAAAGACTGTAATTTTCGGATGGAAGATCGTACACAAAAGGACGACCAAAATGGGACGATTTTACCCTTTTTTGTGCGATATCCTAGGGTCATAGGATATCGAAGGATTCGATATCCCAGGTTCTTAGGATATCGCACAGTTCGATATCCTAAGCCTGTAGGATATCGCACAGTTACCTACTCCCAAAGCTTTCATCTTCCCGCTCGACTTTTCCAGTGATGAAAAAACTCTGCTCCTCCCTGTCTCTTCCGGTATTTCTTCCCCGTATCTTTCATTAAGTCTCATCTCTCTCAAACTCTCTTGTCTCCCCAACCCTCTTTTTCTCCTGGTTTTATCTTGTGCTAAACCTCACAAACCCCATGGATTCAAATGAGCCATGGTTTCAACTTCAACTCCAGCTTATATATTTATTCATCAATTTCTTTTTAATTCCAGATCGTTAATAAAGCATAAATAGTGCAACCATCAAAAGAACACTACCCATTGAGGAAATGGGATAGTGAGCACAAAGATGATCAAATCACTGCAATCCAACAAGTATATTAAAAAAAAAAACATGAGGAAGGACCCACACCGAAAATGAGAGAGGTGCTTTCAAGATGTGGAAATTTATTCTCGCTATAGCGAGAATGGTCCCTGCTTCCCTCTCATGCTCTATTTTCCTATTTTCCTAGCTATATCCTCTATTTTCCTATTTTCCTCGCTACATCCTTGCTATAGCGATAATATGTCTCGCTATAGCGAGACCACTCACCGGAAGCGAGAGACATTAAAACCTCGCTATAGTCTGGAAAAGGGGGCGTATGTGAACGAGAAGAGGGGGGTCTGTGAATGAGGTGTTGAACAAAAAAATTTTTTAATTTTTTTAAAATATTTTTTAACAAACATATACGAAAGAAAAAGCCTCATGCAGTTCAATGGAATTTGGTTTCACTTAGTTTCACTCCATATTATGAGAATTCTCTATTATTTCTTCCCATCATTGAAAGCGATAAATCTGGTATAAGGCTCAACTTCCATTGAATTGAATTGAATTGAATTTGGCCAATGCCTTAAAAGTGGGTCTCATTTCTATAAAGCACAAGTGATGGATGGGTTTCTATAAAGCACAAGTGATGGATGGGCTTTGATTTCAAAATTCGTCTCAATGCTCTCCATCTTTGCAAGTGAATCTACAAGCATTTGCTGGTTAATTTTTTTAGTAAATCTCCATCTTGGCAAGTGCAAGTTTTGGCATCACCCGATAATTGTCCAATTAACATGACACATACTAATAAAGACATGGAAAAATGTTCCATGTAACACACAAACAAACCAAGTAATTTTTTAACCATGAAACTGCACCTTGAGGAAAACTTGATACCCATACATAATTAAAGCAACATGGGAGTCCGCATTCATCACACATCCACCTTTCCATAAGTTAAAATCACAACTAGTCACATGATCAATACCAACTGTTTGCAATTCCAAAATATATGGACACAACCAACATTCTATACATTCATTTATAATATTGGAATATCCATTTACAAAAAGGCAATATTTCAATAGCTTCAAAGCACATTTGCAAAATCCAACATCTAACACCAATTCCCAGCATCCAACATAAAATCAAATAACTTAGAGACATAGGAGTTAAGCCGAAAATCCAATAGAACTAAGCAAATTACATTAATAACAACCTCCAACATCAAATCCCATAAAAAAATAGATAGAACTAAGCAACCTCTAACAACCACCAACATTACAAAACCCAATTGCCGTTAATTCCTTGAAATGGGTAGCATCCAAAACCAACATTCAACTTCTCATGCCAATCACAACCACATGCAACAACGAAACCATGTCAAGCACTCTTCATTTAAAGCCTACAAAATAGAGCTGTAAAAAATTATTAGGATAATTAATAACAATATTTTTATAATAATTAATAACAAATTATTAGGATAAAAATATCTTTATCTTACTTTTTCTGATTTGATTTAGGGTTGGGTGTTAGGTTTTTGGGCTTCTCGTGATGGGATTTAGAGTTTGTCATGGTAATTGGTGTTTTGGATGATGGAGATAGTGAGTTGGGGAGGTAAGATTTAGGGTTCGGGTGATAGAATGTAGGATTTGGTTGATGGAGAGAGGTAGGGGATTTAGGGTTTTTGCATATAAAACTAGGGTTTTCAAAGCTGGATTTTGGATTGGGTGGTTCCGGTGATGCTTCACAAATTTATCTATTACAAAAAGGACCCACATGATGCTTGTTTCCCATATATACAACAAGCATTCAAGAAAGTTGCCCATGCTGTAGCTTCTGCTACAATAGAGTGATAGACAAAAAGGTTCAGTGCCCTTCTGCTGGGATTCATGCGGTGGGGGAGTAGCACATGCCACGAGACTGTTTAAATCGAACTAAATAGGCTCAGTGCCCTTTTCATCAAACTTGCATAGTGGATGATCAATCATAAACACATTGATGGAAATAATAATCATAAACTAAATTTCAAAAGTTTTAGTGCAAACCTATTGGATTTAGTAATTGGAAAGGGACTAAGTTCATCCTCAAGGACTCTTGATGGGTTTATATCAGCTTCATTCGTGAACAATCTCTTCCGTATGGCATTACTTCTCGTTACCATCTCATCATCTTGTTCATCCTCAAGAACTCTTGATGGGTTTATATCAGCTTCATTCATGAACGATCTCTTTCATGGAGGGATCTAAATCTTAATAAGTGACTTATGGTTTACATCATAAAAATCAAATCAGAAACAAGGTTTATCAATACCACTTTATGGGCTATTTTTTTAAGGCATTCAAAAATTTTATGGTCCCACATACCTGAGGTAATGAATAAGATGTATAATGTTTGAATGAAAGAAGGTGGAATGGTAATAACCTATCGAAACACACAAGATAAAACGCCGAAGATGGAAACGGACCTCCTCAACGAAAACGGAGAAGATGAAAACGGACCTTTTATGGTGAAATTTTTTTATTTGTAATGGGATGGGAGTATGTAACTGTGCGATATCCTACAGGTCTAGGATATCGAACTGTTCGATATCATAAGCTCCTGGGATATCGAATCATTCGATATCCTACAGACCCAGGATATCGCACGAAAAAGAGTATTTTCGTCCCAATTTGGACATCTTTTGTATACGATCTTTCATCTGATAAATTTCAATCTTCCATTTTGTACCGGATAAATGTCATCCTTGCGGTAATTTTTTCTTTTTTTTACACCCTCCCTTGGGTCGTTCAAGTCAATGCCCCTTGGCTCTGTTAGGTTGATTATGAGAACAAAAAGTCTAGGCCTTCCGACTCTTTTGCCCGAATTTGCGCCCGATCTGAGCTGGAGGTCCATGTGGAGCTGAGGTGGAGAATAATGGGTTTTCAGCTTTTGAAATCCCGCCAGAAAGAAAATAATGTTGAAATCCCCTTTTGAACAGAATCCCCATTTTATCTTGTTTTCTCCTCTGGTTCTCCCCTCCCAGCACAGAATACCCAGATTACTTCTCCTCCTCTGGTTCTTCTCCCCTCCCACAAGCTCCCTGGTTTCGCCTCCCTGGACCTCATCTCTCTCTCTGCCGAATCGCTCATCTCTCTCTCTCGCGCGCGATCGCCCGGCTGTCCCTCCCCATCAGCAGCTCTCTCTCTCGCGCGATTCTCCTCCCTGCCCATCGCTGCGCCTCGGCGTCCGACTCGCCAGAAAGGGTTCCACCAATCTGCCACCTTTTTTCTTGGGTTTTGGAGAATGGGGTTGGCTTGGGGCTATCTGGATGGGACTGCCTCCACATGGGCTAGGTCTGTTTGAGCTCAGATCTCTGTTTCTGAGTGGGAGAAGAAGGTGCTTCTGGTGATGGATTGAATCTTGTCACAGGTATGAAAAAAAAAAAGAGGATCTTTTTAGTTTAGTTTATACATTTTTATTTTATATTTGGTGGAATGCTATGACAGATTTTGTTTTGTTTGGTTTTTTTTTGTTTGACACTTAAATGGGTCTTGGTGATTATGGTGATACTTGAAAAAAACTGAAAGAATGTAGTAATTGATATTGTTCTTTTGGGATTTTGTTTGTTTAGTTTGTGATTTGAGTTGGCTTCCATTATTTTTGTTTGTGGGAGAAAGAAATTGAAAGAAATGCAGCTCATTTTTCTTGGTTTTCTGTCACTCTCTTGCATTTTTATTCTTTGTTATTAGATTGGAAGTGTGTCTTGTTGCTCATGCTGATATGAGACCAAAATTGAAAGACCTGTGACACTTTTGGGTTCTATGTAATTTTTGTATGAGATTTGGGGCTTTAAGGTGGTGGTAGTGTGCGTGTGTGCATGTGTGTCTATATAAACAGGGGCGGAACCAGGAATTTTATTTAGGGGGGGCCAAAGAAAAAAAAGACTATAAAAAAAATTGCAATGTAAAAGAAATTATAAAAGAGAAAGTGGATTTGTCATTCTTCTTCTTTATTCATGCCTTAAGGTTTGTTGGGTAAATGCAGTGGAAGAGGAAATAGTCTGCGGAATTGATTTCCTACCACCTAGGTGGGAAGCGCGGATCCACGCCATCCTAGAATTGAGCACAAAGGGAGGGGAGAACGAGACATTTCGTCGCTTGCACCAAACGCATACCGGCGCCTTGGTCTCCTCCTCTTTCTACCGCTAACTTCTCTGATGCAAAGCCATAGGCTTCCTGTTCTACAGCTTTTGGTTTCTGACATGGTAGATGAGCTTTTCGGAACCTCTTTAGCAAGGAAAAGATAATGTAAAAGTCCGGAATTTCCCTATATTTTCACCGCTGCACCAAATAAGTAGAAGAAAGGTCCAGATTTTAACCCTTTTTCCGTTGATAACGTCACTTGCACAAACAAAAACTTTAAAGTCTCTTTAAAGATGTGCTTTCTCCTCTTTTTCTCTTAGATCATAAGATTGGGCAAGTGTAGATGGTTAGAATGAATATTAAAAAAACATCTTCCCCAACTCCATTAAGCCTTGTTTATTTGTTCTTCTTTTCTTCATTTCCTTTCCTTTCTTTTCATTTCCATTTTTTATTTCAAGTTTTATTTTTTTTAAAATCAGCAATTTTTTTGTTTCCATTTTTCTAAGAGTCAAACCATGTTAAAAGAGCCATAAACAATTGTTGGGGGGGGGGGGGGGGGGGGGGGGGGGGGGGGGGGGGGGGTGGGGGGTGGGCATCCATTAATGAATGGCCACACCATGGAGGGGCCAAAGCAAGTTTCTTAGAGAAGCTTAATAAGTATGGGGGGGCCATGGCCCATGCCAGCCCGCCCCCCCCCCTAAGTCCGCCCCATAAAGACAGTTCAACATCTTGGGTGAGATCAGTTACTGTAGAGTGTTGGGTTCTATGAAATTCACAGATAACAAAGTTCAACAACTGTCAAGGGTCTGACTGTATGCAACCTGAATTGCAATTACTTTTAATCTGCTATACGTATGGGGTGGAGAATAAGTTAAATTACATCCAACTGTCATCTGCACAGCAGAGAAAAAAACCAACGTGATTTTGCTACAAATACATAACTCTGTTGTTTTTTGGATGCATCCGAATGCAAATGCAAATGAAATGAAGATTACTGACTTGGACTTTAATTTATTTATTGAATAAATGTAATGGGAGTGCTCGAGGGCAGGTGAGGTGGAATATGAACAACTAGGAATCACAATTCTAGTTGCAGGAGAGGTGCCCCAAGTACAAGATTGTGAATAATGCAATTCTTTAAGAACTTGTATTCTATTCTTCTAAATGCCTTTTCTGTAAGTCCTTATTCATAGTATTGTTTCAATTTTCGGCATATTGTGAATAAGCATTTTCCACAGCAATGGGCAAACAGCAGTTATACTTGATTGAAGAGAATGTGAAGTTCTCTATCTTAACAACATCAAAAAGAATAAATAGAACAAATGACGTTTATACCCAGGATTGTTTGTATAGGAGAAAAACTAAACGCCATCGTAATGAGCTCAAAATTTTCAGATTTTTAGTTCATCATATGGACTTTCAAAGCCCTGAATTTCGGAAGAAAAAACGCTCGGGAAGTGGGCTAAAAACTATCCCAAACAGGGGTATCCAGCACTAAGTGTGCAGATTTTCTTAACCGAGTTGAAAAAGTGCCCGAGTTGAAAACTTCGCAAACGCGATCGTAATGAGCTGAAAACTAGCAGATTTTTAGTTCATCATATGGACTTTGAAAGTCCCCGAATTTCGGAAGAAAAAACCATCGGGAAGTTGGCTGAAAACTGTCCTAAACAGGGGTACCCAGCACTAAGTGTGCAGATTTCCTTAACCAAGTTGAAAAAGTGCCCGAGTTGAAAACATCTCAAACGCAATTGTAATGAGCTGAAAATTTGCAGATTTTTAGTTCATCATATGGACTTTGAAAGCCCCAAATTTTGGAAGAAAAAATCATGGGGAAGTTGGGCTGAAAACTGTCCTAAACAGGGAATGGACTTATGAAGCGCAGCTGTACTGAAAGAAGAAAGCGTCAATAGAGTAGAAGAGTGAGCAACGCAGGTGAAATTATCATGAGCTTTCAACTTCACTTTCTTTTGGGATGAGCTTTCACTCTTCTCTTCTTTGTTTTGATTAGATTGTTGTTAACGGTGGTGATTAGCCCTTTTGGGTGTGTTGATGATTTTGACTAGCTTTATTGGGAATGATTTGGGTTTCTTATTTCAATTGGGTTTTTGTTCTAACTTTGTTTAGCAAGGTAGGTTGATGGTAAGATGACAATTTCTATCTTGTTACATGGTGAGAAACTTCATAGAAAGGATCCCAATATATAGAAGAAGAAAAAAACCACTTCCTTCAAATTCAATGTTCAGTTTTACTCAAATTTTTGGTTCTGTTATTATACTTAAATTTGTGTCTTTACACTGTTTATGAACATGATCAATGGGAGGATGTCATTTTCCATCTGAATGCAGTTGACTTTATTTTTGCTTTGCAATTGTAGCTTTGAGACTTGGGTTTGTCAATCGGGTTCACATTATTCTTAGCTCTTATCTATTCGGGAACACAGAGAATGCACTTGGTTATTGTTTACACTTTTTTCTTAGTTGTGGATTATGGTCATTTGTCAAACCATGGCTATCAATTTTTTTGTTTTTTTGTTGCTGGGATTATTTCGACTCACAATTTCATTTGCACAGAATGTCATCTTAATACAATCTTTTTTGAATGTACTCCAAAATGCCGATGTGGAGCCGGAGACATGAAATTATATACTTCTCGTACGCAATTGAATCCAAATAGAAAATTTTGGAAATGCCCAAATTGGAATGTAAGTGTGTTTAGGCTACCTCATAAACCAGTCACTATGTGTTAAGGTTTTAAATCTGGCATTAACTATTTTTTATGTGTGTAAAACTTTATGTAGGATGAATATCGCTGTAGTGCGTTTCTTTGGAATAATGAAGTAGCAAATTCCCAGCTTGCTGAAGCTAATTCAACGTCGTGTGAAAGAGAAAACTGGAGAGAAGAAAAGAGCAATTTAATAGCGGTCGTTGAGAAGTTAGAAAGTTCAATGTGTGTTCTTATTGAAGTAGAGAAAATTCGAAATGCGTATCTGCGAAAAATTTATCATGCTATTATAGTTGCATGCTGTATAATATTCTTAGTTTTCTTGTTCAGGCATGAATGAAATACATGCTCTGGGGATATGTTTTCTTTGAAAGTTTAAAAACATGCATTGTGTTTGTCGGAACAAGTAAATTATGAATGGGCATTATGAATGTGATGGGAAAAACTTGCATTCTCTCAACCAATATTTCTTTAGTATTCACCGCCGATGGAAAAATGTATTTAGAATGTTGATTAGTTGTGTGTATATTTGATGTGCTGATTTGATAGATGTAGAATTGGTTGGAACTACAACACTTCCTTCCACTGATTTCTCCATATGACATGGATATTTCAGTAATAATGTACTGTTGTACATACAGGAAAAGAAAAGAAAAATAAAGTTAGAGGCCATATTTTGATGGAAATGGATGTAGTTTCCTTAATCGAGTTGAAAATGTGCCCGAGTTGAAAACATCGCAAAAGTGATGATAATTAACTCAAAATTAGTAGATTTTGAGTCCATGAAATGGACTTAGAAAGCCCCAAATTTCGGAAAAAAAAAAAAAACCTTCGGGAAGTGGGCTAAAAAGCGTCCTAAACAGGGGTACCCAGCACTAAGTGCACAGATTTCCTTAACCGAGTTGAAAATGTGCCCGAGTTGAAAACATCGCAAAAGTGATAAGAATAAACTCAAAATTAGCAGATTTTGAGTCCATGATATGGACTTCGAATTAACTGATTGTAATTAAATGAAAAGGTGCCCGAGTTGAAAACATCGCAAACGTGCCGAATACCCCTATTTGGCACAGTTTTCAACCCACTTCCCGAGGGTTTTTATGGCTGAAAACTGGGGCTTTGAATGTCCATATTGTGAACTTAATATCTGCTAATTTTCACAAAATTACGATGATGTTTGCCTGTGTTTCAAAGTGCACACTTTTGCAACTCGGTTAAGAAAAACTGCAAAAACTTAACATGGGTACCCCTGTTTGGCACAGTTTTCAGCCCACTTCCCGAGGGTTTTTTTGGCCGAAAATCGGGGCTTTGAAAGTCCATATTGTGAACTTAATATCTGCTATTTTTCACAAAATTACGATGACGTTTGCCTGTGTTTCAAACCGCGCACTTTTGCAACTCGGTTAAGAAAAACTGCAGAAACTGAACATGGGTACCCCTGTTTGGCACAGTTTTCAGCCCACTTCCCGAGGGTTTTTTTGGCTGAAAATTGGGGCTTTGAAAGTCCATATCGTGAACTTAATATCTGCAAATTTTCAGCTCATTACAATGACGTTTGCCTATGTTTCAAACCGCGCACTTTTGCAATTCAATTAAGAAAAACTGCTGAAACTGAACATGGGTTGCCCTGTTTGGCACAGTTTTCAGCCCACTTCTCCAGGGTTTTTATGGCTGAAAACTGGGGCTTTGAATGTCCATATTGTGAACTTAATATCTGCTAATTTTCAATATGCCACCAAAACAAATGCATTTTCACAAAAGTTCATAAACTGCAGGATTCACACCCATACACATTCATAGAAAACACATCACCAAATGGTTCACAAAATCCATATATCCATACATCACACATCCACCTCATATAACCTTCTAACTATTTTCATCCACTCCATTTCTAATAAAAAAAAGCCATCCAATTAGCTGAGTCCAATTGTTATGATGGAAAAAGCCATCAAATTAACTTGTAGCATTCTTTGCAGCAGACTGCTTTTCTTGACTTTTTGATTAATTTTAGAGCATCCTCCTGAAAAAATGGATTCCAAAGAATGGAGGGTTAGTAATGAAATTAATTTTAGTAACCATGGATTCAACACAACAGATTTCTTACTCACAATAGAAACCAAATACCCAAACAATAGAAATTGATTTATCTCATGTTTCCTACCACCAATTCTCCAATCACAACATAAATAAAAAAATAAATAGAAGAAATGGACTTAATATCAACATAAAAACCCAAACAGGCTGAAATTGATTTAACTTATGTTTCCTATCACCAATTCTCCAATCACAACATAAATAAAAAACCCAAATAGAAGAAATGGAGAAACCAGAGTCTCTTGATTGTGGACGGGGTTTCACTGGGTTGCTTGCACTTGGGGTTGGCTTTCTACCCTTAGTGCAAGCAAATGTAATAAACCTCTTCTTCCATCCGATCCTTTTTTTGATGTTTTTTGGGAGACAGCAAACCCGATTCGTTGAAAACAAACATGCACACTTGAATGAGATGGGCACAAATTAAATGCATTGCATAAGTACACAAATAGCTCAACAGATTAATTCCACTCGGATCTACCGAATACTAATCAGTTTTGCCTAACAGAGTTCATCATAAGTGCTGGGTACCCCTGTTTAGGACAGTTTTCAGCCCAACTTCCCGATGGTTTTTTTCCTCCGAAATTTGGGGCTTTCAAAGTCCATATGATGAACTAAAAATCTGCTAATTTTCAGCTCATTACGATCGCGTTTGCGAAGTTTTCAACTCGGGCACTTTTTCAACTCGGTTAAGGAAATCTGCACACTTAGTGCTGGGTACCCCTGTTTGGGATAGTTTTTAGCCCACTTCCCGAGCGTTTTTTCTTCCGAAATTCGGGGCTTTGAAAGTCCATATGATGAACTAAAAATCTGCAAATTTTGAGCTCATTACGATCGCGTTTAGTTTTTCTCCTATACAAACAGTGCAGGGTATAAACATCATTTGTTCTATTTATTCTTTTTGATGTTGTTAAGATAGAGAACTTCACATTCTCTTCAATCAAGTATAACTGCTGTTTGCCCATTGCTGTGGAAAATGCTTATTCACAATATGCCGAAAATTGAAACAATACTATGAATAAGGACTTACAGAAAAGGCATTTAGAAGAATAGCATACAAGTTCTTAAAGAATTGCATTATTCACAATCTTGTACTTGGGGCACCTCTCCTGCAACTAGAATTGTATTTCCTAGTTGTTCATATTCCACCTCACCTGCCCTCGAGCACTCCCATTACATTTATTCAATAATAAATTAAAGTCCAAGTCAGTAATCTTCATTTCGTGTGCATTTGCATTCGGATGCATCCAAAAAACAACAGAGTTATGTATTTGTAGCAAAATCACGTTGGTTTTTTTCTCTGCTGTGCAGATGACAGTTGGATGTAATTTTTCACTTATTCTCCACCCCATACGTATAGCAGATTAAAAGTAATTGCAATTCAGGTTGCATACAGTCAGACCCTTGACGGTTGTTGAACTTTGTTATCTGTGAATTTCATAGAACCCAACACTCTACAGTAACTGATCTCACCCAAGATGTTGAACTGTCTTTATATAGACACACATGCACACACGCACACTACCACCACCTTAAAGCCTCAAATCTCATACAAAAATGACATAGAACCCAAAAGTGTCACAGGTCTTTCAATTTTGGTCTCATATCAGCATGAGCAACTAGACACATTTCCAATCTAATAACAAAGAATAAAAATGCAAGAGAGTGACAGAAAACCAAGAAAAATGAGCTGCATTTCTTTCAATTTCTTTCTCCCACAAACAAAAATAATGGAAGTCAACTCAAATCATAAACTAAACGAACAATATCCCAAAAGAACAATATCAATTACTACGTTCTTTCAATTTTTTTCAAGTATCACCATAATCACCAAGACCCATTTAAGTGTCAAACAAAAAACAAACAAAACAAAATCTGTCATAGCATTCCACCAAATATAAAATAAAAATATAAAAACTAAAACTAAAAAGATTCTCTTCTTTTTTTTTTTTCATACCTGTGACAAGATTCAATCCACCACCAGAAGCACCTTTTTCTCCCACTCAGAAACAGAGATCTGAGCTCAAACAGACCTAGCCCATGTGGAGGCAGTCCTATCCAGACAGCCCCAAGCCAACCCCATTCTCCAAAACCCAAGAAAAAAGGTGGCAGATTGGTGGAACCCTTTCTGGCGAGTCGGGCGCCGAGGCGCAGCGATGGGCAGGGAGGAGAATCGCGCGAGAGAGAGAGCTGCTGATGGGGAGGGACCGCCGAGCGATCGCGAGAGAGAGATATGAGCGATTCGGCAGAGAGAGAGATGAGGTCCAGGGAGGCGAAACCAGGGAGCTTGTGGGAGGGGAGAAGAACCGGAGGAGGAGAAGTAATCTGGTATTCTGTGCTGGGAGGGGAGAAGAACCAGAGGAGAAAACAAGCTAAAATGGGGATTCTGTTCAAAGGGGATTTCAACATTATTTTCGTTCTGGCGGGCTTTCAAAAGCTGAAAACCCATTCTTCTCCACCTCAGCGCCACATGGACCTCCAGCTCGGATCGGGCGCAAATTTGAACAAAAGAGTCGGGCGGCCTAGACTTTTTCTTTTTGTTATGAGAAATGGGCGGCATTGACCTGAATGACTTGGAAATCGGTCCAGCTCGACACACTAGTTCACGCATCCGGTTGTCCGGTGGGTCATGCTAGCAACTGTTTTTTCTCCATTGATTTTGATGGATGACGACAAAGAAGTCAACCAAATTTTTACAAGCCACGTTGCACATTAGTCCATGTGGGCCATGCTAGCAGCTTGAGTCTCTAATATAGATGGATGATGAGAACCCGTGACGTCAGGCTTGGCTAGTTGATAACTACCACCATAGTTGGCATGTACACACCCACAAAAGAGTTCTCTCCTACATGTGCAGTTCAACCCTATAGGATCTACTTGGGCCCATCTTTGATCTGCACACCACTTTTCATCCTTTTATGCCCCCGGTCTGGCCTATGTTTATTTTTACGCTCATCAAACCTTTATTCACGAAAGCATCCCATTTATTGTTGTGATTGGGTGCAAAAAGAAAAGCATTCCATGATTGATGATCGAATATACCAAGGAATGCAACACAAAGCTTTTCAATTTTGTTGGTCACTAGGGGATCCATTCAATATAATCGTTTAGATCTGTCCAATAATAATAATAAAACAGGTCGGGATTTATTTAAGAATTAGAGTCTGGATCGGCAGTATTGTAGAAACGGAGAGATACTGTTTCAGAATTAAAAGTATTGTTCTATGAAAGTCTCTCCATTTTTCAAAATACCATTTTACAATCATTTTTTTCCAAGTATCAGTATAATCTTTCATTTATCATCGGAAATATCCTTTCACAAACACTTTCCAGAATTACCGCTATGGATTTTTTTTTTCAAAATTATTATTCAGGCAACACGTGAATGTTTTGTATATCTTGATCAACAAGTTTATGAAGCGATGGTGTATATATATATATATATATATAATATATATATATATATATAGCTAGAAGAGCAACGATATTGCATTATCAAAAATAAATTTATGAAGCGATCGGGTATATAATTCATGTCATGCCTGTGACCCCTCTATAGAAGGGCGTTGGTCCGGCAAGCATCCCCCTAGATAGAGAGGGCGGGGGAAACTCTTAAAGACTTTGTATGCAGTGGTGCACAAGTCCCACATTGGAAACAAACTAGTCTAGATCTTGGATATATATGTGTGACCTGATCCTTGACTCCACATGAGACCTTTTAATGGGTTGAGGCCTACCAAAAATAAAACTGTGAGGCATGTGGGCCAAACAGATAATATCATGTGGAGAGCAGGGTCCAAGTCGTTACAGATGATATCAGAGCCGAGGACGGCTCTATTCTCGGTGGGGGAGTATGTCACGCCTGTGGCCCCCCTGTAGAATAACATTCGGTCCGGCGAGCATCCGTCTCAAGTCATTACACCAATGGTGACAAACCGTCGCAACTATGTCCTGCCCACGTTTCAAACAAAATCAAACATCCACATATCATGAATCCCTCCTGCAGCTTAGGGTCACTAAGGTTATTCAGTTCATATCCCCTAAGAAGAATCGATCATTACGGACATTTACTGCTACATCAACATTATCAGCCGACTGGATGTCCGGTAGGTCTATTCGGGGAGCGATGTTCATATTCTGGGAGATGTTCCTATCTTCATTCCAATGGAATGTACAAATGTACCTAGGAATAATGTCAAACAACCCCTTTAGTTTTCAACTGCTGACATTGGTATGAGAACTACAAACTGGGAGATTCAAGAACTTTAGGCTGCAAATTATTGTTCACAGTTTGTGATTCATCATTCATGGCCCTAATTAAAAAAACAAGGATAATTTGTTAAAGCAATGCAATAGTGACTTGGTCCATAAAGACTCAAAGTCCATAAAGATACAATTGTAAATGTATGATAAAGGAATTGGATGGAGAGAAATCTTTCTACAGTGACTTGGTCCATAAAGACTCAAAGTCCATAAAGATGCAATTGTAAATGTATGATAAAGGATTTGGATGGAGAGAAATCTTTCTACAAAGAGGTTAACATGGTTATTCAGAATAGATGCTCACAGAGAATGTTCTCGTAAGAGCAACAGTATGTGCAGTCCAACTCCTTGTGGCCCAATTGGGGCCATCATTGATCAGTACAAGCCCTTTTAGCACTCTAAACTTCCCTAGAAGATATAAAATAAGATTTTTTTTTTCCTTTAGAAGGGACCTTAGGACACATTGTAGCCACTTCCATAATTTGAAAGAACAAAAAAACTTCTAGTTTTTTTTTCTTCTTAAAGAGACTTTTGGCTTTTTTTTTCCAGAAAATTTCCACAGAAGACCCTTTATAATTTTTAAGAATTATAAAATACCATTGTGTCCCTCTTAGCTTCTTAAGAGCGGGGGTTTTGTAATCTTCCTTCTTCCTTCAATATATTTTATCGTTATCGTTCAAAAAAAAAATTGCAAAATACATTCTAGCACTCGTTTTAATTTTAATTCTCAAATTTTGGCTAAAACATTCAATCCTTTTGGAGGTTACCAACTTGGTGAAGATATCAGCAAGCTGCTTTCCTCTCGTGGTAAATTTTGACTCATCTTCATCTAAGCCTTTCCCAACCATGTTGAGGTTGATTGCATGATCTCTGTTTAGCCATTCCCAATCTGGGCCAAATACTTTTACGCAATGTCTCTACTTTCAGCCTTACAACAAACTGATGAAAAAAAAAATCAGAGTATGTTTGTCAATGATTCTTAACCAATGGCTAACACTTAAAGTAGTGAACGTGGTAGGCTACCTAATCTATTGTTGATGATCTTATACACCTCTAATAAGAATTGATTCACATGTTTACACTCGTAGAATAAGGCTTCAGTTAAGCCCCCCAAAGCACACGGCTAGAAGTTCTCTTTTCTAACATCTACTAATCATAATGCCCAATCATTAATTGTGGCCAAAACTATATTCTTCTTATGCTAACATAGTTGATTTTGAAATATTGGTCCCCTGTACTGATCACAATAGTCCTTGGGGCTGATGCAATAGTGAAGTTTAATAGGTTCATTCACAAATCACAAACCTGAAGACAGGACTAACAAAATAAGCAACATCAGGTCTTCTCTACCCAAGAAAACTCAAACAGCTAATGATCAGCTTTTTAGACTCCATTGTATCTAGAATAAATTCCTCATGTGACATGGGTGTCACACCAAGCAACATCAGGTTTTCTCTTCCCAAGAAAACTCAAATAGCTAATGATCAGCTTTTTAGACTCTATTGTATCTAGTATAAATTCCTCACTCATCTGGCACAGGTGTCAGCACCAGTTTTCAATTTTGCCATAATCTCTTACATATAAGTTCAACCTAACTTCTTGTCCAAAGGAGAAACTAATAGAGTATACAGGAGCATAAAATAAACAGGTTCGATTCAGGTCTGATGGGCACTTCATAGTGCAATTACTAGGTTGGTTGATGGTTCAGATAATAAGAATAGGCTTAGCCTCAACCCAACGTGTTTATTAATTGTGTCAACCTGAGAATAGAAAGGGTCATATGAGACCAATAATATGTGCTGGCACTGCAACTCAACCCCCATTCAACCTTTCATATCTCCGCAAACCCACCTTCTCTTCTTCTTGATCAACATCTCAGTTCTTCACTTTCACCATCACTGACCATTCCATTTATACCAGTTTCAAAATCTCCAAAATATATCCAAGCCTAAAAATCACTTGACCATACCCAAACCCACCTACAACTCATTGCACCCATTTGTTTCCATCAATTTTCCAGCCCGAAAACAACTTCTCATTATCTGACCACCAGCTGAGCCACCAGTCTTCACCTCTTCTCATCTACTGTACCCATCTTCTACTTCAAAGAAATGACCCAGACTCTACCCTCCTGAAACAAAAAGAACCCAGTTTCTTGTTGCCTTCATAGGAGTTCTCATTGCCTGTTTCTATATCCTTTCCTTTACTTGTTTTTTCCATGATTTGTTCTATTTTCAGTTTCTCTTCATTTCCTTGTTTTCCTTCATGCTCTGTTTCTCTGCATTTTCTCATCAACTTCATCTAAAAAACTGAACACATTCAACCACCTTTCATTCATCACCATGCCATCTCTATGCCTCTTCCGCTATGCCCACTTTCACAAAGTGCCTCACCTCTCCATTTTTCACTTTATCTATGGATTCTGTCTTTCATCAACCCAATGCACAAGTAACATCAAATTGAATTTCCAAGTCAACTTACCCATTTAATCCAACTCAACTGCCCATCCCTTCTTAACACACACCACCTATCGACCATAACCCATTTCCACTTTCCAACCTTGAAACCTTCATCTTTGTCACCAGCTCATTCCATTGTCTCACCATACCTGTTTTAGATCCACCTAATCAAACTGCCGTGAATTGCTTCTTTTTTATATTCCACAACTCAGCCCATGATCACTCTCATTTCTCTGAATCACCCATCTATCATCTCACCTCTGCAACGAACCTAATCCAAACAGGCAAAGACCCCAAAACAACAGTGTCCAAAGAATGGCTTTTAAGTATTAACAAACCTTGGATTTCATCCATCCATAGCTTTGGACAATGAAATGGAGAAAGGCACAAAAATAAAAATAAAAAAAGGGAAAAAAGAAGCAAATAAATAAAATAAATAAAATAAAAATAGAACACTCAACAAATCGAATCCAGGGAAATCTAAACACCAAACTTCAAAAGAAAATCAAAGGCACTTCCATGCAATTACAACAACAAAAAATGGGTAGTATTTGCAGTAGATACAAGTAAAAAGGACCTGACTTTTCTTGGTTTAGAGAAACCCTATTTGGGATTCTCTCTTTTCTTCAGCAACTCCGGCGACAAGCAACGGTGGCTCTCCATTTAATAAAATCCCCCCCCCCCCCCCCCCCCCCCCCCCCCCCTCAGACTTTGGGTCGGATATCAGGTATTTTGTTTTTTATTTAATTCATTCTACAGTAGTATTTGTTTTTTCATCTTACTCTGTTATTTGTTTCTGAAAAAAAAGGGTTCTTCATTTCACACGGAAACAGTAACACCCCAGTTAAGGTTTCACAGATACAATCACAGCCCAGTTCATTTTTCATGGATTCAAGACAAACCCAATTCATTTCTCATCGATACAACCATAACCCACTTCCCCATTTAATAAACCCCCCCCCCCCCCCCCCTAAAAAAAATAAAATAAAGAAGAGGAATTCCTTTCACTTTCTAAGAGCAAGGACCTTATTTGTGTTTAGGCTCACTCGTGAATTTTAATTTCAAGCTGATTGAAACATTGAGAGCTTCAACAAAACCATTGCCAACCCTATTTGTGTTTAGGCTCACCGGATGATATATATGGCCGTATATGCAATGAATGTTATGGTTTTCTTCTATTTTTCCCGGTTTATGTTGCTCTTTTTTTTGTCATCTCTACGTGAAGTTGACATTATTGTCTTTACATCTGGTTAGGTTTCAGAATGACCACACTTTACAGCTTCTATTCATATTCTTAAGCTTATATGATACTTTAGTCATATGCTCTGCTTTACTTAAATACTGTTTTTGCTTAGTTTTTCAAGGTTATTTTAGTTTTCGTTCTTTTTTCTTTCGCATTCCTTTCAACCAGTTCATATAATTATGATATCTCGACATGAATATTTGCTTAAAATGTTAAATCAAAGTGCCTTATTTTCAAGGCTGGTCCTTGCCGGACTATCAGGTAAATGAAGAAGATCCATTTTTAGTCCTAAAAACATAACAGGCTGTTTGGAAGTCCAAGCCAAGCTAGGAACAGTGCTAGGTAAAATCTCGCTCCAAGCACAGTTAGGCTCTCCATCATAATGACCCTTTCAAGTTTCAACTAGGCTAAACGTACGTTCTGCATACTATTTTTTTTTTCTTCTATGTGGTATGTGATACAGTAAAATATAATACGTATGGGCCTAATAAGTCCCTTGGCCCTAAGACTTGGATACAATTTTGGATCATCAACATGGATCCTGGTCTTGCTCTTCAAACCACCCACACATTCCAGTTCATTTATATGGACTCTTTACTCTTTAGGCACATATGTATCAACAAAGATTTCATTCCATTCGAGTTTTAGACAACAACGATTTAAAGTGGGAATGGCATTGATATCTGTCCTTGTATCATTAGATTCCAAGTTAGTTGGATTGCATTATAAGCTAGAAAGCCTTGATTTTCGCCTTATTCTACTTGGATTGTGGTAATAGAAAAACAACAAATTTTAATTTTTATGGGTTTTTTAGTTAAATTCTCTTCTACTTAACACCCTTTTGAAATGGGATCCCACACAATTTCAAATGATCTTGATTTTCCATTTATTCCATTAGGATTTTAATCTTGGATTTTGATAATAGAAAGACTACTAATTTTAATTTTTTTGGATTTCCATTAAATCCTTCTTCTTGACACCCTTTTAATTGAAATGGGCTCCCACAAAATTTCAAAAGATCTTAGTTTGATAGCTATTATATAAATATTAGTTTGCGAGTTATCTAATATTTTTATGTCCACGAAGTAGTTTTCATGTACTGCTCTAGGCCTCTTCAAACCGATATTGAAATTTTATTGAGGTCCTTTTACATCTATAATGAAATGAGTTTAATTATAATTTAAGTTTATTCCACTTTTGTGATTCCATGAAAATAAATAGAATAAACAAATAAAATTTACCATTCATAAAAACTTTTTTGGCCATGCTCTCTCATAAAAATTAGTAGGAAATATTACCCAACCCAGGGTTGTTTCTGCACCCACTTTATTCTATTGTATGGTGACAGTAACTATGGTGTGTTGAGGAGGCACGGAAGTACGAGTGCTACTATGATTATATACAAAAAGTCTAAAATGGACTAACTCTATGATATCCATGGGGATATCATGTCATATCACAAGATATCCCCATGAAAATCATAGGGTTAGTCTATGGATTAACTCAATGAGTTAGTCCATGTAGCATAACTGGATTATATATCATGTGAAAGACCCCCAAATGTTTCCAGAGACTGTGATTTCCGCAACACCACCAAAGGATGGTTTCTTTGAATTTGTAGGTGTTCTTCTAATTTTCAGGCCTTTTTACTTGTGTTTTATGGAAGATTGTAATTTTACGATTTTCCTTTATGATACTTCTTGCAGGGAATGACTCTAGCAAAGGCTATTGAATACTATTGAATGATTCTACATTCAAGGATGTTGCTGCACTTTGTTATATGCTGAAGTTTTGAACGTTGCAGAATGAAGTACAAGATTGCTGAAGTTTTGGAAATTGAAGGTTGGATATTAGTTGTTGTAATTGTCTTATATTTTCATGTCAAATGTAAGGACTTGTGGACACTGAATGTTTGATGCATATGAATATTATGTTTGGATCTCAGCTATTCATATGGAATTTATGGTCATTTCATTTCAGATGTTTAGATATTGTTTGTAGAAATTTCATTTCAGATGTTCAGTTTTTATATGTAAATTGCTTTTTTTGGTAAGTAGATGTATCACTTATAGACTTTGCACCTGATACATTTCAATTGTTTTTTATCATGGAATTTGAGGGTTTAATCTTACATATGAGATTAGTATGTTACAAAATTGTATAAAGAATTGTACTAATCCATATGAGATGCATCAATCAAGTAAGAAAAAAATATAAATCTTCACTAAATCAACCCATTGGTTCCAATTATTACAGTTGTGGCAGTCCTTTAGAATTCAGAATATATTTAATATTGCCAATACATGTCTTAATAATGATTTTCCTGCACCACAATATAGTTTAGATTTTATAATATATTTAACCAGGAGGATTAGTGGCAGAGAAATCATTGTTAACCTGGGATCGGAAGCCAAGGCAGAAGCGGTCTCTGTGGGAGTAGTAACTTAGTTGCTTTCAGATATTAAGTTGATTTTGTCAGATACATTATATGTACCGTTTTAAGACGAAATTTTAATTTCTAGTATGATAAATAAGAGTTATTCTCTTACTTTTGGTAATTAAATTGTCTTAAAGAGGAATGGTACTCTTATATATTCTGACAACGTAATCAATGGCCTTTATTTGTTTAACTCTCACAATGTATGAGATACATGACACTGATATTAATAATAGACCATCATTAAAGAGATAGTCACCTTCATCTAATCCAACAAACCTTTGGCACCTAAGAGGCTAGGTCATATAAACCTAAACAGGATTGATAGGCTAGTGAAAGATGGTATCATGCCTCCATTGGTGGTAGAACCAATGCCTGTCTGCAAATCCTGTCTGGAAGGCAAAATGACCAAAAGACCCTTATTCATCTAAGGGCAGTAGGGCCAAAGATTTATTGGAGTTAGTGTATACTAATGTATATGGACCCATAATATTAGAGCAATAGATTGATACGAGTATTTCATCACTTTCACCAATGATTACTCAAGTTATGGATACATATACCTTATGCATTGTAAGTCCGAGACTTTTGAAAAGTTCAAAAGTTTTAAGCGGAAGCGGAAAAGCAATTAGGTAAAAGTATAAATACTCTTCGATGAGATCGAGGAGGAAAATATCTCTCCGCTAATTTTATGGTATACTTATTAGAGAATGGGATTCAATCCCAGTTGTCTGCTCCTGGTTTGCCTCAACATAATGGAGTAGCAGAAAGAAGGAGCCAGACTCTTTTTTAGATATGATCAGGCCTATGATTAATTTTCTATGGATTACATATATTTTGGGATATGCAATGTATATACTAAACCTCATTCCTTCTAAGTCTATATCTTAGACTCCCCGGGAGTTATGGATCGGGCAAAAGCCTAGTCTACAACGTTTTTAAGGATTGTCTGGCACACATGCTGAAGGTTAAGACAGATTAGTTGGAATCGAAGTCGGAAGTATACACATTTATAGGATATCCCAAAGGAACAAAAGGTTGGTTATTCTATAATCCCAGAGAGCAGAAAGTGCTTGTAAGCACCAATGCGGTTTTCTGGAGGAAGATTATACAATTAACCATAAATTTCTAGAAAATGTTATCTTGGAAGAAATTCAAGAGCGACCAATTCCAAATCCAAGAATAACTGAACTTTAAGAAAATCCGCCCATACCTGACCCAGTAGTTACACCAATGCCTTGTCATAGTGGGAGTATTGTCAGGCCCCCTGACAGATTCTCGGTTTTGGGAGAGTCTTACGAGGCAATCCCGGAAGAACGGGAACAAGATCCCTATAACTATGATGAAGCAGTTAATGACATAGTTTCAGGACTTTTGCTAGACGCTATGAAAGCCGAGTTGGAGTCTATGTACTCCAATTAGGTTTGGATACTTGTGGACTTGCCTGCCAAGAGCAAACCTATTGGGTCAAGTAGGTCTACAGGAGAAAGTAAGGACCAGATGGAAGAGTTGAGACCTTTAAAGGTTAGGCTTGTTGCGAAAGGATATACTCAGAAAGAAGATATCGATTATGAGGAAACCTTCTCGCCGGTAGCCATACTCAAGTCCATCCGAATACTCTTATCCATTGCGGTTCATCTCGATTACGAGATTTGGCAGATGGCTATAAAGACAACATTTAACGACGGCCATCTTGAGGAAGACATCTATATGATGCATCCAGATGGTTTTATAGCAAACCAAGAGCAAAGAGTTTGCAAGCTGTAGAAGTCCATTTATGGATTCAAGCAAGTATCCTAGAACAGGAACATCTGTTTTGACAAGGGAATCAAGTCATTTGATTTTTGTCAGAATTCAGATGAGTCAGGTGTGTACATGAAAACTCAAGAAGGCAGGGTAGTTTTTGTGGTATTGTTTGTCGACGACATCCTTCTCCTATGGAGTGACATATGGATAACGTCAACAGTAAAAGTTTAGTTAACTAAGACTTTTGATATGAAGGACTTGGGAAAAGCCAGGTACATCTTAGGGATCAATTTTCATTGAGACCGAAAAAATAGGATGATAGACTTATCCAAAGATGTGTATATAGATAAGGTACTGGTACGGTAAGCTATGCTTTGTACTAGACCGGATATCTGTCACGCAGTAGGCCTAGTCAGCATATATCAGTCTAGCCCATGTCTTTATCATTGGACTGCTGTAAGATGTGTTCTCAAATACTTGAGAAGTACTAGAGATGACATGTTGATTTTGTTGGAAATAGGTGGGCCTCTAGGATAGGTTTCAAAAACTTTTGACCCACTTGATGCAGGATCAATTATCCAGAATGCTCTAAAACCTAATCCAGGAAGTGTTGACACCAAAAATGTCACTTTGCCTCTTCAAGATCTAAAGAGCTACATGAAGTCGCAACCTGCCATAAATAGGCAATGTTCCTTCCAAAAATCAAATCTTGTCAGAATCAAACAAAAACTGCAAGATCTTTCAAGACAGCCAAAGATGAGTACACAAGAAGTTTCGGGCCATTTCAAAATCGTTTGGCCTAACTTCGCTTCTCCGACAGCTAAATCAGGCCTCTCGGCGGCAAAGCTCTCCGGGACCATGGTTTCTAAGACAGAGCCTATGGATCATCTTTAAATGACTCCAATAGGTTCCCTGTCAAATTTCGAGTCAATCGAACATCGGTTGACCGCACATCAAACCGCGACATCTTCATCGCGACAAAAACAAGTCTACTGGCGATAGGACCCCAAACGGCTTCAAAACTCAAAAAAAGCTTATGGTTGGTCTTATTTATTTCTCAGGAGGCTTCACAACCAAATTTCAGGTCATTCCGACATCGTTTGACCCAGTTTCAGCTTCTGACGGAAAATCGGCAGCTCTGCGCGATAAAGTCTTCGGCTTTCTCAGGAAATTGGAAACTTTGCAAAATAAAATGCAAGGATTCTCATCAGGTTTCCTACAAAGAAATCAGGCCAATAAATGGTCAAAATGTCAAGGAAAAGTACAGGAAAAAAAAAAGAATCGAAAAAACAGCCAAAACGGACACAAAACGGGACACAAAGGGGGGAAAAACCCCCCCAGGGTCGCCGGCGACCCTGGAGCCCGGGATCGCCGGGAAAGCCCCGGAAACCCCGGTTTTCGCCGTTTTTTTCGCGATTCGAAGCGTCCAGCCTCTGGTACTTTCCAAAATTCATACTTTTGAGACACCAAACCCTCTGACATCCGTCCAAAACACGGGTTAATCATCAAGAGTATCGAAAGCAATATTGATCGCCACCCGGTCAACCAAAAAAAGTGTGCTTTCTACCCGACCGATCGAGAAATCGACAGGACAGATGGCACCGACCCGCTGTTGGCAACAAACACCTGAAATTACATGGTCATCTGATGTCGATCTACATGAAGATCCATCGATGATCATCGACAGAAGAATCCCAAAAGACGTGGCACGGCCCGCGACTCTTCAACTGCTCGGCGACCACTTAATGCGATTAATTGACTAGCTTTATTGCAGTCATTAATCCATTTCTTTGGACGGCCCAATCAGAAGCAAGCATCCGGGAGTTACAAGTCAAGAGATTCATGGCATTTAACCCATGAAACTCCTCCCATCATGGCGATTAAAGGCGATTAAATGCCCTCAATCTCCTCCGGCCAATCAGAAGCCAAGAAAAAGGAGTTACAAAATAAGGAATTCAATCTTGTAACTCCTCCCTTTATGTAGCTTTATGACAATTAAGGCTCATAAACCCTCCTAAATGGCTACCTAAAAGCCTATAAATAGGAGAGCATTCCAAAGAAATCAAGATCGAAAAAAAAGCACAGAGACAGCAGACAGAAATCAGAAAACAAGCACAGAAATCCAGAGAAAGAAAAAGAGAGAAAACTCTGCGGAAGTTCTACACCGACCACCGCAACAAGGTGACAAAAGTCCCTTGGGGGGTACCCCCCCCCCCCCCAAGGTCCTTGTCTTCTCCTTCTGCCTCCAATGGTTTAGACGTGGCTTTTCAGCCCGTCTACTCGGCTTTTTATTGGACATAGGACCTCCTTTTGGTCTTTGTCCTCTAAAAACCTGAGGTTATAGCCAAGCCAAGCGAATCAATAGCATCCTCTGTTCTCATCTGCATGGATGATGGTGAAGCCCACATATGGCTTGCGACCGTCAATCTGAACGAGTCCCCCACAATCTCCTGAGAAGTTAGATCATCCTTTTCTTGCTTTTCATTGTAGTTTGTATTTTTTCAAAAGAGACAAAAAACACAACTCTTGTCTTTCATTATTGATAAGAATTGTAAATCGGCTATAAACGCCAAAATCGGCTATAAATGCCAAAATCGGCTATAAACGCCAAAATCGGCTATAAATGCCAAAAAAATCGCCTTTCACGGCAAATCAAGAAAATGTCTCTTTTCTTAAATATATGTGCAATGGAAAACTTGAAAGAAGTTGATTTCCTTTTTACTTGCGAAGGTTGATCTCCGGTTCACCACTAGCAATTCCAAGTAAATAGAAAATCTGGCACACCCACACAAAAGAAATGTTGATGCACGCATCTGCCCCCCGGTCACGAAAGGGTCGGAACCAAACGGACTCCCACGTCCGCCGACCTCGGTAGGAACCCAGGCAGGAGAGCGGTCCATCAAGCTGGCACACCCGGTGGGACTCGTTCATTTGAGAACACGATGCTAGAAATGAAATATTTGCATATCATATATTTTGCTCTATGCTTATATTTCTTTTCTCGATTCCTTGGCTACTTTATAATTGGTGGTCTATGTTGAATTCCGCATCTAAAAAAAATGAGATGAGATTCTTTGTTTGGAAATTTCTAATTCTTCGAATTTATTTCCACTCTTTCTCTTTTCAAAAAACAAAATAATAAAAAAACAAAAAAATTTAGATTTCTCATTTTGGATTCAAAATTGAGAAACTTTGATCCTCTCCCTTCTGGGCACTGGCGCTCACGGAAATCGCTGAGACCGTGTTCGGATCAGGGATTGGGCCATCGTTTCTCTTCGATGAGTTCATTAAAGATCTAAAAACAAAAAAATAAAAAGAATTAGATTTCTCATCTTGGATTCAAAATTGAGAAACCTTGATCCGTTCCTATCGTTCATCGTGCTTGCAGAAATGTTGAGCCTGTTCGACTAAGGTATTGGGCCATCGTTTCTCTTCGATAAGTTCATTAAAAATCTAAAAACAAAAAAAAAAAAAAAACCAAAAAAAAGACATAGACCACTAAGGTTAAACCAACTGCGTTCTTTGATCACGGTTGATTCAAGAAAAGCCTTGTCCAGAGTGTGGAGACAGCTTGACTGTTCTAGGCAAGGGTCCTCCAAACGGGTTCATTAAGTAATCCTACCCTTACCTGGGGGCAATTCTATCAATCGAGATTTCATATGACCGGGTTAGGAGGCCTATGTGTACTCTCTCGTCTTTTAAATAAATAAAAATAATAATAATAATAATAAAAATAATAAATTTTTTAAAATAAAATTTTAAAATAAAAAATTAAAAATAAAAAAAAGATTTCAAAAAAAATAAAATCTAAAAATAAAAATAAAAAAAAGATTTAAAAAAAAATCTTCAAAAAAAAAATCTTAAAAAAAAAGGATTTTTTAAAAAAAAAATCTTCAAAAAAAAGTTCCGCCATTTTGGGTTTAGATTGGAGAAATCTTGGTTTTCTCCTTTCTGAACACTGGCGCTCGCGGAAATCGCTGAGCCCGTGTTCAGATTGGAGTGCCTTTTGCTCTCTTTGATGAACCCGATATTGGCCTTTCAAAAAAAAAAAAACTCGTCATTTTTGGATTCAGATCCGAGAAATCATGGTTCATTTCTTTCTGAGCACTGGCGCTCGCGGAAATCGCTGAGCCCGTGTTCAGATTGGAATACCATCTGCTCTCTTTGAAGAATCCAATTTTGACCTTTCAAAACAGAGAATCTCATCTCATGGATGCGGTCTCAAAACATTTGTGTCTAGCGGTACTAGTACGCCCTTTCAGGGTCTACTGTATTCGCGACCGGCACATTTTTAACTCCAACTTTATATTCTTCTTACCTCGAGCAAGCTCTCCTTCTCGATAAGTTGAATTTAAGTTCACATTTGCTTCTAGCAGTCACTGGGACGCTCATTCTGGGCTTACCATACCTGCGATCAGAACAATTGTACCCTCTATGGCTTTCTGCCTTCTTCATATTGCTTGGGTTATCTCCCATTTGAAAAGACAAAACCATAGAACTTCCCATTTATGATCATTATATTCTTGTGATTACTAATGGATGTAGTCTTGTTTCAGAAATTTTCGAAAAAACTAACAATGGCAGCATCGCTTACCATTACTTTCGATGAGAGCAAGCACCAAATCATGCTTCAACAGAAGCAAACTGCGCGCACCTACAAGCGCCCCATCAGCTGCCGAAGCGTCAACTCCCTCGGCAACTCTCTGAACTCCGGGTCGACCTCGACTCCCCGGACTATCGTCTTTGGGACGCTGGGACCATTCCCACTTCCCGAAGAACAAACTGCTCCCTCCAAGAAGCAGAAACTCGCCTCCCAACGTGTCACTACTGTGACACCAAAGGCGAGCACCAAAAGGCCTGAAGCCCGTGGCAGCCCCACGAAGCCTCGACCAGCAAACGACCAGGTCTATCCCAAGACTTGGTCCCCAAGACCTTCACCAAGACAAAGAAGGTCCCAAACATCCGCCAAGCCAGCATTCCTGGCCCCACTCAAGGAGAACCAGTTCTACCCTCTTGCCTACATGAAAGAGGAGAGACCTATCTCCAACCTGACTCCCAAGTCAACCCAGCATGAGCCGGCTTGTTCCTACAAGCCCAAAATCAAATCATGCATCATAAGGCCTCTGCAAGCACCTGCTAAGGCCTACAAACCTGCAGTTCGACCCTTCATCTCTACAGGGGCCGAACTCCAAAAATTCAAAGCTTCGTTGCAACAGGCGAAGGACAGGGTTCGCATCCTGTCCTTGCCCAGCTACAAAGAAAACAGGCTCGGCTGCTGCGCCCGAGGGAGCACATCCTTCATCGTTAAAGCCCAGCCAGAGCTGACCGAAGCTCAAATTGCTCGTCGCATACGCCGCCGCGCGTCGTATCGACAAAAGAGACTAGAGAAGCAAAGGACCCAGTCTCCTACACTTCAAGTCTCTCCCAAATGGGTCGAAAAAGAAAGACCCAACCAAGTTGCTGCCGTCCATATGGTTGGAAAAACCAGAAGGCGCCAAAAATCAGCAACAAAAATCCATGTCCGACGTCCGACGACCCGCAGTGTCTCAAGGACAAGAAGACATTCAGAAGAATCCCCTGCTCCTTCAAGCAAAGGACATCAGAGTGATCCTTCCTCAAGCTCTTCTTCAAAAGGAATGAGCCCCAGCTCAGCTACCAGGACAGTTTCTTCGTTCGAATCACGAAGGATGAATGTCTTGGCTACAAATTCTGAGCCACCACCCCGCAATCCACCTCCAGAAGATGCGATCACCCGCATCCAGCAGTTGGAACAGGCCAGCAGAGGATTGAAACTCTGATGGAAAACCTTCTCCTCGCCTTTCAAAATCAGGCGAGCAATGAACCTCCTCCGAATCATCAAGACGACGAGGTAAATGGAGAAGAAAATGAGTCACGCGCCCTTACCAAAAAGGACGTAGACAGTATCCTCGCCAAAGCAAAAGAAGAGGATATACTCAAGGAGCATCGGATCAAGCCACCATATCCCTTATGGATGGACTCGGTCCCGTTCCCCACCAAATTCAAGCATCCTACTCTCCAAACATATACGGGGAAAGGATCAGCCAGACAGCACGTCATCCACTTCAAGATCCTGACGGGTGCTATCGCGGATCAAGATGCACTCAAGATCCGCCTCTTTGCAAGTACCCTAAAAGGTACGGCCTTCGATTGGTACTCCACTCTACCGGAGGACTCCATCCAAAACTGGGCCATGCTAGAGACACGCTTCCTGACTCACTTCAAAGGTGAGGATCATCCCGCTACTATGGCTCAGCTGTGCAGCCTAAAACAGGGGAAGAATGAATCAACATATGACTTCATTCACAAGTGGAAAGCAATGGCATACAAATGCTCTGATGTATTGCCACAAGCGTCGCTAGTCGACATCTGCCGAAACAACATGAGAGCCAGAATCCGCTCCATGATCATCGGCAACAAATCAAAAAACCTGGGAGAACTCCTAGAAGCTTCCATGGAAGCTGAAACGGTGATTAAAGACCTCAACAGTCAGGAATCATCAAGAAAAGAGCCAACCGCCATTGCAACCTCTAAACCAAAGAAGAAAGAGGTCCTCAATGTGCAGACCAAGACAGCTCCTCAGCCACCAAAGAAAGCGGAAAACAAAGCTGCTGGTAAGAGACCTGAACTCTCTGATGCCTTCAAAGAACGAGTAGAGAAGAAATACCCGTTTGATGAAGATGTTGATGAAATCTTCGGGGCTCTTGTGGCAAACGGCAAGCTCACCTTGCCTGAACCCAAAAGACCGGGTGATGTTGGCAAAACCAACGATCCTCGGTACTGTCCATACCATCAGATGATCTCGCATCCTCTCAATCAATGCTTCAGTTGTGAGGGAGAAAATAAACGAGATGTGGAAAAAACGGAGTCATCACCTTTGACAAAAACTATGGGTCTGCCTCCGTCAACATGGTGACATGTGGACAAACATCAAAATCACCGAAGAAGAAGATCACTACTTCCTTCAAGGTGATAAACTCAATCCAAGCGTCCGAGCAACTGGTTCCTTACCCGACACCAGACGGACAACCGATATGGGTACATCCGATCTCCTGGAAGATGAAAATTGGGAGGTCGTGAAAACAAAGCCTACAGCTCAACAGCGAAGGCAGGCTATGAAACATCTCCTCAAGCTCAAACGGCAAGAGAAGACCCAGCCAAAACTAGAGGTCAAAGAAAAGGCAGAGGCTTCCTCTACCGCTTCACTGGAGGCAACAAAAACATCCCTTCCAGAGACTTCAAAGGGGGTAAGGAAATTCACTCTCAGTGATTTCATGCCACCTTAATTCAAAGAAGCCACGCAGGAGGCATCTTACTCTTGCAATTCGGTAGTTGGATTCTCCATTGATGGATACGAGTCCAGCGACACCGATGATGGATTCGAACCCAACTACACAGATGAGTGGGAGGAGTCCCTTGAAACAGGAGAATACCTCTCCGATGAAGAATGGGTTCCTGAGTCTCATCTTATGCCAGTAATCTGGTATAACCCCCTACAGCCACAAGGATCCTGGTCTGATGATGAAGAAGACCAAGAAGCTGTACAAGAAAATGCTGTTGAACCAGCACCCCTCATTGCTCCAGTGGAAATCAACAATGTTGAGCCACAAATAGTCGATGAAGAAGAAGATCCGGCTCCCATGCCTGATCTTGAAGGATATGCAAGGATCTTGCAGCATCTCGCTCTAGAACAAGAGCAAGACCGCGTCCAACGAGCCTCCTCGCAATCCAGAGCCTGAAGTCCTTGAAGACCATCAGGTACATCCTCCCTTAACTCCTGAAAATGGAGAAAATTGCTGGATAAACGATCCTCTTACATCCGAGGATGAGTCTGACTCCGATCAGGCAACGTCTCCCGTCAGAGCTTCCTGTAATGTGATAATTCGGGACTATAGCTCTTCCGAAGCATCGTCTGATGAAAGCACTTACACTCCAGCGACGCCTAGCAATGTATCTTCTGGAGCCACGTCATCTCACGTGACTTTCACTGAGATGACACCCTCTCAGGTTTCTTCCCCTGAGACTGTGACTTCAAAGTTCACACCCTTCCTGACTGAAGAATTCCCAGCTATTGATGCTTGGGACGATGAACTGGTCAATGAAGAAGAAAGGTTGTTGGATGCTGTTCAGGACTTGTTCCCGGAAAATGCTCCGTGCAACACAATCACTGAGGATGGTAACTCTGCTGCTGATACATCCTCAGCAAATGAAAAACGACAGCCTCTTGATCCTGAAGACAATCTTCCAAACGAAGACCCTTCTCAAGAAGCTCTCGAAGTTGGTAGAGGCACCCGCTCTGGCCGGGACTACCACAAAAATTACAACCAATCTTCCTTTACATATGTAAATCCTTCGGGAAAAGATGTTGTAAGCGCCCCTAGTGGCAAAAATGATGAACATGCAGGCCCTAAGGAGGCTTTCAAGTATGACTTGATTGAACACTTCAAGCACATACCTGCACGTCTGCACATCCTAGATTTGTTGCGAATGTCTCCGCACACTCGTGATAATCTCATCTCAGAATTACAAAAGCTGAATGAGGATGTCGACAAACATGCCCCGCAAGTCCTCCAAATTGAAATGGATTACCGGGTCAAAAACTCAGAAGCCTCCTCAAAGGGAGAAAAGAAGAAAACTGAGGGATCATGCATTGAATGCCTCTCGGTTAAAAAAGCAGCCAGTGCAACCATCGCCTTCACAAAGGACGACCTCCTACTTGGCGAAACAAGGCATAACCGACCCCTGTACTTCACAGGGTATATCAAGGAAATGCCTATGCACAGAGTTCAGATCGACCCAGGTTCTGCACTCAACCTCATCTCCACATCGGCTCTTGAAGAGTTGGGCATCCCACCCAGCAAGCTGAGCCACACATCTGTATCTATCTTTGGATACGATGGGAGTACTCAAAGGCCTATCGGCAAAATCAGGTTCAAGTTGCAAATCGGTGATCTTATCTCTGAGGTCACAGTGTATGCAATAAAAACCCCTTCATGCTACAACATCCTTCTCGGACGCCCTTGGATCCACGAGAATGGTGTTGTCCCTTCAACTCTACATCAATGCATCAAGTTTGTTGGCGACGACGGCATGATACATCGAGTCTTTGCGGACAGAAAACCCTTCAAAGGTAAAGAAGTCCACTTCGCAGACTCACAGATGTATGAAGGTGAAAAAGAAGAAGAGGAGAAGCACACAGCATCCTTTGCCGAAAATCTCCAGAAAGATAAAGGCAAGGCTCCTCAACAATCACCGGAAGAAAGCAAACCATCCGGTAAATCTGAAGAGAGCATTCAAACTCCCTTCATCATCTCCCTCAAATCTTCAAAACCTTTGGCCATCACAACTAAAGTGAAGAAGGCAAAGCAAAAGCTTGGGGGCAAATTTGTTGTCTCTTTCGTGTCTATCATGCAAGACACGGACTCGGATTCAGAGCCAGAAGACAACACATCGTCAAGCCAAGCTGACACTCAGCAAGTTCAGCCTGCTCTCACTCCAATGGAGACAGCTTCTGACATAGAAGATCCTACGTCACCTTCCTTCGTTGTTCCAGCAACTTCAACAAAGGAAAAACCGATCTTCTTCCATAGATCGGATGCTTCTTCATCAAACTCCATGCTTGAACCTTTCCAAAATAAAGGTATGCCTCAACTATCCTTACATAGTCCTGTGGCACAAGCTATTATGAAGAAGATGGTCTTTAGTCACAAAAGAGACTGGAGCGACAAACTGTCTCAAGCTTTGTGGGCCTATCGAACCACCGTTCGAGGACCAACCCATAGTACACCATTCTCCTTGGTCTATGGATGCGAAGCTGTCGTGCCCTTGGAAGTACAAATTCCTTCCTTGAGGGTATCTTTGCAAAATGACATGACTCAAGAAAGCAATGTCAGATTGCGACTCCATGAGCTGGACAATCTCGATGAGAGACGGCTCGAAGCTCGACAAAGCATTGAACTTTACCAAGCACGCATGGCAGGATCTTTCGATAAAAAGGTCAGGCAACGCGCCTACAAAAAGAGTGACTTGGTTCTTGCGGTAAAAAGACCAATGGTCTTCGCTCACAAGTCCAAAGGCAAATTTGAGCCAAAATGGGAGGGACCCTACGTCATCGACAAGGTTTTCTCTAATGGCGCATACGCACTCCTAAACATGGAAGGTGACAGATGTATGCTGCCCATCAACGACAAGTTCTTAAAGCGGTACTACCCTTGAAGACTTACCCAACTGGGTAAGAGCAATGCCTGTACGGCATAAACCGGTTTCCAGGTACGCGCTCGCTAAACCCACTTTTTTTAGAATTTTCATATCAAATGTTGAAATTTCTAGAAATCTAAAACAATGCTTACTTTCATCGTTTCATTGTTAAAAAAAAAAGAATATCCAAGTTTAGGAACCTTTCCCTAACTTGACCAAAATTTTCAACCCTTGAACCCAAAATTCATGGTTTGAAACAAAATCCGGATTCAGGGATTTCCACCCTAGTCCACCCTGCCTTTTACCGCCAAAATGGTTTTAGGTCAAAACTTATGACCCTCGTGTCTTTAAACAAAAAAAAAGTGGTTTTTCAAAAAGCCGCGGGGAAGCGACGTTTAGTCGATACTCGCACAAATCGGAAGCATATGAACCATGTTCGACACTTCCAAAATCGCAAGAAAGCGACATTTCGTCGATACTTGCAAAATCTAAAACCGTGGAGATGCAACATTTCAGTTGATATCCACAACCCAAATTTTAAAGGTTCGAAAAAACCTAAAAAACCATGGAGACGCAACATTTCAGTTGATATCCATAACCCAAAGGTTCGAGAAAACCACAAATTTCAAAAATCATGGGGAAACGACCTCAAGTCAGTACCCGCAAAACCAAAATTTTTGAAAGGCAAGGATGCGACATTCCATCGATACTTGCACCCAAATCCGCGAGGATGCGACATTCCATCGATACTCGCAACCGAATGAGCAAGGATGCGACATTCCATCGATACTTGCAAGACCATTCAGCAGGGAGGCGACTTTTAGTCGATACTTGCATTTTTTGAAAACCAAAACCGGCTATAGATGCCACCAAAACCGGCTATCAATGCCACCAAACCGGCTATAGATGCCACCAAAACCGGCTATCAATGCCACCAAACCGGCTATAAATGCCACAAACCGGCTATAAATGCCATCAAAATCGGCTATCAATGCCACCAAAACAAAACCGGCTATCAATGCCACAAACCAAAAACTTGGCTTTCAAAAAAAAAAACCGGCTATAAATGCCATCAAAACAGGCTATAAATGCCACAAACCGGCTATCAATGCCACCAAAACTGGCTATAGATGCCACAAAAAAAGACTCGGCTATCAATGCCACAAGAAAGCTGGCTCTCATGCCAAAATTGGCTTCCATGCCACAAGCAAAAACCCTGGCTTCCATGCCAAAACAATCATTTGACAAAGATTTTCACAAAATGACAAGCTTTTGATCAAATCCCATTTAGCAATTACTTTTATCACAAAAAGATTTAAGTGAGCGTAGGGAAAAGAAAAAAAAAGCATCCCATTTAGCAATTACTTTTATCACAAAAAGATTCAAGTGAGCGTAGGGATAACAAAAAAAAGAGCATCCCATTTAGCAATTACTTTTATCACAAGAAGATTCAAGTGAGCGTAGGGATAACAAAAAAAAGTGTTCACAAGCACTGCAAAAAAAAAAAGAGTACCAAAAAATACATGTGGTACCAAAAAAAAAAAGAAAGAAAGTGTTCACAAGCACTAAAAAAAAAGTACCAAAAAAATACAAGTGGTACCAAAAAAGAGAGAATGATGGTTTCTGTAAAAAAAAAAAATATACAGGAGCTCAATCAAAAATGGTCTCCAGCCAAGAGTTCAGCTCCTTAAGCAAACTTTTGGCCTCATCCGTCAAGGATTCCAAGGCACGCTTCTTCAGGAACCTGCCATGAGATGCTGGGGTGGGCTGTAACCCTTCTTTCGCACTAGGAAGCTTCTTCCGAGCAGTTTGCCATCGTTTGTCTTCTTCAGATTTCCTTTTAAGAACTCGATCGGCATCCGCAACTTGGTGAATCAGAGCAGTCTCCCTTTCACGAGCCTCTGTTATTTAAGTCCACTTGGCAGCGACTTGTCCCTGCAGATGCTCAAGACGTTTCCTGGCCTCATCGACCTCCCTATCAAGGATGTTAAGGTCATGTGTCAGCCTAATGATGGTTATCTCTTCTAAGTTCCTCTCTCGGACTGCCTGCTTCTTGCTTTCTGTAGCCTCATCCAGGTTAGATTGAGCCTTATCCGCAGGGTCCAAGAACATCTCCTTGAAGAACTGATCGTCAGGAAAACCCATGGTCTCAAACCACCTGTCACCCAGCTCAATGATCCTATTAACGATCGCCCTGGCATCTTTGACATCCAGACCAGCCTCTTCGGCATCACCGAGAATCTCGCGCACATGCTGGATCATGCTAAATTCGGCTTCCAAGTGCCCAGAAAAGAGAGTCTCAATCCAAGAGCTCAGAACTCGCACCACCACCTTCTTCGCAAAAAGAAGAGATGGCCCAGCTGAAGATTCGCCCAACTCCGTTGGTCGGCTGCTCATGTCATCATCTGTTGAAAGAGTAACAAAAGAACTCTTTCCAGTTGAAGCTGCTCCTGCTCGGGAAGGAATCTCAGCGCGAGGAATCTCCTCAACATTGTCAGAACTGGTCCCAGGAGTCTCTACCTCTGGATCAACCTCTGGCATCCCTTGCTCTGGAAGCGACGGACCCTCCTCTGTCACTTCAAAACCTGCCAAAGAAACACAAAAAGGTATGAATATAATCCTGTTTGAAAATCATTATCAGGGTTATTACTACAAAATATCTTCTTCGACAACGGGCGGAACACTCTCTTCCTCCATGAACTCATCGAAAGCATCATCAACATTTGCGTCCATCGATGGTTCAAAGTCATCAGAACCCTGTGGCAAGTCAGCTGACAAAAAAAATGTGTTAGCAAACCAAGTCACAAACAAAAGAAAAAGAGCAAAAGAAGTCGTACCAATTGGAGATTCCGGATTTACTCCAGAGTCCCTCGATTCTTCTTCAGGTGCCTCGACAGGATCCGTCACCACCTCATCGGTTGGGACCTCAGGCATCACCAAGTCTTCCTCTGCTAAAAAAAGAAAAGAAAAGCTGAAACAAGAAGCAAATCAGAACATGGAAAAATCCCATGAAAACAAATGGAAAGAGAAAAAGGAAGAATCATACCTTCACCGACGGTCTCTTCTTCTCGGCTTCTCTTCTCTGGAGGCTCGTCAGCATCCACTGGCACATCCTCATTGATAGTAAGAGGAACTTCCAAAACAGGGGAGTCCTCATGCTGCCCCTTGCTGCGATGATGACTCCTCCCCCTCTTACCCCGGCGGGCTCGCTTCTTGGAGGAACCGGCCCCGCTGTCAGAGTCAGGTTTCCCACTTGACTCCTCACTGGATGGTCTACTCTTGCCAGTAGACTCCACGGAAGCTTGCCTCTGTGCCGCTTGCATCCAAGCGCCAAGTTCGGCTTCCTCCTGTTCTAGCTGCTCTAAAGCCTCATCAGGTATTTCTCGAACAGCTTCAGAACCAATGACGCCCTGGTCACCGAGAAAGCCTATCTTGTGCTTCTCTCCAGAAAGGAAGGCCTAAACTTCCTCTCGCCGGACGCCATCCGACTTTCCAAGGCCCTTTCCAGATGCCAGCTTCACATCAAGCTCCTTCTTGGATAGCCCCCGATATGCCGAAAAGCTCTCCGCGAACCACTTCGCAAAGCCGGCAGTCCGGGAAGTCAGCAACACAGGATAAGAAATCATGGCTGTAGTGTCTTCAGCACTATAGAAAGCCCATGCATTTCTCCCGTCCTGTAAGCCTCTAAAGCGCTTCACCATGCTTGAAGGCGCTCCAACAACGCCTTGAGAAAAGCCCAGTTGCAAAGCAAAGCGAGAGGGTACATACGGCTGGATGTCGACGAAAAGATGTCTACGGTACACCATCGTGCCGACACGTATGCTGAAAAGCCACTCTCTCTCTGCGTTTGTCAAGGAATAATGCCTTCCCGACCCCGCCCTGGTAGAGTCTCGGGAGGCACCAAAATCAAAAGCCTTCTTCCGCAACTCCGAAGAAAGCTTTACTGAAGACTGCCCCATCTCGACGTCCCTGAACCGTCGGATCCTCATGCGGGCAAACAAAAGTGATTCAGACACGGCTTTGCCCTTAGCCAGTTGAATCATCAGAGGATCATCATCCTGTGCAGCACCCAGCCGATGGAAGCCAGGACAGTGGTATACATACCACGAATAAAAGATATGGGCTGAAAATACCCTATTCATGGGAAGCCCAAGCCGAACCAAAAAAGCAGCAGCCTGCAGTTCGGTACACAGGTAGGAGTAAAGAGCTGGCACCAAAGCAAGCTGCTCTCCGAACGCCATCTGACAAGCCGGAAAAATACAATGCGGCCTGATGTGCGTTCCATCTCCTCCAGCAAAAATAGCCTCACCAAGCCAATAAGTGAGGTAAATAGCGAGATCTCTCCGCAGTGCAATGTCAAGACATATGGCGTTTGTACTGGCACAGAAATCTCTCAACTCTTCTTGCATGGCCAAGATCTTCTTTGAACTTGGATCCTGAGCTCCGGCTTCCTGGGTCACGCTATCAGAAGGCTCCCTGCTATCAAAAAAGTTGGGGAATGAAGAGCTAAAACTCTTCCAACTGCTGGATCTAACTTTCAAACCCCCCTTCTCCTTCAAAAAATCATAGAAGGCGACGAGTTGAAAGTATAGAAGCCTGAACTCCTCAGACTGCCCCTCGAGGACGCTGTCAATCGGCATAAACTCCTCATAGAGATTGCCGAGGATGGGCAATCCAGTAATGGCGCTCAGCTCCTTCAAAGAAAAACCAATCTCGCCATTCGTCACAACGAAGGTATTGGTTTGTGGGAGGAATGACTCCAGCATAGCCATGAAGGCCTCGTCGGAAAAGATCACGGTCTCCCTAAAGGCGCGGACCGCATCAAAAATCCCGGCTTCCTTCAAAACGGCGCCACCAATCAGCAGGACACGATCAGTCCATGACTTCCACTCGGAGTCAGCATTGAAACGGCCACGGAGTCGAAAAGGCTTGATCCAATTGCTGCCGTCACCGCTGAAAATACCAAGGCCCACCGGTCTCAAATCGACCGACGGATAATCAGAGCCCTGGTAGCCGCTGGATGGCATCAACAGGTCCATGTCAACAGGCGACCTCTCCGTATATCCAGGAGAACCGCCAACAAAAACCCCGGTCTTGATTACATTTGTCCTTCTCACCCAGCTTGGAGGATCTTCCCTCTTAGGGCACGTGGGGCAAGGCTCAGAATCGAGACAGTGCGATCAAACGTCGACCGGGTAGCAACAGTCTTCTTCTCACCATCTGCTGTGAAAGAAAACTGAAAACATCTCCTCTGGTATGTCATGTCATCAGGGACTGCATCACCAAAGAAGAAGGTAGGCTTGGGCAAAATGCTCTGATCTTCCATCACCCATGGACGACTGCTTACCATGATCTTATAGAATTCCTCTCCCTTGAGACCGATCAGTCGCTACCTCATCTCATCTCTATTGAGGGAGTCGCACTCTTCCAGATTTCTCTCAACATACTGGACCTTCTCAAAAGCCTGCTGAACGGCAGGATTAGAAGATCTAGAAGATCGACGAGGTACGCTTGTAGCAGGCTCTGTACCCTTGTTCGCTCTGGAGGAACCACCTGAAAAGGATGGAAAGAAAAAGATCAAACATCAAAATGACAGAATCTCGCTAAAAAAAAAATCTGGCGAAATTTTGACATGATGACAGGGCAATTCCGAAGAAAATGAACTATCCCGAAAGAAATAGAAAGCTTGAAGATGGGCTCAACATTGCTGCGAGCTCCGAAACTTTAAACTTTCGAAACCTCAAAGTCTCCGCAAAATCAGGAAGGGCTCAACATCGCTGCGAGCTCCAAATTCCCAAAATTGCGAAAACTTTCAGGTATGCTATCACATCATGCTACAATTCAATATACATGCATGAACATCTTGGTTTGCGAAAAAAAATTGCATTATCATGATGAGCAAAAAGAAAGCAAAAAAAAAAAAAGAAAAGAAACTTTCTCAAAAAAAAAAAAAAAGAGAGGGAAAGAAAACAAAAAAAAAAAGAAGAAAAAAAGGGAGATGGCCCACAAGGCCGTGGCCGTACGGCCAGATCCGTACGGATCTGTCCGTACGGCCCACAAACAACAAAACAAAAAAAAAGAGAAAAAAAAGAGAAAAAAGAGAAAACGTGTGAAAAAGAAAAAGAATCAAACACGTGAAAGAAAAAAAAAGAAGAAAAGAAAAGAAAGAAACAAAAAAAAAGAAAGAACTTTTTTTTTCTACAATGGAGTTTTCTTGAAAAAGGGAACTTACTTGAAGCCATTGATGGAGAAGAGAAGAAAAGTCTTGAAGATCTTGAAGAAGAAGAACTCTTGGTCTTGAAGCCCTCTTGAGATTATTGCAAAAGAAAGTAATAAGAGCAAGAGATCCAACCTCCTCCTTGCTTTTATAGAAGAGAGCAAACCAAAGAAGGAAAGAAGAAAAAGGTAAGTGTTACTAATTAGTAACCTTACCAAAAGAAAGAGATTAGAAAGATTCTTTCCCAAAAGAAAGATATCTTGAAGGATTTTCTCCCAAAAGAAATCAATGAGAGATTTTCTCCCAAAAGATAAGATCGATGACGGATTCTTTCCCAAAAGAAAGATATCTTGAGATATCTTATCCCAAAATAAAGTGATCATGAGAGATTTTCTCCAAAGTAAAGATATTCTTAGATATTCTCTATCCAAATGAGATATTTTTGGATATTCGTTACAAAAATGACACCATATGAGATCTAAGCCATTTCAAAAGCTTAAGGTCCCATGGGTTAGCCCATATGAGCCAGGTTTGACCACCTAGGCACTTAAAAAAAAAAAAAAATGGGCTTTTAGTCAAAGAGAAATCCCTCTTACCAAGAGCATACAAAAATGGTTCCATGCCTCTTTTGAGTTGATTGGACCATACAAAGAAAATTCCAAGCCCCATGAGCTTCCAAAAATCAAACCATTCAGCCTCATCTACCAAATTGAGCCAAAATCTTGAAATTGACATTCCACAAAAATCCAAACCAAATCTTGGTCCCCTAACTTGCCACATACAGCCTGTTAGGTCACAAGACCAAAACAAAAAACCAAAACCTGATCCCCTAACTTGCCACATACAGCCTGTTAGGTCACAAGATCAAAACCAAAATTGATCCCCCAACATTCCACATACAGCTTGTTGGGTCACACGATCAAAACCAAACCCGACCCCCTAACCTGCCACATACAGCCTGTTTGGTCACAAGGTCAAAGCCCAAATCCACATCCCTGATGTCATCTTCAAAACTTTGCCTCGAGATGGTACGTGATCCCTTTCACTACCATAAAATTCCCCTGGAAGCTCAAAAGGCTACAAACACCAAAAAGAAAGACTGCTCAAAGACTCTTGGTCAAGTCACAAGCTCTCCTTCACCAAATCTCTTCGAGGCACATCGACTACAAAAGTTAAGCAACTCGTCGCTGTACCTCGAGGGGGCATTTGTTGACACCAAAAATGTCACTTTGCCTCTTCAAGATCCAAAGAGCTACATGAAGTCGCAACCTGCCATAAATAGGCAATGCTCCTTCCAAAAATCAAATCTTGTCAGAATCAAACAAAAACTGCAAGATCTTTCAAGACAGCCAAAAGAGGAGTACACAAGAAGTTTCGGGCCATTTCAAAATCGTCTGGCCTAACTTCGCTTCTCCGATAGCTAAATCAGGCCTCTCGGCGGCAAAGCTCTCTGGGACCATGGTTTCCAAGACAGAGCCTATGGATCATCTTTAAATGAATCCAATAGGTTCCCTGTCAAATTTCGAGTCAATCGAACATCGGTTGACCGCACATCAAACCGCGACATCTTCATCGCGACAAAAGCAAGTCTACTGGCGATAGGACCCCAAACGGCTTCAAAACTCAAACAAAAGCTTATGGTTGGTCTTATTTATTGCTCAGGAGGCTTCACACCAAATTTCAGGTCATTCCGACATCGTTTGACCCAGTTTCAGCTTCTGACGGAAAATCGGTAGCTCTGCGCGATAAAGTCTTCGGCTTTCTCAGGAAATTGGAAACTTTGCAAAATAAAATGCAAGGATTCTCATCAGGTTTCCAACAAAGAAATCAGGCCAATAAATGGTCAAAATGTCAAGGAAAAGTACAGGAAAAAAAAAGAATCGAAAAACAGCCAAAACGGACACAAAACGGGACACAAAGGGGGGAAAAACCCCCCAGGGTCGCCGGCGACCCTGGAGCCCGGGATCGCCGGGAAAGCCCCTGAAACCCCGGTTTTCGCCGTTTTTTTTCGCGATTCGAAGCGTCCAGCCTCTGGTACTTTCCAAAATTCATACTTTTGAGACACCAAACCCTCTGACATCCGTCCAAAACACGGGTTAATCATCAAGAGTATCGAAAGCAATATTGATCGCCACCCGGTCAACCAAAAAAAGTGTGCTTTCTACCCGACCGATCGAGAAATCGACAGGACAGATGGCACCCGACTTGCTGTTGGCAACAAACACCTGAAATTACATGGTCATCTGATGTCGATCTACATGAAGATCCATCGATGATCATCGACAGAAGAATCCCAAAAGACGTGGCACGGCCCGCGACTCTTCAACTGCTCGGCGACCACTTAATGCGATTAATTGACTAGCTTTATTGCAGTCATTAATCCATTTCTTTGGACGGCCCAATCAGAAGCAAGCATCCGGGAGTTACAAGTCAAGAGATTCATGGCATTTAACCCATGAAACTCCTCCCATCATGGCGATTAAAGGCGATTAAATGCCCTCAATCTCCTCCGGCCAATCAGAAGCCAAGAAAAAGGAGTTACAAAATAAGGAATTCAATCTTGTAACTCCTCCCTTTATGTAGCTTTATGACAATTAAGGCTCATAAACCCTCCTAAATGGCTACCTAAAAGCCTATAAATAGGAGAGCATTCCAAAGAAATCAAGATCGAAAAAAAAGCACAGAGACAGCAGACAGAAATCAGAAAACAAGCACAGAAATCCAGAGAAAGAAAAAGAGAGAAAACTCTGCGGAAGTTCTACACCGACCACCGCAACAAGGTGACAAAAGTCCCTTGGGGGGTACCCCCCCCCCCCCAAGGTCCTTGTCTTCTCCTTCTGCCTCCAATGGTTTAGACGTGGCTTTTCAGCCCGTCTACTCGGCTTTTTATTGGACATAGGACCTCCTTTTGGTCTTTGTCCTCTAAAAACCTGAGGTTATAGCCAAGCCAAGCGAATCAATAGCATCCTCTGTTCTCATCTGCATGGATGATGGTGAAGCCCACATATGGCTTGCGACCGTCAATCTGAACGAGTCCCCCACAATCTCCTGAGAAGTTAGATCCTCTTTTTCTTGCTTTTCATTGTAGTTTGTATTTTTCTAAAAGAGACAAAAAACACAACTCTTGTCTTTCATTATTGATAAGAATTGTAAATCAGCTATAAACGCCAAAATCGGCTATAAACGCCAAAATCGGCTATAAATGCCAAAAAAATCGCCTTTCACGGCAAATCAAGAAAATGTCTCTTTTCTTAAATATATGTGCAATGGAAAACTTGAAAGAAGTTGATTTCCTTTTTACTTGCGAAGGTGATCTCCGGATCACCACTAGCAATTCCAAGTAAAATAGAAAATCTGGCACACCCACACAAAAGAAATGTTGATGCACGCATCTGCCCCCCGGTCACGAAAGGGTCGGAACCAAACGGACTCCCACGTCCGCCGACCTCGGTAGGAACCCAGGCAGGAGCGCGGTCCATCAGGAAGCAAACCCTCAATCTCAGTCATCATGATCAGTAAATACAATCTATCTAGAAGATAGAAATATCAATTAACAAGCATCCATAATAATCTACAATGTGTAAGGAAGTGGATTATACCTTTGGAGCTCGGTTGTGCTCTAATGGAGAAGTTGCGTCTTTCTTTGATGATGAAACGCTTTCACTAATCAAATAGGGATCTCCAAGACCTCTTGATCTTCCATGCTATGACCCGTATCAGATTCTCCTTTTCTCAAGTAGATGGTGGGATCTCCAAGAGAAAACTACTAGAAACTCAAAGGAGGAACTAGAAGAAGAACTAGAAGAGGGAGAGGAGAAGGTGCATGTGCAACTCTTGCACAAAGGGGTGGTGGACGTCCAACTCTTGGACAAGAACTCTCTTAGGCGTGAATCCCTAGGATGGGAATAGCGTTAGAGTTCTCCACCTCTCTTTCCTCATCTATTTATAGATTTTACAAGCCCCGCTTACTAATTTCCATTAGAAGTCTTACTTCCAAATAATTAGTAACTATATCTTCTTAATTGAAATAGAAGTCTTACTTCCATTAATTAATTAGTAACTTACCATATCATAATTAGAAGTCTCACTTCAAATATGATTAGTAACTTTCTAATTCCTTTTCAATTAAAATAGAAGTCTCACTTCTACTAAAATTAGTAAGTTTACTATTACCACTATTAGAAGTCTCACTTCAAATAGAAATAGTAACTTTCCTTTTAGAGTTCAACTAGAATTAGTATCTTTCTAATAATTGGGCTAGCATGGGGACCACTAGGGATTCCTTAGAAAGCTGGCTCCAACTGGGACTCGCGACCCCACATCTCATGTGTAATCCGGGCCCACAGTTAATTGCAAATAACTCCACTATATAAATGCAATTGAACTTCAGTCTTAGGAATATTACATAGAAGACCCTAAACTTCCACATTACCACAAGTAGGCCCCTCTATCAATATCCATGGATCAATTGGACCTGTCTTCCAAACTTAGATCCATATCTTATTATCCTTGAGCCCTAATTAATTATAATGATCATAGGTACCTTTCCAATTAACTCTTAATCAGAATGAGTGCACACTTACCAATGATAAATCCATTAATTGGCACAAGGGGATATTAGAGATAGATTCCATCTTGACCATTGAATGTTCCCATAGCTCTACTACTACGTACCCAAATCACCAAGGTGTTGACCTACAGTTGGCCTCACTCATTGGTGACTCAAAGCAAATGAATAGATAAAAACTTGAGTTCATTAATGTCTCAGGATTGAGAGCTTACTGCTAGGGAATTATGAGAGCAGACCTTAAAGTAAAGACAGTGTTAATAAGGTGCTTCTCATGGTCCTTCAATACATCCAATGTACCAGCATTATGATCCAGAATCTTACATTCTGATGATCGAGACAAATCACACTATCTCATAGTAATCAAAGTGCTGCAACTTTGTCAGTATGAGATGTCCAGTCTTATCACTGGTTGTAAAAATATTTAAGTATAAGATTTGTCACACATGTCTCACGTATGTGGATCTCATCCATATACATGTGTTACATTTAATATACTTGTGGACTCCGGTTCATCTCATGAACCATCATGTCATTCGTATTGGTTATGTGCAAGTATATAATAAATCACTATTCATCTCATGAAAAGTAAGCATGGATATATGAATAAATAAAGAAATTAATCAATTTATTATATCATCTACTAGATTGAGTCCATAAAACTAACAGATTTACAGCAGTGATGAGTTGATTCCATTCGGTTACATAGATACTGACTTCTAGTCAGATCAGGATTCCAGGAAATCAACTTCTGGGTATGTGTTTATGCTGTAGCCGCTTGAGAAGCAGCTGAGGAAGCAGTTTGGCTAAAAAGATTCCTTATGGAACTTGGAGTGGTACTTTTGGCAGGACAGCCGCTCACAGTTTACTGTGATAACAACAGGGCAGTCGCTAAGTCCAAGGAACCCATGAGCCAAAAAGCATGTACAGAGGAAGTTATACATGGTTAGATAGATTGTGCAGAGAGGTGATGTTACGATCACCAATATGGCCTCTGTAGACAATCAGGGAGATCCCTTTACTAAGCCTTTGACTACCAAAGCCTTTGAGCGGTATGTAAATGGGATGGCCATGAGATGCAAATCTAACTGGCATTGAGCCTAAGTGGGAGATTGTTAGTTTTATGGACTCAATCCAAATGATATAATAAATTGATTAATTTCTTTATTTATCAATATATTCATGCTTACCTTTCATGAGATGAATGGTGTTTTATTATATACTTGCACATAACCAATACGAATGACATGGTGGTTCATGAGATGAACCGGAGTTCACAAGTATATTAGATGTAACACATGTGTATGGATGAGATTCACATACAGAGAGACATGTGTAACAAATCTTATACTTAAATATCTTCACAACCAATGATAAGACTGGACATGACAAGGTTGCATCACTTTGATCACTATGAGATAGTGTGATTTGTCTCGATCATCGGAATGGAAGATTCTGAATCATAGTGCTGGTACATTGGATGTATTGAAGGACCATGAGAAGCACCTTATAGACACTGTCTTTACTTTAAGGTCTGCTCTCATAATTCTCTAGCAGTAAGCTCTCAATCCTGAGACATTAATGAACTCAAGTTTCTATCTATTCATTTGCTTTGAGTCACCAATGAGTGAGGCCAACTGTAGGTCAACACCTCGGTGATTTGGGTATGTGGTAGTAGAGCCGTAGGAACACTCAATGGTCAAGATGAGATCTATCTCTAATATCCCCTTGTGCCAATTAAAGGTTTATCATTAGTAAGTGTGCACCCATTCCGATTAAGAGTTAATTGGAAAGGTACCTATGATCATTATAATTAATTGGGGCTCAAGGATAAGATATGGATCTAGTTTGGAAGACAGGTCCAAAAGATCTATGGATATTGATATAGGGGCCTACTTGTGGTAATGTGGAAGTTTAGGGTCTTCTATGTAATATTCCTAAGACTGGAGTTCAATTGCATTTATATAGTGGAGTTATTTGCAATTAACTGTCGGCCCGGATTACACATGAGATGTGGGGTCGCGAGTCCCAGTTGGAGCCAGCTTTCTAAGGAATCCCTAGTGGTTCCGACGCTAGCCCAATTATTAGAAAGATATTAATTCTAGTTGAACTTTAAAAGGAAAGTTACTATTTCTATTTAAAGTGAGACTTCTAATAGTGGTGATAGTAAAGTTACTAATTTTAGCAGAAGTGAGACTTCTATTTTAATTAGAAAGGAACTAGATAGATACTAATCATATTTAAGGTGATACTTCTAATTATGATATAGTAAGTTACTAATTAATGTGGAAGTAAGACTTCTATTTTACTTAGTAAAAAAAAGAGACTTACTAATTGTTAGAGAAGTGAAACTTCTATTTCAATTAGAATTAGGAGGTGGCTTGAGAAGCTATAAATAGAGGATAAACAAAGGGGTGGACATCCAAGCATTATCCTAGCATTGGGATTCACGTCCAACACCTCTATTACAAGAGTTGCACATCCTCTTCCTCTTCTAGTTCCTCCTTTGAGTTCCTAGTAGTTTTCTCTTGGAGATCCCACCATCTTCTTCAGAAAAAGAGAATCTAATACGGGTCATAGCGTGGAAGATCAAAAGGTCTTGGAGATTCCTATTTGATAAGTGAAAGTGTTTCATCATCAAAGAAAGACACAAATTCTCCATTAGAGCACAACCGAGCTCCAAAGTTATAATCGACTTCCTTGCATGTTGTGGATTTATTTGATGCTTGTTAGTTGCTGTTTCTATCTTCTAGATAGATTGTATTTACTGATCATCATGGCTGAGATTGAGGGTTTATATCTTGGATTGATTTTGGTACCCTTCTGGATAGTTGATCCCTTCATCAAGTGGGTCAATAGTTTTTGAAACCTATCCTAGAGGCCCACCTAGAACACCCATAAAAGAGAAAATGAGAAGGAATGGAAATGGGGTTTGCATGTTGGGTAGTGGGGCATAAAAAGGCTATAGATTTGAATTATGGAAGAGAGAAAGTGATTGCCTACCTATAGGTGGTCCAACCAGGAAGGAAACGCTAAATAAGAGGGTTGTCCAGCTTTGTTTTGCATAAAAATGGCACCTAGACAGAGCTTGGAAGGTGGGGAAAAAGATAGCATACTTAGCCTTCCAAATGGCAAGAGATTGGTAAGGATTTGAGAGAGAAGTGAGTAAGGGAAGAAGTGGAAGGAGCACAGCTGAGTCTCTGTTACTGCACGTTGGAGAAAAAAGGAAGAAAGAGGGTGGGCAGCTTATATACAAAGTCATGTGTTGGGCCCATAACTAATAGTTGTTCATGGGCTCGAAACTGGTCTTTCTGGGCCTCAGATGGAATCAACTAAGGAGACTAAAATGATCCTCATAAAATCTAGTTTTCAAAAAGTATATTTTTGACATGGTCCTGGGATTTTAAAATTTGGGCTAGATTTAAATGTGAAAAGGTTGTTTTGCCCCTAGGGCTGAAAACTGATTTTCTGGGGTTCGAATGGAATCGGTGTAAACATAAAAGTTATTGGGGCTAATTTGACCTATCAAAAGAAACCAAAATTGGTATTTTTCAAAATCAAGAACAATCCCCCCACGCTGACACGTGCAACCCAAGGCATCCCTTGGCTTCCAGACAAGGTCCAACGGTTCTCAAAATTCCCCAAAGCTATAGAAAATTGTTCTAAACCACAAACCAACTTGATTAGGCTCAAAACTCACTTAGAGAACTAACCCAGAGCTAAAAACACACTAATCACGACAATTAGGGGTCGAGGTCTAACAATGCTGCTCGCCAGCCGCCTCCTCAGGCTCCTCCTCAAAGGCAATGGGGTCTGGACCTGAGTGCCTAAGAATGGGTCAGACACGACGGTCTTGCAGGTGGGTGAAAAGATATAACAATAAAGTAAAGCAATGATACCTTAAAAAACATTGAAACCTGGATAGACAATAATTTTGAAAGGAAATAAATGCATCATTAATTAGAAATACATGGGCAATGTAAAACATGTTGAGTTACCAACGAATCAGGAACTAACAAGATGGCAACCACACAAAGCTAAATCATCTCTCACTAAAGTGATGAGAGCACATCAGGGCGCTGACCTCAGTCACACGAGGTGTGGAGAGTCAATGATCATATATAAATACATATAATTATACGGGACCGCGGTAGCGAACTGGGTACCGGGACAGGATGAGATCCAGGCTGCAGCTGGCGGGACGAGAGGGGACCTCCAAGTCGGTGGATTACCGACAAGGTCGTCCAAGCTTAGTGGTGCCAACTCATAGGTTATATGCAAGAAATCGGGACAAGTACATATATCGATATGGAATAAAACACATACACAAGCGGGACGGGGTGCCCATAGGCACAAATAACACACTTGTATCGGTTTTATGCATAAACTGGGCCAGCAACATGCTAAAAATACAATTTTAGTGTTTTCAGGCATGATTAGTCATACGACTTGAAGTTAGGACAACACATGTGAAATTCGGGTAAAATATAACATAAATGGATTTCCATAAGTTTTCGGTCCAAGTGTTGATAGTCCAAGATTTAAATCAGTGTGAATAGGGTCCCGTATATTGGTTTTGATATAGACTTGGTACTTCATGAGAATTAAACACATTCTGGCTCCCTATGTACATTGACAAGCTAAAAAAACCCTTAACAAATATCCGTGATGGGGTTTCTTTCTCAACCGGGCTCCATACAACACCTCTTAGGTCTCTCCATTGCATTGGTGCTCCAAACAATACCTCCCGAAGCCTTAGAATAACGTTTCAAGTCCTCATGCATTGACCTAGGCCTGACAGACTGTTGGCTTAAGCGAACTTAAGAGCTCTCTGGGAAGGGTTCGCTCAAGCGGGCCTGCCCAGGTCAGGTTGGCTAGAGCGACCAGAAGGCTGGCTCGAGCCAACGGGCATCTGTGAGGGGTTCACTTGAGGAACTGTCATGCTCGCTCGAGCGAAGTGTCACATAATCTGATTCTGAAGTACAGTTCGGCTCTTCTTCCTTCTTCTCTTTTCATACATTTTTTAGCATCCCTTTTTATACATAAATGAGGACTCTAAAACCTCCTCCACACCCCATTCAATCCAAATAAAACCTCTCTCCAATACATCATATAACCTCCATTCCATCCACATTCCATCATAAGAGAGAAGAACCCATCATTCATCAAATCCACATATAACAACTCAAGGTTTAACACAAGTCAACGTAACATTTCCAAGAGATTAATAAGCTAGGAAGAGACATTAATGGGTGCATTTCAAAATCAATAGGAGTCATGTCATGAAGCAAGGGTTAAGCAAATCAAAACCATTAATGAAAAACCAAGTTTATGCATAAAACATGATCAACATCAAATAATCCATTCAACCACTTGCCTTGGGTCCATGCTAAGCAATTAAAGCTCCTAATTACACCCTCCAAGCCAATTAGCACCAAGATACACAAAAGCCCCCAAATAGAACCTGTCGCGACCCCGGACCGGGTCATGAGCCTAATCCGGGATCCGACGAGTGATGCTGCGCCACGTGCATCTCTTTGCCTAATCCGCACACGGAATTAAGAAAATATTTATCCGTGCACGTGGTTTCCCACAGTGTTCCACGGCGAGGATTATCCATACATATCATCTCACATATAAACATATCAAACATATATTCAAGATTGTGGAAGCTTGTAGTAAATCATATTAATGTTATTCCATTCCATAGACAAGACTGATTTATAATTGGTATGACAAGATATCAGAATGAGCAATGATCATTAGCATACTTCCCAAAAGTAAAGTTAAATGTATATACAAAAGATCAGTTGATTAGTTGCCCTAAAATAATGGTCAACAAAGACCAATACAAGACAAAAGAAGAAACCCAAAAGATGTTGAATAACAACTCCCAAAACATGACACATCTCTAAGCTTGACCGAATGTCTACATGACATCGTCAGCTTGCCACTCAATTACTCACTGCGGTTCATCAACCGCCTCCTCGGGCTCCTCCTCAATGGCAATAAATTTGGGACCTGAGTACCAAAATAAATGGATCAGACACGATGGTTTGGCAGGTGTGTGAAAATGTATGACAATAAAACAAAACAATGATACCTTACAAGAGTGTAGAAAACCTATGTATAAATAATGAATTTCATAAAAGACAATGCATCATTTATTAAATAATGACATGAGCGATATAAAGCAATAAAGGTACCAAGAATAGAAGACTGTCAAGATGGCAACCACACAAAGCTAAATCCTCTCTCACAAAAGTGATGAGAGCATATATCCTACAGGATCATTGACCTCGGTCACACAAGGTGAGGAGGGACGATGATAAAATACTATAACATACATATATATATATATATACTCTGTGGGACCACGGTAGTGAACCGGGTAAATGCTCTACGGATTCCAGACTGCAGCTGACTAATAGGAGGGGATGGATCTCCAAGTCGGTAGATTAAACTGACAAGGTTTTCCAAGCTTAGTGGTGCTGACTCATAGGTCAAATGTGGGAAGTCAAATCATATGCATAAAAATGAAACAGGGTGCTCATAGGCACAAATACACATTCATATCCAGTCGGACATATACAGGTTAACAAAAGCTAAATATACTTTCCAATACTTTCGGGACAAGTCAAACTCATAAGATATGATGTTTGAAAGGCACAATTAAAAACCGGGTCAAGATAAACATGAAAGGATTTCCAATATTCTCCTAACTAAGTGTTGAAGGTCCAAGATTTGAATCAATGTAGACAGGGTCTCGTTTGTCAATTTAATATTTATTTGGTACTCCATAGGAATTAGAGACAACCCGGAACCTTACGCACATTGACAAGCCTACAAGACCTTTAACAAGATTAGGGTGAGGAGGGTTTTTCTACAGTATAGTCCCATATATTTCTCCAAAAGAAACCAGGAAGAAAACGACCGTCGGTTAGTTCCTCGGCTGATGTCGGTCAGTCGGCAGGGCTATGTCGGTCAGCGACGCTACCGTATCAGAATTTGTGGAAAAATGCAACTCTCTGGAAATGGAGCCGAGAGTCTGTCGGTCGACCAACATGGGGATGTCGGTTGGCCAACAGCTGACCCACAGAAATTCTGGCTGATTGCAGCTTTCTAGAATTGGGAACGAACTGGTGTCGGTCACCTGTCGGTTAGGCGAGACTTCTGCATCAGAAAGTTTCAGAAGTTTGTAGCTCTCTTGAAATGGGACCGAGAGCTGTCGGCTCGTTGTCGGTTGGGTGTCGGTCAGCCGACAAGCTGACCGACAGCTGCGAAGATAGCATTTTTGAAGCAGATTTTCAGTCCTTCCTTCCTTCCTCCAACTTCCCTTATTTCTATACATCAACTCCCTATAACATGTGAGCTAAAAACTCCTCCGTTCCATCAATCAAACTTTTATTCTTCCATCAAATCATCCATAAAATGGATCAAAACCCTTCATCCCATTCATCTCAACCATATGAAGAAGAATCGTAGAAATCCACATAAAGAGCATTTAAGTTTAACACAAATCAAGGTAACATTTCCAAGAAATTACTAAGCAAGAAAACACATTAGTGAGTGCATTTCAAAGTCAATAAAAGACATGACATAAGACAAGGTTTAATAATGAAAAATCAAGAATATGCACGATGTGATTTAGCATCAAGTAATCATTTCGTCCACTTGCCTTGAGTCCAAGCTAATGCAAAACAAGCTCTAATCAACTCTTAAGCTCAAAATCAAAACCTATACAAAACCCCCAAATACAAGCCATAAAATGTCAAAACCAAGAAATACAAGGAGGAAGCTTCCAATAATAGGAATGGAGCTTCCCTAGGGCTGAATAAACACGATTCTAAGATTTTTAGGAAGATCACCTACATGGAAGTTCTTCAAAAAGCAAGGGGTTGCTCAAAGGAAATCTTAGAGTGGGCGGTTTTTCTTCAAAAATGGCGTCAGGATGAAGCCCTTGAGATGAGGAAGAAGATTGCAAAGTCCATTTTTGATTTAGCAAAGCTTGGTGGTGATTTTGTGAGGAAGAAAACAAGGAAAAGAAGAAGAAACCGGTGGCTGCTGGGGCTCTTCTCTTAGCACAGTGATTAGGTCAAGAAAAATGGAATGGAGAAGATGGGTTCCTTTTATACAAAGAGGAGAGTGGGTCCCACAACTTACAATACTTCGTGGACTCAAAAGATCGATTTCGGGACCTCAAATGACTTCGACGAAGAAGACAAAGTTGTTCAATGAAATATCTAGTTTTTAAAAAGTATATGCTTTGCAAGTTTTGGTGACATTGAAAATCATATCCAGATTTTGGATAAAAAGACTGTTTTGCCCTCAAATTGAGAAAAGTCTGGTTTTGGGCCCTTGAATGAGAACGAGGTCAACACAAAAGTTGTAGAGAATAATAAGATAAGTCAAACGGGATTAAAAATATAATTTAAAAAAAATCATGATTAAACACCCAAGCTCACGCAATTCCGTAACAAGAACCCCCAAAGGGTCCCACAAATCAAGAAGGCTCTCAAGACTCCCCAAAGCTAATATAAAAGCTATTCTACCCCAAAACTAAATCAAAATCTACTAAGCACACTTATAGCTAAGACACAACTTAATTAACACTAATCAAGGTCTTTCGGGTCGGGGTCTTACATCCTCCACCCCTTAGGACATTTGTTCTTCCAAATGAAATAAAACTCACCTCCGGTAGTAGGTGCGGGTACTTCTTCTGAACTTGATCCCGTAATTCCCAAGTTGCTTCTTCTGGTCCGTGATTCTCCCAAAGCATTTTGACCCACTGAATAGTGCGTGTCCTCAACTCTTGTTCCTTGGTGTCAATAATCTGCTTAGGCTTCTCAACATACGTAGAATCCTCTCGGATTTCCAACAGCTCATAACGGAGTATATGCTATCTATCGGGGACGTACTTCTTCAACATAGATACATGAAAAACATTGTGTACGCTGGAGAGTTTGGGTGGTATGGCTAACCTATAACCATGTCACCAATCTTACTCACAATGTCATACGGTCCAATGTATCTCCGAGATAACTTACCTTTCTACCCAAACCTGAATGTTCCACGAGTAGGTGAGACACTTTCAAAAAAACCTTATCTCCTTCTTTGAACTTTAAGTCCCTTCTGTGAGAATCTGCATAGCTCTTTTACCTACTCTGAGCCACTTTCAGACATTCTTGGATTAATTTGACCTTGTCACTTGTCTCACTAACAATAGTCGGTCCATGGAAACTGTGAGTGCCAACTTCTTTCCAACAAACAGATGTCCTACACCTTCTGCCATTCAAAGCCTCAAAAGGCGCCATCCCGATACTCGAGTGGAAACTGTTGTTGTAAGCAAACTCACACAATGGTAAGGCTTCATCCCACTGAGTTTTGAAATCTAACACACAAGCTCGGAGCATGTCCTCAAGTGTCTGAATTGTCCTCTCTGACTGATCATCGGTCTGTGGGTGATAGGCTGTGCTGAACTGTAACTTCATACCCATAGACTCATGCAATGTCTTCCCAAATCTCAAGACGAATCTGCTGTCTCTATCAGACGTGATGGAAACTGGTTGTGCATGTCGACTGACAATCTCTGTGACAAACAACTGTGCCAAAGGTAACATATGCATCTTCTTTCCAGTCTTCATCGGTAGGAAATGAGCTGACTTGGTGAGATGGTCTACTATGACCCAAATGGCATCATTGCCCTTGCTGGTCCTCGGCAATCCCGAAATAAAGTCCATCGTAATGTGCTCCCATTTCCATTCCGTAATCTCTAATGGTTGTAGCAACCCTGGAGGCTTCTGATGTTCTGCCTTGATCAACTAACATGTCATACATCGGGAGACGAAAGATGCTATCTCTCTCTTCATGTTATTGCACCAAAATCTGCCCTTCAAGTTCTGGTACATCTTTGTACTGCCCAGATGTATGGAATACTTGGTATTATGAGCCTCAATCATGATATCATTCCTCAAGTCCTCCAAGTTAGGCACACATAAATGGTCACGGTAGTACAAAACTCCATTCACAACACAAAAATCCGGACGATCTACTATATGCCCTGAAATCTTGGCCAACTCTGGATCTTGCAACTGATTCTCTTTGATCTTCTGAATGAAGAAAGGCTCTGACACTGACATATTTGCTAACATAACACCCTTCCTTAGAGGTTGAAAACCTACTCCCAACTCCTCGAACTGCTGAAAAACATAACTTCCCAGAAGACTTGCCATGCTAACTGACTTCCTGCTCAAGGCATCTGCAACTACATTCGCTTTCCCTGGGTGATACTTGATTGGAAAATCATAGTCCTTGATATATTCCATCCATCTCCTCCGCCTCATGTTCAACTCCTTCTGGAAAAAATAAATACTGTAAACTACGGTGGTCGGAGTGAACCTCAAACCTCTCTCCATATAGGTAGTGCCTCCACATCTTCAATGCCAAAACAACCACTGCTAACTCGAGATCATGTGTTGCATAGTTCTTATCGTGATCTTTCAACTGTCGGGATCCATATGCAACTACTTTCTCGTCTTACATCAAAACACATCCAAGTCCAATTGGAAGCATCGGTAAAAATGGTGAAACCGGTGCTCCCGGATGGCAAAGTAAGGACTGGAGCTGTAATAAATCTCTTCTTCAGCTCTTGGAAACTAGCTTTACACTTGTCTGTCCATACATATAGTGTATTTTTCCTAGTCAACTTCGTCAAAGGTGACGCAATTGACGAAAATCCTTGCACAAACCTCCGGTAATACCCTGCCAATCCAAGAAAACTCCTGATCTCTGATGTATTCTTCGGTCTTTCCCAATTCATAACCGCTTCAATCTTGGACGGGTCCACTGATAATCCTTCCTTGGAGATAATATGACCCAAAAATGTGACTTGGTCCAACCAAAATTCACACTTACTGAGTTTTGCAAACAACTGATTCTCTCTCAGAAGCTGAAGTGTTATCCTTAAGTGTTCTTCATGCTCTTCTTTGGTCTTGGAATATACTAAGATGTCATCAATGAACACCGCTGTAAATTGATCCAGATATTCTGCAAATATCTTGTTCATCAATGCCATGAACACTGCCGGTGCATTAGTCAATCCAAATGGCATCACTAGAAACTCATAGTGTCCATATGTTGTCCGAAAGGCTGTCTTCGGTACATCTGAATCTCTGACTCTCAACTGATGGTAGCCGGATCTCAAATCAATCTTCAAAAAGTAAGCAGCTCCTTGTAACTGATCAAACAGTTCATCTATCATAGGCAAAGGATACCTTTTCTTGATGGTCACTTGGTTCAATCTCCGGTAGTCAATGCACATTCTCATAGAACCATCTTTCTTTTTCACAAACAACACCGGTGCTCTCTACGGTGAAATACCCGGCCTCACAAAACCTTTGTCCAATAGTTCTTGCAACTGAATCTTAAATTCTCCCAATTCTGCCGGAGCCATTCTGTAAGGTGCAATAGACATCAGAGCAGTCCCCGATAACAACTCGATAGTGAAGTCTATCTCTCTGATGGGTGGTAATCCTGGTATCTCCTCTGGAAAAACATCTGGGAATTCCCAAACAATTGGAATCTCCTCCACCCATTGGGACCGTTTATCCTCCGTGATAAACGCCAAATAGGCCTCACATCCACTTCTCAGGAGTCTATCAGCCTTCAACACTGAGATAAACCCTGCACTAGGATTACTCCTCTCTCCTCGAAACAACGCCCCTGCTTAGGTCTCCTCTAACTTAAAAGTTAGGGTCTTATGGAAACAATCCATAGTAGCATGGTATCCTGCTAACCAATCCATGACTAGGATGACATCAAAATCAAACATCTCCAATAAAATGAGTTCTGCCAGTAATACTACTTCCGCTATTTTGACTGGACAACTAGAGTAAAAAGTCCTACAAATTACTTCCTTACCTAATGGGGTAGTCACAGTCAAAATGAAACTCAACTCTCTAGCATGCATATCAATCAACTTGGCAAATTTTGGAGATATAAATGAATGGGTTGAGCCAGGGTCGAGCAGAACCCTAGCCTCAAATCTACAAACAAGAAGTGTACCTTCCACTACATTGCCTTCCGCCTCAGCATCAACTCTATTGACAGCTAGAGTTGTGCCCTTTGATGTGGCCTATTCTGCCCTTGCTGCTGTCTGCCCTGCTGTGCATTCCTATTCTGATTCTGAGGACGCTGATTCTGATTCTGATTTTACCCTTGCTGACGGGCATGCGGTTGCTGTTGTGGCCTACGCTGTTGTTGTGGTGCATGTTGCTGCAGTGGCCTTGGTTGATTCTGGACTACTAACGCATTCTGAGGTGGTGCCTGACGCTGTGCTCCCTGCTGCTGTCTATTCTGTCCTTTTGGCCTCGGGCATTCCCTCATCTGGTGGTCCATCGAACTGTTGACACCAAAAATATCACTTTGCCTCTTCAAGATCCAAGGGCTACATGAAGTCGCAACCTGCCATAAATAGGCAATGCTACTTCCAAAAAATCAAATCTTGTCAGAATCAAACAAAAACTGCAAGATCTTTCAAGACAGCCAAAAGAGGAGTACACAAGAAGTTTCGGGCTATTTCAAAATCATTTGGCCTAACTTTGCTTCTCCGGCAGCTGAAAAGGAGCTCCCGGCGGTGAAAGCATCGGAGACATCAAATCTTCGATCAGAGTCGATGGATGGTCTCAAAATACATCCAAAAGGCCCCACGTCAAGTTCTGAGTCAAACCGACAACGTTTTACCCTACATCAACCCTTGAACAGCTAAATAAGGCCTCTCGGCGGAGAAGCTCCCCGGGACCATGGTTTCCAAGACAGAGCCTATGGATCATCTTAAAATGACTCCAATAGGTTCCCTGTCAAATTTCAAGTCAATCGGACATCGGTTGACCGCACATCAAGCCGCGACATCTTCATCGCGACAAAAGCAAGTCTACTGGTAATAGGACCTCAAACGGCTTCAAAACTCAAACAAAAGCCTATGGTTGGTCTTATTTATTGCTCAGGAGGCTTCACACCAAATTTCAGGTCATTCCGACATCGTTTGACCCAGTTTCAGCTTCTGACGGAAAATCGGCAGCTCTGCGCGACAAAGTCTTCGGCTTTCTCAGGAAATTGGAAACTTTGCAAAATAAAATGCAAGGATTCTCATCAGGTTTCCTACAAAGAAATCAGGCCAATAAATGGTCAAAATGTCAAGGAAAAATACAGAAGAAAAAAGAATCGAAAAACAGCAAAAACGCACACAAAATGGGACAAAAGGGGGGGAAAACCCCCCAGGGTCGCAGACCCCTGCGACCCTGGAGCCCGGGATCGCCGGGAAGGCCCCGGAAACCGGGATCGCCGGGAAGGCCCCGGAAACCCCGGTTTTCCGCCATTTTTTCGCGATTCGAAGCGTCCAGCCTCTGGTACTTTTCCAAAATTCATACTTTGAGACACCAAATCCTCTGACATCCGTCAAAAACACGGGGTCAATCATCAAGAGTATCGAAGACAACATTGATCGCCACCCGGTCAACCAAAAAAAGTGTGCTTTCTACCCGACCGATCGAGAAATCGACAGGATAGATGGCACCGACCTGCTGTTGGCAACAAACACCTGAAATTACATGGTCATCCGATGTCGATCTACATGAAGATCCATCGATGATCATCGACAGAAGAATCCCAAAAGACGCGGCACGGCCCGCGACTCTTCAACTGCTCAGCGACCACTTAATGCGATTAATTGAATAGCTTTATTACAGTCATTAATCCATTTCTTTGGACGGCCCAATCAGAAGCAAGCATCCGGGAGTTACAAGTCAAGAGATTCATGGCATTTAACCCATGAAACTCCTCCCATCATGGCGATTAAAGGCGATTAAATGCCCTCAATCTCCTCCAGCCAATCAGAAGCCAAGAAAAAGGAGTTACAAAATAAAGAATTCAATTTTGTAACTCCTCCCTTTATGTAGCTTTATGACAATCAAGGCTCATAAACCCTCCTAAATGGCTACCTAAAAGCCTATATATAGGAGAGCTCTCCAAGGAGAAGGGACAGCACACAGACAGCAACACAGACAACGAATCACAGACAGAAGCACAGAAATTCAGAGAAGGAAAAGAGAGAAAACTCTGCGGAAGTTCTACACCGGCCACCGCTACAAGGTGACAAAAGTCCCTTGGGAGGTACCCCCCCCCCCAAGGTCCTTGCCTTCTCCTCCTGCCTCCAATGGCTTAGATGTGGCTTTTCAGTCCGTCTACTCGGCTTTTTATTGGACATAGGACCTCCTTTTGGTCTTTGTCCTCTAAAAACCTGAGGTTATAGCCAAGCCAAGCGAATCAATAGCATCCTCTGTTCTCATCTGCATGGATGATGGCGAAGCCCACATATGGCTTGCGACCGTCAATCTAAACGAGTCCCCCACAATCTCCTGAGAAGTTAGATCCTCCTTTTCTTGCTTTTCATTGTAGTTTGTATTTTTTTAAAGGAGACAAAAATCACAACTCTTGTCTTTCATTATTGATAAGGATTGTAAATCGGCTATAAACGCCAAAATCGGCTATAAACGCCAAAAATCGGCTATAAACGCCAACATCGGCTATAAATGCCAAAAAAAATCGCCTTTCACGCAAACCAAGAAAATGTCTCTTTTCTTAAATATATGTGCAATGGAAAACTTGAAAGAAGTTGATTTCCTTTTTACTTGCGAAGGTTGATCTCCGGATCACCACTTGCAATTCCAAGTAAAATAGAAAATTTGGCACACCCACAAAAAAAAAAAGAAATGTTGATGCACGCCCTTGCCCCCCGGTCACGAAAGGGTCGGACCCGACGGACTCCCACGTCCGCCGACCTCGGTAGGGACCCGGGTAGGAGCGCGGTCCATCAAGCTGGCACACCCGGTGGGACTCGTTTATTTGAGAACACGATGCTAGAAATGAAATATTTGCATATCATATATTTTGCTCTATGCTTATATTTCTTTTCTCGATTCCTTGGCTACTTTATAATTGGTGGCCTATGTTGATTTCCGCATCTAAAAAAAATGAGATGAGATTTTTTGTTTGGAAATTTCTAATTCTTTGAATTTATTTCCACTCTTTCTCTTTTCAAAAAAAAAAATAACCAAAAAAAAATCAGATTTTTTCAGTTTGGATTCAAAATTGAGAAACTTTGATCCTCTCCCTTCTGGGCACTGGCGCTCACGGAAATCGCTGAGACCGTGTTCGGATCTGGGATTGGGCCATTGTTTCTCTTCGATGAGTTCATTAAAGATCTAAAAAAATATATCAATTTTTTTTTAGATTTCTCAATTTGGATTCAAAATTGAGAAACCTTGATCCGTTTCCTATCGTTCATCGCGCTTGCAGAAATGTTGAGCCTGTTCGACTAAGGTTTTGGGCCATCGTTTCTCTTCGATGAGTTCATTAAAAATATAAAAAATATATATATATATAAAAACAAAAAAAAGACATAGACCACTAAGGTTAAACCAACTGTGTTCTTTGATCATGGTTGATTCAAAGAAAAGCCTTGTCCAGAGTGTGGAGACAGCTTGACTGTTCTAGGCAAGGGTCCTCCAAACGGGTTCATTAAGTAATCCTACCCTTACCTGGGGGCAATTCTATCAATCAAGATTTCATAAGACCGGGTTAGGAGGCCTATGTGTACTCTCTCGTCTTTTAAATAAATAAATAAATAAAAAATAAAACTTTTTAAAATAAAAAATTTTAAAATAAAAATAAAAAATAAAAAAAAATTTCAAAAAATAAAATAAAATTTTCAAAAATCTTCAAAAAAAAAAAACTTCTGTCATTTTTGGGTTTAGATTGGAGAAATCTTGGTCTTCTCCTTTCTGAGCACTGGCGCTCGCGGAAATCGCTGAGCCCGTGTTCAGATTGGGAGTGCCTTTTGCTCTCTTTGATGAACCCGATATGGCCTTTCAAAAAAAAAAACTCGTCATTTTTTGGATTAAGATCCGGGAAATCATGGTTCATTCCTTTTTGAGCACTGGCGCTCGCGGAAATCGCTGAGCCCGTGTTCAGATCGGAATACCATCTGCTCTCTTTGATGAATCCAATCGTGACCTTTCAAAACAGAGAATCTCATCTCATGGATGCGGTCTCACAACATTTGTGTCTAGCGGTACTAGTACGCCCTTTCAGGGTCTACTGTATTGCGATCGGCACATTTGTAACTCCAACTTTATATTCTTCTTACCTCGAGCAAGCTTTGCTTCTCGATAAGTCGAATTTAAGTTCACAATTGCTTCTAGCAGTCACTGGGACGCTCATTCTGGGCTTACCATACCTGCGGTCAGAACAATTGTACCCTCTATGGCATTTTGCCTTCTTCATATTGCTTGGGTAATCTCCCTCGAGCAATTTGAAAAGACAAGACCATAGAACTTCCCATTTATGATCATTATATTCTTGTGATTACTAATGGATGTGGTCTTGTTTCAGAAATTTTTGAAAACTAACAATGGCAGCTTCATTAACCATTACTTTCGATGAGAGCAAGCACCAAATCATGCTTCAACAGAAGCAAACTGCGCGTACCTACAAGCGCCCCATCAGCTGCCGAAGCGTCAACTCCCTCGGCAACTCTCTGAACTCCGGGTCGACCCTCGACTCCCCGGACTATCGTCTTTGGGACACTGGGACCATTCCCACTTCCCGAAGAACAAACTGCTCCCTCCAAGAAGCAGAAACTCGCCTCCCAACGTGTCACTACCATGACACCAAAGGCGAGCACTAGAAGGCCTGAAGCCCGTGGCAGCCCCGCGAAGCCTCGACCTGCAAACCACCAGGTCTATCCCAAGACTTGGTCCCCAAGACCTTCACCAAGACAAAGAAGGTCCCAAACATCCACCAAGCCAGCATTCCTGGCCCCACTCAAGGAGAACCAGTTCTACCCTCTTGCTTACATAAAAGAGGAGAGACCCATCTCCAATCTGACTCCCAAGTCAACCCAGCATGAGCCGGCTTGTTCCTACAAGCCCAAAATGAAGTCATGCATCACAAGGCCTCTGCAAGCACCTGCTAAGGCCTACAAACCTGCAGTTCGACCCTTCATCTCTACAGGGGCCGAACTCCAAAAATTCAAAGCTTCGCTGCAACAGGCGAAGGACAGGGTTCGCATCCTGTCCTTGCCCAGCTATAAAGAAGACAGGCTCGGCTGCTGCGCCCGAGGGAGCACATCCTTCATTGTCAAAGCCCAGCCAGAGCTGACCGAAGCTCAAATTGCTCGTCGCATACGCCGTCGCGCGTCGTATCGGCAAAAGAGACTAGAGAAGCAAAGGACCCAGCCTCCTACACTTCAAGTCTCTCCCAAATGGGTCGAAAAAGAAAGACCCAACCAAGTTGTTGCCGTCCATATGGTTGGAAAAACCAGAAGGCGCCAAAAATCAGCAACAAAAATCCATGTCTGACGTCCGACGACCCGCAGTGTCTCAAGGAGAAGAAGACATTCAGAAGAATCCGCTGCTCCTTCAAGCAAAGGGCAGCAGAGTGATCCTTCCTCAAGCTCTTCTTCAAAAAGAATGAGCCCAGCTCAGTCACCAGGACAGTTTCTTCGTTCGAATCACGAAGGATGAATGTCTTGGCTACAAATTCTGAGCCACCACCCCGCAATCCACTTCCAGATGATGCGATCACCCGCATCCAGCAGTTGGAACAAGGCCAGCAGAGGATTGAAACTCTGATGGAAAACATTCTCCTCGCCTTCCAAAACCAGGCGAGCAATGAACCTCCTCCGAATCATCAAGACGATGAGGTAAATGGAGAAGAAAATGAGTCACGCGCCCTTACCAAAAAGGACGTAGACAGTATCCTCGCCAAAGCAAAGAAGAGGATATACTCAAGGAGCATGGGATCAAGCCACCATATCCCTTATGGATGGACTCGGTCCCGTTCCCCACAAAATTCAAGCATCCTACTCTCCAAACATATACGGGGAAAGGATCGGCCAGACAGCACGTCATCCACTTCAAGATCCTGACGGGAGCTATCGCAGATCAAGATGCACTCAAGATCCGCCTCTTTGCAAGTACCCTAAAAGGTACGGCCTTCGATTGGTACTCCACTCTACCGGAGGACTCCATCCAAAACTGGGCCATGCTAGAGACACGCTTCCTGACTCACTTCAAAGGTGAGGATCATCCTGCTACTATGGCTCAGCTGTGCAGCCTAAAACAGGGGGAGAATGAGTCAACATATGACTTCATTCACAAGTGGAAAGCAATGGCGTACAAATGCTCTGATGTACTGCCACAAGCGTCGCTAGTCGACATCTGCCAAAACAACATGAGAGCCAGAATCCGCTCCATGATCATCGGCAACAAATCAAAAAACCTGGGAGAACTCCTAGAAGCTTCCATGGAAGCTGAAACGGTGATTAAAGACCTCAACAGTCAGAAATCATCAAGAAAAGAGCCAACCGCCATTGCGACCTCAAAACCAAAGAAGAAAGAGGGTCCTCAATGTGAAGACCAAGTCAGCTCCTCAGCCACCAAAGAAAGCTGAAAACAAAGCTGCTGATAAGAGACCTGAACTCTCAGATGCCTTCAAAGAACGAGTAGAGAAGAAATACCCGTTTGATGAAGATGTTGATGAAATCTTCGGGCTTTTGTGGCAAACGGCAAGCTCACCTTGCCTGAACCAAAAAGACCGGGTGATGTTGGCAAAACCAACGATCCTCGGTACTGTCCATACCACCAGATGATCTCGCATCCTCTCAATCAATGCTTCGTTGTGAGGGAGAAAATAAACGAGATGTGGAAAAAATGGAGTCATCACCTTTGACAAAAACTATGGGTCCGCCTCCGTCAACATGGTGACATGTGGACAAACATCAAAATCACCGAAGAAGAAGATCACTACTTCCTTCAAGGTGATAAACACAATCCAAGCGTCCGAGGAACTGGTTCCTTACCCGACACCAGACGGACAACCCATATGGGTACATCCCGATCTCCTGGAAGATGAAAATTGGGAGGTCGTGAAAACAAAGCCTACAGCTCAACAGCGAAGGCAGGCTAGGAAACATCTCCTCAAGCTCAAACGGCAAGAGAAGACCCAGCCAAAACAAGAAGTCAAAGAAAAGGCAGAGGCTTCCTCTACCGCTTCACTGGAGGCAACAAAAACATCCCTTCCAGAGACTTCAAAGGGGGTAAGAAAATTCACTCTCAGTGATTTCATGCCACCTCAATTCAAAGAAGCCACACAGGAGGCATCATACTCTTGCAATTCGGTAGTTGGATTCTCCATTAATGGATACGAGTCCAGCGACACCGATGATGGATTTGAATCCAACTACACAGATGAGTGGGAGGAGTCCCTTGAAACAGGAGAATACCTCTCCGATGAAGAATGGGTTCCTGAGACTCATCTTATGCCAGTAATCTGGTATAACCCCTTACAGCCACAAGGATCCTGGTCTGATGATGAAGAAGACCAGAGGCTGTACAAGAAAATGCTGCTGAACCAGCACCCTCATTGCTCCAGTGGAAATCAACTATGTTGAGCCACAAAGAGTTGATGAAGAAGAAGATCCGGCTCCCGTGCCTGATCTTGAAGAATATGCAAGGATCTTACAGCATCTCGCTCTAGAACAAGAGCAAGACCGCGTTAACGAGCCTCCTCGCAATCCAGAGCCTGAAGTCCCTGAAGACCATCAGGTACATCCTCCCTTAACTCCTGAAAATGGAGAAAATTGCTGGATAGACGATCCTCTTACATCCGAGGATGAGTCTGACTCCGATCAGGCGACGTCTCCCGACAGAGCTTCCTGTAATATGATAATTCGGGACTATAGCTCTTCCGAAGCATCGTCTGATGAGAGCACTTACACTCCGGCGACGCCTAGCAATGTATCTTCTGGAGCCACGTCATCTCACGTGACTTTCACTGAGATGACACCCTCTCGGATTTCTTCTCCTGAGACTGTGACTTCAAAGTTCACAACCCTTCCTGACTGAAGAATTCCCAGCTATTGATGCTTGGGACGATGAATTGGTCAATGAAGAAGAAAGGTTGCTGGATGCTGTTCAGGACTTGTTCCCGGAAAATGCTCCGTGCAACACAATCACTGAGGATGGCAACTCTGCTGCTGATACATCCTCAGCAAATGAAAAACGACAGCCTCTTGATCCTGAAGACAATCTTCCAAACGAAGACCCTTCTCAAGAAGCTCTCGAAGTTGGTAGAGGCACCCGCTCTGGCTGGGACTACCACAAAAATTACAACCAATCTTCCTTTACATATGTAAATCCTTCGGGAAAAGATGTTGTAAGCGCCCCTAGTGGCAAAAATGATGAACATGCAGGCCCTAAGGAGGCTTTCAAGTATGACTTGATTGAACACTTCAAGCACATACCTGCACGTCTGCACATCCTAGATTTGTTGCGAATGTCTCCGCACACTCGTGATAATCTCATCTCAGAATTACAAAAGCTGAATGAGGATGTCGACAAACATGCCCCGCAAGTCCTCCAAATTGAAATGGATTACCGGGTCAAAAACTCAGAAGCCTCCTCAAAGGGAGAAAAGAAGAAAACTGAGGGATCATGCATTGAATGCCTCTCGGTTAAAAAAGCAGCCAGTGCAACCATCGCCTTCACAAAGGACGACCTCCTACTTGGCGAAACAAGGCATAACCGACCCCTGTACTTCACAGGGTATATCAAGGAAATGCCTATGCACAGAGTTCAGATCGACCCAGGTTCTGCACTCAACCTCATCTCCACATCGGCTCTTGAAGAGTTGGGCATCCCACCCAGCAAGCTGAGCCACACATCTGTATCTATCTTTGGATACGATGGGAGTACTCAAAGGCCTATCGGCAAAATCAGGTTCAAGTTGCAAATCGGTGATCTTATCTCTGAGGTCACAGTGTATGCAATAAAAACCCCTTCATGCTACAACATCCTTCTTGGACGCCCTTGGATCCACGAGAATGGTGTTGTCCCTTCAACTCTACATCAATGCATCAAGTTTGTTGGCGACGACGGCATGATACATCGAGTCTTTGCGGACAGAAAACCCTTCAAAGGTAAAGAAGTCCACTTCGCAGACTCACAGATGTATGAAGGTGAAAAAGAAGAAGAGGAGAAGCACACAGCATCCTTTGCCGAAAATCTCCAGAAAGATAAAGGCAAGGCTCCTCAACAATCACCGGAAGAAAGCAAACCATCCGGTAAATCTGAAGAGAGCATTCAAACTCCCTTCATCATCTCCCTCAAATCTTCAAAACCTTTGGCCATCACAACTAAAGTGAAGAAGGCAAAGCAAAAGCCTGGGGGCAAATTTGTTGTCTCTTTCTTGTCTATCATGCAAGACACGGATTCGGATTCAGAGCCAGAAGACGACACATCGTCAAGCCAAGCTGACACTCAACAAGTTCAGTCTGCTCTTACTCCAATGGAGACAACTTCTGACATAGAAGATCCTATGTCAGCTTCCTTCGTTGTTCCAGCAACTTCAGCAAAGGAAAAACCGATCTTCTTCCATAGATCGGATGCTTCTTCATCAAACTCTATGCTTGAACCTTTCCAAAATGAAGGTATGCCTTAACTATCCTTATATAGTCCTGTGGCACAAGCTATTATCAAAAAAATGGTCGCTAGTCACAAAAGACACTGGAGCGATAAAATGTCGGAAGCTTTGTGGGCCTATCGAACCACCGTTCGAGGACCAACCCATAGCACACCATTCTCCTTGGTCTATGGATGCGAAGCTGTCGTACCCTTGGAAGTACAAATTCCTTCCTTGAGGGTATCCTTGCAAAATGACATGACTCAAGAAAGCAATGTCAAATTGCGACTCCATGAGCTGGACAATCTCGATGAGAGACGGCTCGAAGCTCGACAAAGCATTGAACTTTACCAAGCTCGCATGGCAGGATCTTTTGACAAAAAGGTCAGGCAACGCGCCTACAAAAAGGGTGACTTGGTTCTTGCGGTAAAAAGACCAATGGTCTTCGCTCATAAGTCCAAACGCAAATTTGAGCCAAAATGGGAGGGACCCTACGTCATCGACAAGGTTTTCTCCAACGGAGCATACGCACTCCTAAACATGGAAGGTGACAGATGTATGATGCCCATCAACGGCAAGTTCTTAAAGCGGTACTACCCTTGAAGACTTACCCAACTGGGTAAGAGCAATGCCTGTACGGCCAAAACCGGTTTCCAGGTACACGCTCGCTAAACCCACCATTTTTTAGAATTTTCATATCAAATGTTGAAATTTCTAGAAATTTAAAACAATGCTTACTTTCATCGTTTCATTGTTCAAAAAAAAAAATCCAAGTTTAGGAACCTTTCCCTAACTTGACCAAAATTTTCAACCCTTGAACCCAAAATTCATGGTTTGAAACAAAATCCGGATTCAGGAATTTCCACCCTAGTCCACCCTGCCTTTTACCGCCAAAATGGTTTTAGGTAAAAAATTATGACCCTCGTGTCTTTAAACAAAAAAAAAATGGTTTTTCAAAAAACCGCGAGGAAGCGACGCTTAGTCGATACTCGCACAAATCGGAAGCATATGAACCATGTTCGACACTTCCAAAATCGCAGGGAAGCGACATTTCGTCGATACTTGCAAAATCCAAAACCGTGGAGATGCTAATTTCAGTTGATATCCACAACCCAAATTTCAAAGGTTCGAAAAAAAACCTAAAAAACATGGAGACGCAACATTTCAGTTGATATCCATAACCCAAAGGTTCGAGAAAACCACAAATTTCAAAAATCGTGGGGAAACGACATCAAGTCAGTACCCGCAAAACCAAAATTTTTGAAAAGTAAGGATGCGACATTCCATCGATACTTGCACCCAAATCCGCGAGGATGCGACATTCCATCGATACTCGCAACCGAATGAGCAAGGATGCGACATTCCATCGATACTTGCAAGAACATTCAGCAGGGAGGCGACTTTTAGTCGATACTTGCATTTTTTTGAAAACCAAACCGGCTATTAATGCCACCAAATCAAAACAGGCTATAAATGCCACAAACCGGCTATCAATGCCAGCAAATCAAAACAGGCTATAAATGCCACAAACCGGCTATCAATGCCACCAAAACAAAACAGGCTATAAATGCCACAAACCGGCTATAAATGCCACCAAAACAAACCGGCTATCAATGCCACAAACCAAAAACTTGGCTTTCAAAAAAAAAAAACTCGGCTATCAATGCCACCAAAACTGGCTATAGATGCCACCAAAACCGGCTATCAATGCCACCAAAACCGGCTATCAGTGCCACAAATCGGCTTCCATGCCACAAACAAAATCTGGCTCTCATGCCAAAACAATCATTTGACAAAAGATTTTTCACAAAATGACAAGCTTTTGATCAAATCCCATTTAGCAATTACTTTTATCACAAAAAGATTTAAGTGAGCGTAGGGAAAACAAAAAAAAAAAAAGCATCCCATTTAGCAATTACTTTTATCACAAAAAGATTCAAGTGAGCGTAGGGATAACAAAAAAAAAGTACCGAAAATACAGGTGGTACCAAAAAAAAAAAGTGTTCACAAGCACTACAAAAAAAGAGTACCAAAAAAATACATGTGGTACCAAAAAAAAAAGAGAAAGTGTTCACAAGCACTACAAAAAAAAGTACCAAAAAAAGTACAAGTGGTACCAAAAAAGAGAGAAGGATGGTTTCTGTAAAAAAAAAATACACGAGTTCAATCAAAAATGGTCTCCAGCCAAGAGTTCAGCTCCTTAAGCAAGCTTTTGGCCTCATCCGTCAAGGATTCCAAGGCACGCTTCTTCAGGAACCTGCCATGAGATGCTGGGGTGCGCTGTAACCCTTCTTTTGCAGTGGGAAGCTTCCCCCGAGCAGTTTTCCATTGTTTGTTCTCATCAGACTTCCTTTTGAGAACTCGATTGGCCTCCGCAACCCGGTGAATCAGAGCAGTCTCCCTTTCATGAGCCTCTGTTATTTCAGTCCACTTGGCAGCGACTTGTGCCTGCAATTGCTCAAGACGTTTCCTGGCCTCATCGACCTCCCTATCAAGGATGTTAAGGTCATGTGTAGAGATGTCAAGTGGGCCGTGCCGGCCCGGCCCGCTAGTCAACGGGCCGTGGCACGGCACGGCCCGGTCAACGGCACGGCCCATGACGCGGGCCGTGCTGGGCCGAGCCGCGCAGGCCCGCTGGCCCGTTAGGCACGGCCCGCCAGGCCCGCCTGGCACGGCCCGCCTGGCCCGCCAAAAAAAAATATTTTTTTATATATTTTTTTATATTTATAAAAATCTAATTCCCAGCCAACTAACAACCCTAGGCATTTTCTAATAAAAAAAACACTTACATAACTTGGTAAGGTAGGACTTTAGTGTAAATTAGTCACACTAATAAAGAGGGGCAATGTGTTTTTGGGGAGAAGTAATAAGGGAAATGTTTTGGTGTGACACACTTACCTTTACTAAATTTGCCCCGGCCCCTTGCCTTCAATAATTTTATTTTCTTCAGAGATATTTGAGAATCTCAAATGAAATTCCCTACCTGCATTCATCTATATTCAAGAACCCCTGAGCATTTGAGAAGTTGAGATTCTTTATAGGTTGGAAAGCTCAGGATTAAACACAAGAATATGTTCATAATTCAGTCATTTATGTTCAATATAATCTCGTCACATGTACCTATAACTCCACTCTCGATCACATCACATGAAGCCATATATTTACATTGATATGAACACTAGGAAAAAGAAGTAAAAAATATGTAACCATGATAAAGATAATGAGAATTATTGACTAAGACTAAAAACCCATAACTAAAAAATAAAGAAATTGATGCAAATCTAAATAAATGAAGTCCAAGGTTGTGGTTTCATGGTGGGTCATTTGGAAGACTTGAGATGATTATTGATAAAAGTAGAAATATTTAACCGCGCTAAGTTCTTGTTTAAAGTATGATAATTCAGCCAAAAAAATAGAAATTGAGTTTGCCATCTCAATTGAAATATCCTTAACCATGGCATTTCAATTTGGCTGAAAAATGAGTAGAAAAAAGGATATGATATGTTTTTTTTTTATATTTCAGGTTGTTTGAATGAAAGAGTAAAAAGTTGGATAAAAAATGTGTTAGCTTCTCATCATCATCTAATGTGGTTAAGTTCTCATCCTAATGTAACTAATAGTTTAATATTCATGGTTAGGTTCACATCCTCATCTAACTAGTTTTAATATTGTTTGAATACATATTAGTATACAAAAGTTAGGTAGTCTAGTGGTTGTGTTTATTTTTCACAACCTAATGGTTGTGAGATCGAGTTCACCCAAACACATTTATTTTTAAAAATCTATACAAATTATGCAGGTCGGCGGTCGGGCCAACCCAACCCGCCTATAATTCTATTAGAAAAAAAAAAAAAAAAAAAGGCACGCCTGGCCCGCGGGCCGGCCCGGCACGGCCCGCCCCACTGTGGGCCGTGCCGTGCCAGGGGTTTTCCCTGGCGGGCCGTGCCGTGCCGGCCCGCTAGCTGGGGCGGGCCGTGCCGGCCCGGCCCGTGGCACGGGCGGGCTTAGTTTGGGGCGGGCCGTGCCGGCACGGCACGGCCCGTTTGACATGCCTAGTCATGTGTCAGCCCAAGCCCAATGATGGTTAGCTCTTCTAAGTTCCTCTCTCGGACTGCCTGCTTTCTGTAGCCTCATCCAGGTTAGACTGAGCCTTATCCGCAGGGTCCAAGAACATCTCCTTGAAGAACTGATCGTCAGGAAAACCCATGGTCTCAAACCACTTGTCACCCAGCTCAATGATCCTATCAACGATCGCCCTGGCACTTGTGACATCTAGACCAGCCTCTTCGGCATCGCCGAGAATCTCGCGCACATGCTGGATCATCCCAAATCCGGCATCTAAGTGCCCAGAAAGCAGAGTCTCAATCCAAGAGCTTAGAACTCGCACCACCACCTTCTTCGCAAAAAGAAGAGATGGCCCCGCTGAAGATTCGCCCAACTCCGTTGGTCGGGTGCTCATGTCATCATCTGTTGAAAGAGTAACAAAAGAACTCTTTCCAGTTGAAGCTGCTCCTGCTCGGGAAGGAATCTCAGCACGAGGTATCTCCTCAACATTGTCAGAACTGGTCCCATGAGTCTCTACCTCTGGATCAACCTCTGGCATCCCTTGCTCTGGAAGCGACGGACCCTCCTCTGTCACTTCAAAACCTGCCAAAGAAACACAAAAAGGTATGAAAATGATCCTGTTTGAAAATCACTATCAGGGTTATTACTACAAAATACCTTCTTCGACGACTGGCGGAAGACTCTCTTCCTCCATGAACTCATCGAAAGCATCAGCAACATTTGCGTCCGTCGATGGTTCAAAGTCATCAGAATCCTGTGGCAAGTCAGCTGACAAAAAAAAAATGTGTTAGCAAACCAAGTCACAAACTCAAAAAAAAAAAAAAAAGAAAGCAAAAGAAGTCATACCAATTGGAGATACTGGATTCACTCCAGAGTCCCTCGGTTCTTCTCAGGTGCCCCAACAGGATCCGTCACCACCTCATCGATTGGAACCTGTGGCATCACCAAGTCTTCCTCTGCTAAAAAAAAAAGAAAAGAAAAGCAGAAACAAGAAGCAAATCAGAACATGGAAAAATCCCATGAAAAGAAATAGAAAGAGAAAAAGGAAGAATCATACCATCACCGACGGTCTCTTCTTCTCGGCTTCTCCTCTCTGGAGGCTCGTCAGCATCCCCTGGCGCATCCTCATTGATAGTAAGAGGAACTTCCAAGTCAGGAGAGTCCTCATGCTGCCCCTTGCTGCGATGATGACTCCTCCCCCTCTTACCCCGGCGGGCTCACTTCTTAGAGGAACCTGCCCCGCTGTCAGAGTCAGGTTTCCCACTTGACTCCTCACTGGATGGTCTACTCTTGCCAGTAGACTCCACGGAAGCTTGCCTCTGTGCCGCTTGCATCCAAGCGCCAAGTTCGGCTTCCTCCTGTTCTAACTGCTCTAAAGCCTCATCAGGTATTTTTCGAACAGCTTCAGAACCAATGATGCCCTAGTCATCGAGAAAGCCTATCTTGTGCTTCTCTCCAGAAAGGAAGGCCCAAACTTTCTCTCGCCGGACGCCATCCGACTTTCCAAGGCCCTTTCCAGATGCCAGCTTCACATCAAGCTCCTTCTTGGAAAGCCCCCGATATGCCGAAAAGCTCTCTGCGAACCACTTCGCAAAGCCGGCAGTCCGGGAAGTCAGCAACACAGGATAAGAAATCATGGCTGTAGTGTCTTCAGCACTATAGAAAGCCCATGCATTTCTCCCGTCCTGTAAGCCTCCAAAGCGCTTCACCATGCTTGAAGGCGCTCCAACAACGCCTTGAGAAAAGCCCAACTGAAAAGCAAAGCGAGAGGGTACATACGGCTGGATGTCAACAAAAAGATGTCTGCGGTACACCATCGTGCCGACACGTATGCTGAAAAGCCACTCTCTCTCTGCATTCATCAAGGAATAATGCCTTCCCGACCCTGCCCTGGTAGAGTCTCGGGAGGCACCAAAATCAAAAGCCTTCCTCCGCAACTCCGGAGAAAGCTTCACTGAAGACTGCCCCATCTCGACGTCCCTGAACCGTCGGATCCTCATACGGGCAAACAAAAGTGATTCGGACACGGCTTTACCCTTAGCCAGCCGAATCATCAGAGGATCATCATCCTGTGCGGCACCCAGCCGGTGAAAGCCAGAACAGTGGTACACGTACCAGGAATAAAAGATATGGGCTGAAAATACCCTATTCATGGGAAGCCCAAGCCGAACCAAAAAAGCAGCGGCCTGCAGTTCGGTACACAGGTAGGAGTAAAGAGCTGGCACCAAAGCAAGCCGCTCTCCAAACGCCATCTGACAAGCTGGAAAAAATACAATACGGCCTGATGTGCGTTCCATCTCCTCCAGCAAAAATAGCCTCACCAAGCCAATAAGTGAGGTAAACAGCGAGATCTCTCCGCAGTGCAATGTCAGGACATATGGCGTTTGTACTCACACAGAAATCTCTCAACTCTTCTTGCATGGCCAAGATCTTCTTCGAACTTGGATCCTGAGCTCCGGCTTCCTGGGTCACGCCATCAGAAGACTCCCTGCTATCAAAAAAGTTGGGGAACGAAGAGCTAGAACTCTTCCAACTGCTGGATCTAACTTTCAAACCTCCCTTCTCCTTTCAAAATATCATAGAAGGCGACAAGCTGAAAGTACAGAAGCCTAAACTCCTCAGACTGCCCCTCAAGGATGCTGTCGATCGGCATAAACTCCTCATAGAGTTTGCCAAGGATGGGCAATCCAGTAATGGCGCTCAGCTCCTTCAAAGAGAAACCAATCTCACCATTCGTCACAACGAAGGTATTGGTTTGTGGGAGGAATGACTCCAGCATAGCCATGAAGGCCTCGTCGGAAAAGATCACGGTCTCCCTAAAGGCACGGACCGTATCAAAAATCCCGGCTTCCTTCAAAACGGCACCACCAATCAACAGGACGTGATCAGTCCAAGACTTCCACTCGGAGGCAGCATTGAAACGGCCACGAAGTCAAAAAGGCTTTATCCAATTGCTGCCGTCACCGCTAAAAATACCAAGGCCCACCGGTCTCAAATCGACCGACGGATAATCAGAACCCTGGTAACCGCTGGAAGGCATCAAAAGGACCATGTCAACAGGCGACCACTCCGTATATCCAGGAGAACCGCCAACAAAAACCCCGGTCTTGATTACATTTGTCCTTCTCACCCAGCTTGGAGGATCTTCCCTCTTAGGGCACGTGGGGGCAAGGCTCAGAATCGAGACGGTGCGATCAAACGTCGACCGGGTAACAACAGTCTTCTTCTCACCATCTGCTGTGAAAGAAAACTGAAAACATCTCCTCTGGTATGTCATGTCATCAGGGACTGCATCACCAAAGAAGAAGGTAGGCTTGGGCAAAATGATCTGATCTTCCATCACCCATGGACGACTGCTTACCATGATCTTATAGAATTCCTCTCCCTTGAGAGTGATCAGTCGCTGCCTCATCTCATCTCTGTTGAGGGAGTCGCACTCTTCCAGATTTCTCTCAACATACTGGACCTTCTCAAAAGCCTGCTGAACGGCCGGATTATAAGATCTAGCAGATCGACGAGGTACGCTTGTAGCAGGCTCTTTACCCTTGTTCGTTCTCGAGGAACCACCTGCAAAGGTTGGAAAAGAAAAAAGATCAAACATCAAAATGACATAATCTCGCTAAAAAAAATCTGGCAAAATTTTGACATGATGACGGGGCAATTCCGAAGAAAATGAACTATCCCGAAAGAAATAGAAAGCTTGAAGATGGGCTCAACATCGCTGCGAGCTCCGAAACTCCAAACTTTCGAAACCTCAAAGTCTCCACAAAATCAGGAAGGGCTCAACATCGCTGCGAGCTCCAAATTCCCAAAATTGCGAAAACTTTTAGGTATGCTATCACATCATGCTACAAATTTAATTTAAAAATAAATGCATGCATGAACATCTAGGTTTGCTAAAAAAAAAGGGGCATTATCATGATGAGCAAAAAAAAAAAAAAAAAAAGAAGAAACTTTCTCAAAAAAAAGAGGGGAAAGAAAACAAAAAAAAAAAGAAAAAAGAAAAGAAACTTTCTCAAAAAAAAAAGAGGGAAAGAAAACAAAAAAAAAGGGGATGGCCCACAGGCCACGTGGCCGTACGGCCAGATCCGTACGGCCCACAAAAGAAACAAAAAAAAATGCAAAAAAAAAGAGAAGAAAGCAAAAAAAAAAAAAAAAAAAAAAAAAAAAAAAAAAAAAAAAACGTGTGAAAAAAAAGAAACAAACACGTGGAAAAGAAAAAAAAAGAAGAAAAGAAAAGAAAGAAACAAAAAAAAAGAAAGAACTTTTTTTTCCTACAATGGGGTTTTCTTGAAAAAGGGAACTTACTTGAAGCCATTGATGGAAAAGAAGAAGAAAAGTCTTGAAGATCTTGAAGAAGAAGAACTCTTGGTCTTGAAGCCCTCTTGAGATTATTGCAAAAGAAAGTAATAAGAGCAAGAGATCCAACCTCCTCCTTGCTTTTATAGAAGAGAGCAAACCAAAGAAGGAAAGAAGAAAGAGGTAAGTGTTACTAATTAGTAACCTTACCAAAAGAAAGAAATTAGAAAGATTCTTTCCCAAAAGAAAGATATCTTGAGGGATTCTCTCCCAAAAAGAAATCAATGAGAGATTTTCTCCCAAAAGATAGGATCAATGACGGATTCTTTCCCAAAAGAAAGATATCTTGAGATATCCTATCCCAAAATAAAGGGAACATGAGAGATTCTCTCAAAAGTAAAGATATTCTTAGATATTCTCTATCCAAATGAGATATTTTTGGATATTCTTTACAAAAATGACACCATATGTGATCTAAGCCATTTCAAAAGCTTAAGTCCCATGGGTTAGCCCATATGAGCCAGGTTTGACCACCTAGGCACTTGAAAAAAAAAAAAATTTGGGCTTTTAGTCAAAGAGAAATCCCTCTTACCAAGAGCATACAAAAATGGTTCCATGCCTCTTTTGAGTTGATTAGACCATACAAAGAAAATTCCAAGCCCCATGAGCTTCCAAAAATCAAACCATCCAGCCTCATCTACCAAATTGAGCCAAAATCTTGAAATTGACATTCCACAACAAACCAAACCAAATCCTGGTCCCCTAACTTGCCACATACAGCTTGTTAGGTCACAAGACCAAAACCAAAAACCAAAACCTGATCCCCCAACATTCCACATACAGCTTGTTGGGTCACACGATCAAAACCAAACCCGACCCCCTAACTTGCCACATACAGCCTCTTGGGTCACAAGGTCAAAACCCAAATCCACATCCCTGATGTCATCTTCAAAACTTTGCCTCGAGATGGTACGTGATCCCTTTCACTACCATAAAATTCCCCTGGAAGCTCAAAAGGCTACAAATACCAAAAAGAAAGATTGCTCAAAGACTCTTGGTCCAGTCACAGGCTCTCCTTCACAAATCTCTTCGAGGCACATCGACTACAAAAGTTAAGCAACTCGTCGCTGTACCTCGAGGGGGCATTTGTTGACACCAAAAATGTCACTTTGCCTCTTCAAGATCCAAAGGGCTACATGAAGTCGCAACCTGCCATAAATAGGCAATGCTACTTCCAAAAAATCAAATCTTGTCAGAATCAAACAAAAATCTCAAATAATCCCCCAAGTTCGCGCAAAGTCAAAACAAGAACCCCCAAAGGGTCCCATTAAATAAAAAAGGCTCTCAAAATTCCCCAAAGCAATATAAAAACTATTATAACCCGAAAATTAACCAAAATCAACTAATCACGCTTATAGCTAAAACACAACTTAATTAGTACTAATCGAGGTCTCTCGGGTCGGGGTCTTACATCACCATCTCTCCGTCTCCACCAACCTTTCCCTTTTTTTTCACCTGCGCAAAACCTCTCTTCCATTCAAAACCCATACGTAGCAGCCCATCATCATCTTCCATCTCCCAGCCCATCGTCTAAATCAATAGCCCCATCATCACCCTCCATCAACGCATGCAACCCATCCCTCTCATCTCTACCTCTCTCTCGCCCAGAACATCATCCCTCTCTCCAGCCATCTCCCAGGCAAGCCCCCTCCATCATCGATCATTTCCACCCCTGTCACGCCCCGAAACCGGGACCTGCAGCGAACCGATCTCGGGGTACGAAATTTTGGGATAAATTGAAACTTTTTGTTATATTTCCCAAGATCCGCGTGAATGAGGATAATCAAATTCCATCATAATCAGAGTATATTTTCGCGGAAGCTACATATGGTGTTACGACCCGGAATCCGTGGCCATCGGGTTCTGTGTCGCACGCAACCAAATCATAAAGCCATCACATTGGCAGACTGGCACAATCATATATCAAAACACACTGAGCTGGTAGTAACAAGACTAATTAATTCCCACATGTTCAAATTACAATTAATAAATGTCTTAATTACAAACCCAATTAAAAAGGCTAACAAAGCCATACAAAATATCCAACTAGACAGAAATACTACCCCAATGTTTAAATACGAACTCCGGTGCCAAACTCGACATCTAAATGATATCAAAGGGCAACCTCTCACGTCAGACCGGCGGTCCCACCGCCTCCTCTGATCAAACACCTAAAAACGGAAAGAGCGGAATCTGGCAGCAAACAAACAGGGTCAGACACGACGGTCTGGCAAGCAAATAAATAAATAATATGAACCGAAAAGACATTCATAAAACCTTATGAAATCATCGTAAATCCGTTTGAAGAGTCTAAACAATAACAACAATAAATCATGCTAAACGATCGAAAGACCGAACATAAATATCAAAGCGAATAAATGAACAGACTCTGAGCATAAATATCTCGAAAAGATAACAGCCTAATAAAAAATTTAATAGTCGGAAATACATTACAAATCCTGAATAATGGCGACAATATGATACATACTTGATATCGTAAACATTAACCAAATCAAAGCATAAACAACAAGAATCATAAAATAAAGTAATATGCAGATAAAACTTGGCGACCACACATAGCTAAATTCTCCTATTACCGAAGTAACAAGAGCACACAGAACGGTAGCCACTAAACGTGGGACCGGGAAATAGGATCAGAACCGTAGCCATACAAATGGGACCGGCAAATCAAAAATCAGAACCGTAGCCATACAAATGGGACCGGCAGATAGGAACCGTTGCCATGGTCGGTACAGACAGAATCCAAGCTGCAACTGGCGGACAAATTAAAGATCCCAAGCCGGGTGATCAGCCCGACAAGGTGACCTAAGCCTAGTGGTGCCTTTAGTTTCAAAACTCAAACTGATACAAATCAAACCATAATACTAATCCCTTTGGCTCAGGGGCTCACACCACATAGCTCTGGCCCCGTCTTGCCTCGAGGTTTTATTTTCGAAATCATAGCCTCTTTGGCTCATGGGCTCGCACTACAAAGCTCTGGCCCCGTCTTGCCTCGAGGTTTTTATTTTCAAATACTAGTCTTATCAAAACAATAGTCTCATCGAAAAAATCCCGAATGTGACAAACATACTCCAATCTCTTTTCAAATCGAATCGGAGAAAACATACGAATTTCGATGGTGAACCGTTCGAATACACATCAAAGTGATTTGTATAAAACTATGCGATCGCTCCGTTCGAATATGGAAAACCCCATGATTTTATAACAAATCACCGATGCTATTCAAATTAGTTTACCAAAGAATACAAATACAAATACAAATACATTTTCTGACTTGAAATGGAATGGATAGTGGAGAATGACTTAATGACTTACCAAGGAACCATCCCAATACACATTTAACCTTTAAACATTGATTAGTAAAGAGTGTGTTTGATGCCAATGAAAATCCATAATGTTTAAATGATAAAGTGCGCATTGAGACACGAAAGGTTCCCGGATAATTTCACATATGCTCATTCTCACCTCATTCCCATTCCCATTTCACAATTTTCCAAACATCACAAGTAATCCCAAATCTCTTTAAAACAGGCCTATAGTTGGCCTTAAACCGAGCCCAAAACAGTCCTTAATAACAGTCCAAAAACTGACATTGAATAGCCCACAAAACAAGTTTTAACACAGCCCAAAACTAATCTTGAATGGCCCACAAAACAAATCTTAAAAACAGCCCAAAACTAACTTTGAATGGCCCACAAAATAGATCTTAAATCAGCCCAAAACTAACTTTGAATGGCCCACAAAACATATCTTAAAAACAGCCCAAAACTAACTTTGAATGGCCCACAAAACATATCTTAAAAACAGCCCAAAACTAACTTTGAATGGCCCACAAAATAGATCTTAAATCAGCCCAATATCAGGCCCTAAAATGACCCAATATCAGGTCTTGAAATGGCCCAAAAACAGGTTGGGAATTGGCCTAAAAACAAGCTGGAACAGGGCCTTAAACAGGTTGAAAACAGGCCTCAAAACAGGGCCTTAAACAGCCCAGAAATTGGGCCAGAAACAGCCCATTCCAGAAGCCTGGCTCGCAATAGCGAGCTGGGCTTCTGTCCAGCCCGTGCAGGGAGGGTTTTCTCCCCTTTTTTTTCCATCTTTTGAGATCTTTTTTGATCCTTTTTCATTCCCAATCTTTCATACATGTTTCCTAGGTCATTTGGGCCCTTCCTTGACCTTTCAAACTCATCAAATCACCATAATTTAGCAATCAAATTAATCAATTACAACCCTTTTAAAAACAATCAAAGTTATCTCCCTTTCTTTTGAACCCAAACACTTAACACAAAACTAACTTTCAAAATGGTCAAAATGAGAACAAACTTTCAATAAATTGTAAGACAATAACACAAGAGGAAATCAAGTGATACATTACTCCATTTGTCCAAAACAAATCCATGAAGCAAAAAAAGATTAAAGCCTAGCATGAGGTAACATAATATGAACAAAATACATGCAACCATCATATTAATTGGAAATCCACTTGCCTTAGCCAAGATGGAAGCAAAAATCACTCTTCAAATGAAGCTCTCGTGCCTCAAGCTTCAAATCTACAAAAACCCCAAAATTTCCAAAGAAAACCCTAAAAATCCATTTTTCTCAAATCTCCAAGGAAAGCTCTTGCATATGGGATTAAAACACTCCAAATGGAGAGGAAAACAAGAATCTAAAGTTTGGAAAGCCATTGCAAACCTTGAAAATCCCAAACGAAGAAGAGGAGCTTGGATGAGAGCCTTGCCCTTGCTCAAATCTCTTGCAAATGGGTTCTTTGGAAAGCCAAGAGGGAGGAGAAGAAGAGTGGAAGATCACTCCCTCACTTAGCACTCAAGAAGAGGGGTTCCCAAGAGGAGAGAGAAAGTGCTGGGAGGAGAGGGAGAGAGCCCCAGCTCAAAACCGAGCAAGAGAGAAATGGAGGAAGAGGAAGAGAGTTCCTCTTCTTAAGAGATGGGTTTATGTGGGCCCCATTCTTCACAAGGCTGAAACTCACATTTGCGGGCCCCGAACGAAAACGACGAAGAAGACAAAAACGATCGGCGAAATATCTACTTTCCAAAAAGTATAATTTCCCCAATTTCTGAAATTTTTGAAATTCATGGACAGATTTAGTGAAAATGTCATTTTTGCCCATTTTCCTCGAAAAACGTGATTTCTGAGTATCAAATCAAAATGATCAAAACATGAAAGTTGTTAAACTTCATAAAATAAGTCAAAATACACCAAATTCAGAATTTTTAGAAATTAGAAGTAATTTCTCATAAAAATACATATCATAGGGACCGGGTCAAACTAAAGTCAACGGTCCTTAAAAATCTCCAAGGTTATGGAAAAATCCAGTCAAACTCAAAAACACGGTCAAACTAAATCAAATCTCACTTAAAAAACTAAACCACGATTAAAACAATACTAAACAAAAGAACTGTGGTCGGGATCTTACAACCCCCCTCCATCTTCATCTCATCGTCCCAGCGCCATCCCTCTCTTCTCATCTCCCAGCCCATCATCTCGATCATCTCCCCATCTCCGGACTGTGAGCAGAAATGCCCTAGACGCCACTATCCACCATCCTCACCATCAGCACCTCCCTCGCCACTCTCGTCGCCAGACTCCGGAACCAGGTAGGCATCTCCTCTCCTCGTACCACTGTAACTACATCATCTCCTCTTCTTCTCATCCTCTTCTCCTCTCCATTGCTCACTACCTCACCTGCTTGTCTCTATCCCTTTTTCTTCTCATTCTTTCTGTTTTCTTTTCTTTTCTTCTCCCTTTCTTCTTCCTTCCCTTGCTACACCTTGCCCTTCTTTTCTTCTTTTTCTTTCTTTTCTTCTTTTTCTTCTTTCTCCTTCTCCTTCTTTTTTCCTCTCCATTCTTTTCCTTCTCTTCTTCTTCCCTTCCCTCTCTTCCTTTCCTTTCTCTCTTTCCCTGTCTCCACAGCCCTCCGTCACTGAACTCCAGCGCCCTCGACCTTCTTCTTCCCTTCTTTTCTTTTTCTTTCTTTCTCTTCTTTTTCCCCCTCTTTCGCTTCCTCCCCACCTGCACTCTCGCTTACGGCCTGCACACTCTCCACCACACCATCACCTTCTTTCTCTCTCTTTTTCTTTTCTTCTTTTCCTTTCATCACCTTCTCCTCTTTCTCTCCTTCCTGCATGCCTGGTACACCTCCACCTCGCCAGTCACTCACTGCACCACCTTCTCACCACAACACACATCCTACACCCCCACCTGCACTGACCTTTTCTCTCTCCCTCCACAACACCTTGCACCACACCACACCTGTTGCACCCACTTCACCCACCTCACACCATCTTTACCACGTCCCTTCCTTCCCTTCTTTCTCCTCACTCCTTTCCCTTTTTACCTACACTGTGCACCCACTTGCACCTACACACAGTCCCTATATGTAACACCCACTTGCACGCAACCCCTGTACCCTGTATCATTCCACCTCTTCTTTCTTCTTCTCCCTGCATCACTCTGCCTCCCTGCACACAACCCACCTGCAACACCCTGCACTTCACCACTCTATCTCCCAACACCATTCACAACTGCGCCCCCACTACTCACTCTCCTCAGTTCACTGTACACAGCCCCCTCACTTCACTATTGCACCCACCTGCTTAGCCCATCTATCTAAACTGAACCCATGCATGCCTATTGTCTCTTTGGCATTGAATTTAGCTCTATATATATTTGGGAAATATTTAAGTGAGAACTAGTTCTCACTTATTACATGAGAACTTTTTTGCGATGCCCAACTAGCAACCCATCCAAACCAAGCAATCAAGGGGGAACCCTTTTATAGTTACTAATCCCAAGAATTGGCACACATCCGAATGGATTGAACCATTTGATCAAGGGTTTAGTATTTTTTTAATATGAAGCCATTAAACTTGTGGGCCACGGATGAAGGGGTTAGGGGCATGGGTTTGGGGTCAAACTTAATACTTGCGGTGGTCTCACATAGATCTTTCCATCCCCCCTAGTCCCATCCCCAAATGGGGCCTACAATTGGGCCACACAAAAAAGTTCTCATATAATATGTGAGAACTAGTTCTCACTTGAATATTACCCATATATTTATTGTTTCTTTTTATGATATTTCATGTATCTAATATGCTCATGCACCTAGGTAAATTTTCCATTTTACTGTTTATTCCAACTTGTTCAAACATGCTCATGCATTAAAATATGCCCATGCATTATAATCATGTTCCACCTTATTTCTTTATTTTGTTCTCTTTATAAAAATTAGGACTGCATTTCACTTATTTGTTCATTTTGTTTTCTTTATAAAAATTAAAATTGCATAATTCATAAAAAACCAAAAAAAGAACAAAAAATAGTATTCTAAGTATTAGATTAATTAAAATAATTAGGTTAGGTTTAATAATTAACCTCATTTTCCTCCTCCCTTTTCATTAGGGTTAGGGAATCTAATTAAGATTTTCTAAATCACTTAGGTTAATTGATGAATAATAATTAGTAATTTATTTCCTTCTCCTTATCCCCTTTCATTAGGATTAGAATAATTAGTTTAAGAGATTTTAGGCTTTATAAATAAAACCAGAAACACATTAAAAATAATAAAATTGAAAAGACCAAAAACAAAGTAAAAGATATTAAACATCTAAAAATAATAAAGTTATATTTTAAATAGTGGTTTAGGCTGACCAGGTCAGACCCCAGACCCAGATCTAGGTCTCCTCCTAGCCAGGTTAGACTACATTTAGTTTCTCTCATTTTAATAAGTTTGATCCCACTCTCTCCCCGGGGACTGCTAAGAGATTGGGAGAGCGGATGACGGCGGTCAGGACCCTAGGATAGGGTAGAGATCCATTAGGAAAATGGATTAGTTAAGTTAAATCCAAGTAGAAAATTTCCTAGTTAGGCCCTTCTAGCCCACAATTATTAAAATCCAAAAAAAAAAAAAAAAAAAACCAACAAATCAAACCCATAAACATTTTCTTATCTTTTCCTCCACCTCCGGTGCCAAATATTCATTTGAACTCAAAGATTAAAGGGAATGAAGGCTGATTCCGAGAATCCAAATTAATGAGAATAATGAGACGAGACAAGTGATTTCACACACCCTTAATACATCTTATTTGCTTTCGGCTCATCATTGGCCTCTTTTAATCAATCTCGGCCCATCATCGGCCACTTTTAGTTTATCTCAGCCCATTATCGGCCACTCAGTTTTATCACTTGTTTATCTCACACAAACCCACAGAAATCACAACTCGAAGTCTCGTTTGCATCGTTCTTTCGATTCGAAGAATCGACCTTTCAAACCCTAGGATGTCAAAGGACACTGAGGGGCGTACCCGGGAACGGGGCTAATCCCCTTCTAAATATTTGGCACATTCCCCCTTCATTTTCTTAATTTATTTCTATTTTATTGCACTTATATCTTAGAATACTTGAATTTAATTTCTATTAGCCCGTATACCCATAAATGTAGATCTCCCCCTAGTTCACTTGACCCGACTTTGAGACCCAAATTTGACCTAAATTGAAAGACCAAAATTAAGTCAAAAATCCATAAAAATCAGAAAACCAACAAAATAAACCCAAAAAGATTTTCTTTTTATTTTTTCCCTCCACATCAGGTGTCAGATATTTAATCGAACATAATGATAAAAGGAATGAAGAACTGATTTCTAAAATTGAATAAATGAGAATAAGAGATGAGGTGAGTGATTTCGCACGCACTTTTAAACAATCACGGCCCATCGGCCACCTTCAATCAATTACGGCCCATCGGCCTTTCACTTTTATCACTCGTGTATCGCACACCAAAAAAACAAAAATCACAAGTCAAAATCTCATTTGCATCATCATTTTGGTTTGAAAAGTCAGCCTTTAAACCCTATTTCGCCAATGGATCAGAAGGGGATACCCAGGAACATGGCCGATCCTCTTCCTAAATATTTGGCACGTCCCCCCTTTTATTTTCTTTATTTTAGTTACTTTATTTTACTTGGGTCTATTATGATTAAGCTGTGTGAGGATTAACCCTTATTTGGGCTTTAACTCATGACCCATAATCGACCCAAAGAGACCTAAATCAATGTGACATGTTAACCGTCGTGTGTTGCCGGCAGCACATTAGACGAAGAAGAACCCACCTCATTTATTTTTCTCCCACACTTCTTCAGCTTTCGTCGAAGAACGGTGCTATGGCCGTTACCGTACCTGGCGATCGTGATCCATCAATTTTCAGGGTAGTCGGAATCCTCATTTATGATGTAATATTTAAATATCCTATATAGATGAATGGAGATTTCCCAAGCTATGTCGCTCCCCTTGGGGGTCAAAATTCACATCCAACAACCAAACCGGAGCACTCGTCTAAGGTCAGTCTTGACCGTATAGGGGTAGAGAGAAGAAAGAGGGTTTCAAGCCCTAATAGCATTCGTGGATAGGGTCGGCACTGACGTAGTTAAAAAAAATAGAATTTCAGCCCAATTGCTCTAATTGGTGCAACACCAGATCAGGTCACATATGCGCATTACGTGTTTTTTCCGGTTAAATCCCCTGGATTTTTAATTAGTTTTAAATTTTATTAGAAAAATAAAAACCCTACAATTCACGATTCAATTTGATTCATGGGTATGAATGATTTGTGCTACGATTCTGATTTTCAAAACTATGATTGTGAAGGCTATTGTTGGTTGTGGGCCAAGAATATGTACCATCAATTGTTTTTCAAAAATGAAATGCAAAAGTGCAAATCATAGGTTATTTCCCATCACATTACAATTGCTAAGTTTGTGCCATGCAACTTGGGGATGGCTCTTTATAGCTTGTGCTGAAAAGCTTTTAGATACAAGGCCAATTGTCAATTTCATGGTACCACTGCTATTATTGTTCTCACAATTCAGAAGATCTTCAAACAATTTTTCAAGACAAAGGTACTATTGTGAAATTCTAGTGCTTCATAAATGTAGACAAGCCATGTGGATTTGTTTGTTGGTTTGGTTGTGGTGTCATAGGGAGCAAACATAGTGTGTCCACAAATTTTGTTGTGGTATTTGTGGATTACGAATCTTGACCATAAAACTGCAAGTTCTAGTCAGATGAATATGGATCAAGTATAAGCATTATCAAATCCATCTTAAGAAACATTTTTTCTTTCTATACAATTTTGTATTAAGTAAAAAATGTGTTTAATTAAATATTAAGAGTACCTTCACTTATGGTACCCGGATACTTGTATGTATCCGAATTGGACCAATAAGATACTTGTATTGGTACCTGATACTGCACCGATACTTCAAGAGTATAAGTTTAGCATATATTTCTTAACAAGTCCACGATTTCATTTAGTTCTTTAAATCTTCTTACTTCTTAATTGTGAAAATGTTAGAAAAAATAAACAATGATAATTTTATTACACTACAACAGTTTACATATTTAGCTACGAAGTTTTTCTCCGCAAAAAGTCAATAGAACATCGGTAAAACCTTTACCGATGCAAATATTTTCGTCGGCCAGACGTCGGTAAAAACTTGTGGACAAAACTTTTTACCGACGAAATTTTTTTCCATCGACAAAAATAAAATTTTTACTGACGATTATCTGACTTTTACTGACGTTTTATCTAAAAAATTAATATAACTTTTACCGACGTTTTTTTTCGTAGGCACAATCAAAAGGAGAATTAAAAAAAAATAACGAGTTTTTTACAGATGTTTTTTTTTTTCATCAATAAAATAAAAAATAAAAATAAAAAAAAATAACGAGAATTTTACCATCGGTAAAACTCTTTTTATTTTTTTTTATTTTTCTTTTTTCTTTTGCCGACGAAAATAAATGTCGAAATTTTTTTTTTCATTTTTTCTTTTGCCGACGAAAATAAACGTCTTTATTTTTTGTTTTTTTTTCTTTTTTTCTTTTGCCGACAAAAATAAACTTTGGTAAAACTCTTTTTCTTTGTTATTTATTTTTCTTTTTTATTTTACCAATAAAAAAAAGTCGGTAAAAGTGTTTTTCGTCAGCAATTTTTTTTTTAAATGTTATGTTTGTTTTTTCAATATAATTTTCCTGTAAACCTATTTATACACCTGTATAAAAAATAAACCTGTTCATGTACCTATAGTCAATATAAAAAATGCATGCGAAAAAACGTTGCTAAATAAACAAACAACCATCGCCATTTTTCATCAAATCATTCATCTTATTAAACAAATATTACAATCAATAATGATACAGTCCCATATAAAAGTCCAATATACATATACAAATAAACTAAAAAGAAAAAAACACCCCCACAAGTCTGCAACCGACCCCAAAGTGTCCATCAATTTGCAATGACAAAAACAACATTAGATCTTTTCAATGAATGAAATTATAAATGAAAAATAAACATGTATATATATAAATCTTTTCCTAAGTTTTTCGACGACCTATTTTCCAGCCTAAGTGTTGAGAATCAGGCGGTTTTTGCGTTTAATTCGTTAACCAGAAGTCCGATTCACTAACCGTCAATTCCTACAAGTTACTTTGGCCTTAAACAAGGTATCCGTGCTGGTTCTAGGCTGTCCGATGGCCGTTCCCCGTTTTCGACCTTTGAGGGCCTATTTTCGACACTAAGTGTCCAACGTTCTTAGGTCTAATTCGTTAACCGGGAGTCCGATTTACGAGCCGTCAGTTCATGCAAGTTAATTTCGCCTCGAGCGAAGTGCTCGTGCCAATTTTTAATTTTTTTGAAGCCTTTTCCCATTTCGGACCCCCAGCGGGCTGTTTTTTTAGCCAATGTGGGAAAATCATCAATTTTTGCTTTTAATTCTCTAATCGGGAGTCCTATTTGCAAACCGTCAGTTCCTACAAGTTACTCTACCCTCGAGCAATGTGCTCATGCCGGTTTTCAATTTATCCGAGTGCCGTTTCCTATTCTAGACCCCCGACGGGCCGTTTTTTAGCCTATGTTGGAAAATCATCGATGTTCGCTTTTAATTCTCTAACCAGGAGTCCTATTTGTGAACCTTCAGTTCCTACAAGTTTCTCTACCCTCGAACAAAGTGCTCCTGCTGGTCTCTGATTTTTCCGGGTGCCATTTCCCGTTCCGGACCAATGAAGGGCCATTTTCGAGTATAAGTGTTGGAAAATCCTATGTTTCACTTCTAATTCTCTAACAAGGAGTCCTATTTGCGAACCATCAGTTCTGTCAAGTTACTCTACCCTCGATCGAAGTGCTCGTGTCGGTTTCCATATTTTTTGGGCCGTTTCCCATATCGGACCCCCAGCGGACCATTTTCGAGCATAAGTGTTGGAAAATCCTATGTTTTTGCTTCTAATTCTTTAACCGAGAGTACTATTTTTGAACCGTCAGTTCCGTCAAGTTACTCTACTGTCGAGTAAAGTGTTCATGCCAGTTTTCAATTTTTATGGGGGCCGTTTCCCATTTTGGACCCCAGCGGGCCATTTTCGAGCCTAACTATTGGAAAATCCTATGTTTTCACTTCTAATTCTCTAACAGGGAGTCCTATTTGCAACCAGTCAATTCCTACAAGTTACTCTACCCTCGAGCGAAGTGCTCGTGCCGGTTTTCAATTTTTTCAGGGGATGTTTCCCGTTTCGGATCCCCGATGATCAGTTTTTGAGACTAAGTGTTAGAAAATCCTATGTTTTCGCTTCTAATTCTCTAACCGGGAGTCCTATATGCGAACCGTCAGTTTCGTTAAGTTACTCTACCCTCGAGTGAAGTGCTCATGCCGGTTTCCGGTTTTTCCAGGGGATGTTTACCGTTCCGGACCCCCAGCGGGTCGTTTTCGAGCCTAAGTGTTGGAAAATCCTATGTTTTTGCTTCTAATTCTCTAACCAGGAGTCCTATTTGCAAATGGTCAGTTCCTACAAGTTACTCTACCCTCGAGCGAAGTTCTTGTACCGATTTTGAGTGCCTTATCCCATTCTGAGGTGTTGAAAATGCTACATTTTTAGTGTTTATAAGTTTTGACTAGTTATTATGTTAAAGTTTCAAGAATAATCTATTAACCAAAGGGTCGTATCATGATCTCCAGTAGCTGTGCCATCACCAGCAGAAGTGGTCCCTCTCGTGATGTTGAAATATCTGGTCGGATCTATCCCTACCGCAACTGCCAACTGTTGAACGAGGGCCTTTAGTGCACGTGTCCTCCTGTTCTGTACAGCCTTCCTACTAGCCTACTCAGCTAGCTGCTCCCGCAGGGTGATCACCTCATGATGCGGTGCCCGAGACTGTGTGGAAGATGAAGCGGACCTCTTCCCAAGCACATCAACAACAATCTGTTCCTCAATCATCGGAGCTATGACAAAGGGCTGCGACTGCTCCTCAGTCCGCTGCACCAAGGCCTCCTGCCATTTAAATCAATAAGGGATTTAGAATGCTTTTATAGCATTATTGATCGTAATTGATTTATTAGCAAACATACATGTCTCTGCTAAGCCACCTCATTTACCCACTCATTACTCTTTTGTCTGTAGTGGGTGTTGTCGAAGAACTGAGTAATAGGCGGCCCTTGACCGGCATTCTATGCCATCTTTCATTTGAAATAGATTTGTATTAGATATGAACCTAGCTACATATTGATAAATTAATAAACTTAATCAAGTTTCTTTAAATGAATATAATTAGTACCATCAGAGACATCCTCGATGCAAATGACCTGGAGCCACTAGTATGATTATATGGCAGCTTGGCTCGACTCTCTTGAGCTTTTTTCGACTTCGCCTACATAGAAAAACAAGAATACAATAGCAGTCATTTATAAAATCATTACTAATAGAATTACGTTGGAATATAATTAATTGTTGTAGTTAATATCCCAAAGTTACCTTCCAGGCTGGTGATTCCCAGCACTACGAGACCATCAACTGCCAGTCAACTGGATCACAACCCTCTGCCGGGTGGGTCCTGGGGTTGGGGAACCCCCTGCTCCAACAGCTCGAGATTGTGACTATGCAGCTCGTACTTCCAACTCCTATACAAAACCCCACATCGGCGATCAATGTCTGCCCTGAGCTGCATATTGCCCTCGTAGTCCCCGATATGAAAAATTTATTGCAATTAGGGGAGAGCCATATAGAGATTAGTAATAAGAAAATATAATCAGATATTGTAATGAGGAGCACAACTATAATCAGTTTGGTTGATATTTCTCATTTTAGTTTACCTGAACTACAGCAATGACGGCAAGCTTGATCCCATTGTCAAGCTTCTTCCAACCATGGGGCCTGACTGAGGCAACCTCTCTAATGGCTAACCCAAGATGGTTAACCAGTGATGGGGCATGTTCCCCTTCTGGCCTATGACTGGAGATGGGGATTGGGAATGGGATGTTATTACCCAACTATCTCCTCAGCTTTATCACACTCTTCCCTCGCGTAACACCCCTTACACGGCTCGGAACCTCTGAGACTGGGGCTGATGTTGTTAAGATGACAGTGCTAAATGAATTAGTGAACACAAATCATTAAATTGCGGTGAATTCAGGATTTTAAAAGGTCATAATTTTCTCACCTACGCTGCTCTCGACTGTATGAGGACTCGGCGGAGGCTGGGTCGGCGAGAGCTGTGTGGTCGGAGGTTGAATCGGCAGAGGCTGGGTGTATCACACCCCGAAACCGGGCCCTGCAGTGATCCGACCTCAGGATGCAAAATTTTGGGATTAATTTGAAACTTTTGTTAAATTTCCCAAGATCCGCGTGAATGAGGATGATAAAATCCCATCACGATCAGAATATATTTTCGCGGAAGCTTATTATGGCGTTGCGACCCGGAGTCCGTGGCCATCGGATTCCATGTCGCACTCAACCAATATCATAAAGCCATCAAATAAGCAGACTGGCACAAATTGCAAATCATAGAACACTGAGCTGGTAGTAACAGGACTATTTAATTTCCCACATATTCAAATTACAAATAACAAATATTTTAATTACAAACCCAAGAAAAAGGCTAACAAAGCCATACAAAAATATCCAACTAAACAAAAATACTACCCCCAATATTTAGATACGAACTCCGGTGCCAAACTTGACATCTAGATGATATCAATAGGCAGCCTCTCACGTCAGACCGGCGGCTCCACCGCCTCCTTCGATCAAACACCTAAAAACAGAATGAGAGGAAACTGGCACCAAACAAACAGGGTCAGACACGACGGTCTGGCAAGCAAATAAACAAGTAATATGTAACATGGGCATTTATAAAACCTTATGGAATCATTGTAAATCCATTTAAAGAGTCTAAACAATAATAGCAATAAATCATGATAAAACGATCGAAAGACCGAACATAAATATCAAAGCAAATAAATGAACAGTCTCTGAAGTATAAATATCTCGAAAAGATAACAGCCTACATAAAATATTTCATAATTGGAAATGCATTTAAAATCCTGAATAATAAAGACAATACGATAAAAGATCGATTTCATAAACATTAATAAATTCAAAGAATATACTGAGTATAAACAAACAAGAATCGTAAAACAAATTAATAAATAGATAAATCATTGGCAACCACACATAGCTATATTCTCCTATTACCGAAGTAACAAGAGCAGACAGAACCGTAGCCACTACACGTGGGACCGGAAACAGAATCAGAACTGTAGCCACTACACGTGGGACCGGCAGATAAAAACCGTTGCCATGGTCGGTACAGACAGAATCCAAACTGCAGCTGGTGGACAAATTAAAGATCCCAAGCCGGGTGATCAGCCCGACAAGGTGACCTAAGCCTAGTGGTGCCTTTAGTTTTCAAAACTCGAACCGGTACAAATCAAACCATAATAATCCTTTTGGCTCATGGGCTCACACTACAAAGCTCTGGCCCCATCTTGCCTCAAGGTTTTATTTTTGAAATAATAGTCTCTTTGGCTCATGGGCTCGCACTACAAAGCTCTGTCCCCGTCTTGCCTCGAGGTTTTATTTTCAAAATACTAGTCTTATCGATGAAATCCCGAATGTGGCGAACCACTCCAATCTCCTTTCAAATCGATTCGGAGAAAACATACGAATTTTCATGGTAAACCGCTCAAATACACATCAAAGTGATTTGTATAAAATCATACGATCAATCCTTTCGAACATGGAAAACCACATGATTTTATAACAAATCACCGATGCTATTCAAATTAGTTTACCGAAGAATACAAATACATATACCTTCTCTGACTTGAAATGGAATGGATGATGAAGAATGACTTAATGACTTACCAAAGAACCATCTCAATACACATTTAACCTTTAAACATTGATTGATAAAGAGTATGTTTGATGCCAATGAAAATCCATAACATTTAAATGATAAAGTGCGTATTGAGACTTGAAAGATTCCCGGGTAACTTCACATACGCTCATTCTCTCATTGATCCCATTCCCATTTCCACAAGTTCCTAGTATCACAAATAATCCCAAGCTTTCATGGGCTTCCATACATCATTAGAGGCTAAATGGGCCTCGAACAAATGGAGGGAGATGGGATGGAAAAAGGCCCTGAAATAAGTGGGAAACGACCCAAGCAAATGGGCTGAAAACAGCCCACGAAACAAGCCTAAAAAGGGCCCTGGACTGGGCCCAGGTCCGCTCGAGCGGCCCAGGGCTCGCTCGAGCGGACCCCTCCCAGAACCTGGTCCGCTCGAGCGGACCATGGGCTCGCTCGAGCGGCCCAGCTTCTGGTTGGGCTCGGCTCAGTGCAGAATTCTGCATTTCTCATGGCTGGTGATGGGTTCTTTTTTCCTTCCTTCTTCCTCTATCAATTCCAACTCCTTTCACACAATTTCAACATTTCTTAGCCTCAAAATATCTTCATCCAACCATTCTATTAACAACAAAGATTGATATGAACATGACATTTTTATCCAACAAGGCACTAAGATTGAGATATATAAAAATTGATTCAAGGGGGCATATTGCCAAATGAATATCAAATGGTTGGAAACAATAACTTGGAGGTTAATAGACATAAAACATTGCTCGGATACACCAAGATTAAATCCATGTATTGAAAAGGGAAAACAACATAAAATGAAGATTCAAAAATCATTCACATTGAACAAATCACATATTGACTGAAAAATTAACTTGCCTTGGTCGAGAGGAGATGCAAAACACTCTATGGTGGTCCTCTTATAGCCCCAAGCTCCAAAATCACAAAACCCCCAAAATAGCTTAAGAAGAAACCCTAGAAAAATCAATCCATTGCCAATCTCAAAGAAAGTCTTTGCATAAATGAGAAAAATACTCCAAAAGGTTAGAAAAACCAAGATCTCATGAAAGGGAAACCATTGCTGACCTTGAAAAGCTCAAACGAAGAAGAAAAGCTTGAAAGGAAGCCTTGCCCTAACTCAAATCCTTTGAAAAAGGGTTCATTGGAAAGCTAAGAGGGAGGAGAAGAAGATGGGAAGATCAAATCTCCATTTAGCATCCAAGAAGAAGAGATACATGAGGAGAGAGAAAGTGCTGGGAGAAAAACCCTAAGCTCCCCTCTTGTTGCAGGAAATGAAGAATGGGGAAGAAAAGAGGAACCCATTGGTTTTATAAAGGATAAATGGGCTGGGCCCCATGGGCCCCAATCTTACAAAGGCTGAAACTAACATTTGTGGGTCCCGAATGAAAACGATGAAGAAGACAAAAATGATCAGCGAAATTTCTACTTTCCAAAAAGTATATTTTCCCCAAATTCTGAAATTTTCGAAATTTATGGACAGATTTAGTGAAAATGTCATTTTTGCCCATTTTTCTCGAAAAACGTAATTTCAGAGCATTAAATCAAAATGGTCAAAACATGAAAGTTGTTCAACTCAATAAAATGAGTCAAAAGGAGCAAAATTTATAATTTTTCCAAAATAAGAATAATTTCTCACAAAAATACATTTTACAAAGACCGGGTCAAACTAAAGTCAACGGTCTTCAAAATCTCCAAGGCTATGAAAAATCTAGTCAAACTCCAAAAACAAGGTCAAACCAACTCTAATCTCATTTAAGAAGCTAAACCATGATTAAAATAATGCTAAACAAAAGAACTGGGGGTCGGGGTCTTACAGGGTGGCTCCCAAATCAGGGGTGCTCCTTGATCCTCTAGACCTTGTAACTAAAAGATTAGATAGCGGAGGCCGTGTCGAGGCCTCAAGTGTGCTCTCTACATGAGCTAACCTGAGTGCAGCTGCGATACTCCAAGCACGTTTCACCCTCTTATCCCGAGGCATATCTGCAATCTGGCTTAAAGCAAAGTGACAAGGAAAATAAATAATTATTAGCAAAAATCAATAAAGTGAATGTCAACAATTTACATTAAATGGAAATGGAAATCATTTTAGCATGAGTGTCACCATCAAAACTAATATTTTAAAGTACACGTAATAGACATTCACAGAAAGATGACCTCATCCAATTGAGACCAAGATGTCTCGTCATCTACATCATCTTTGGGGGGAATGTAGTTCTCATCCTTATCATTCCCACTAACATTCCTCTTTCCCTTCTCATTTGTCCCTTTAGCTGAACCAAATATAGCACGTGCGGTCAGCCGGAGCCCTAGAGATGCAAGTTTTTCTGCATTCTGTTTAATTGTCTTTTTTCTCTTTAATAAATAATTGGATGCTTGCACTTGACGGGACAACTCTCCTAGTTTGACCCATTTTTTTCCTCCGTTTGGCATCTTTTACAACTATGATATATATAAATAAGCATAAAATGTGAAATGTAGAAATGTTTTATCCATATATGAACAAATCATAAGAGAAAATGAAATTGAAGACAATATCATTATGTAAGACAAGATCTTTATTAATTTACTTAATCGTTACATGTGCAAAACTAGAAACAAACACTACATGTCATCATCTTCCTGACCATGAACATCATTTTCTTCTTCATCTTCGTATTCCCCTTCCACGACTAAGCTGCTACTCTGGCTCCTACGGCATTTCTCACGGTCTATAGTGTGGTATCGGATGTAATTGCAATCACACCCCTGGTAAAGATTCACTTGGGATCTAGGGCCATTTGCTAATGACCACATCTCATCAAAAGCTTTTGGTGACCCTAGAGTTCGCAATTGATTCATCTACATAAGCATATTAAGAAAAATGTATTAGACTAATGTTATTTGAAATGTAATCCAATAATATCTAGCATTTAAAATGATAATATTTTATGTCTTACACGTTGTTTGAATCATTTTGCAAATTCTTTTCGTTGTATCTGCCCGACATCTCCACCTCTTTGATCTTGCACTAAATTCTTGTGTTCCCTACTCAAGATAGCTTTTAATGAATAAGTAAAAGTAGAGAATGAATAAATGAGTTAACAAGCAATGCATAAATATGGCTAGATTGAAGCACATACTGTAGATACGACTCCACCTCAGGGCAATTATTCAGCACAAACCAATCAGCCATGTCACGCTCTCTTTGAGAAGGATCATGTGCCCTTGGCATCAGTCCGATGGGACGGACAGTTTGTGTGAAGACCGACATCCCCAGGCCACGTTCGCCACCATCATCACGATGCTCTACTCGATCAGTCTGCCTTAAATACATTGAGCAAAAAGTGAGACACTCTTTGACAATGTAAGCCTCGGCGATCAAACCTTCAGGCCAAGCTCGATTGCGAACGTACCCTTTTAGGGTCTTAAGAAACCTTTAAACAACCAATGATAACAACTACGATTTTCAATGCAAGGCAATTGAACTAATATATAAATAATTAATCAATGGTCATCAACTATTACCTTTCTATCGGGTACATCCACTGATATTGCACCGGTCCACCAAGCATGGCCTCACCTGGCAAGTGAACCAATAGATGAACCATCACATCAAGAAAGCAGGAGGAAAAATCCTCTCCAGCTTGCACGATATTAAATAATCTCCTCCAATTTTTTCAAATCATCGTGTCTCTGTGTTTTCGAGCAGAGGTCTTGGAAAAAGCTGCCTAACTCAAACAATGTTGTACAAATATCCTTATTCATAAAGCCGCGCATGCCAATAGGAAGGATGAGTTGGATAAGGATGTGGCAATCATGGGTCTTTAAACCAGCTAATTTATCATTTTTCGAGGTTACCCACCTCTAGAGGTTCGCCGCATAGCCGTCTGGGTATTTGATCGACTTCAAGAATTCATAAAATCCATCTATATGTTTTGGTTCCAGAGTGTAACAGGCATGCGGCTTCAAGCTGGATCCATCGTACCTCCACTAGATGCAACTCTGGCCTAATGCCCATATTGTTCAAATCCTTACGCGCTTTCTCAATGTCCTTGTTTTTGCCCTTTATGCGCAAAATTGTTCCAACCAAAGCTACATAGATGTTCTTCTCAATGTGCTTAGGATCAAGGTTGTGTCGGCTTTTTTTGCACTTCCAGTAGGGCCATTCAAATAGGATGCTTTTCTTTGTCCAATTCAGTCCTCCAAAGTCACGCGGTCTTTTGTTATTCTTGCCAAACTTGATCGGCGCTAGTTCTTCTAGCTTGTCTAGTACCTTTTGCCCTGGTAAATCCAAAGAATTCTTTTCACGCTCAGGCTGACCGTTGAAGGCCTTGCTTCGACGCCATTGGTATTTCAGTTCCAAGTATTTTCGATGGCCAGTGTACCCAATCTTATCTTTCAACTTCACCCCTAACGAGCTATCGTTACACGAGGGGCAAGCGTTATAACCTTTTATGCTCCACCCAGACAAGTTACCATATGCAGGAAAGTCATTTATCGTCCACATCACAGCTGCACGCATTTGAAAGGTCTGTTTAGTGGAGGCATCATAACTCGATACACCATGATCCCACAACTCCTTCAACTCATTAACCAAGGGCCTCAGATATACATCGGTATCGTTTCCCGGTGAGTTTGGTCCTAGAATAAGTAATGACATCATCAAGAATGGCTCCTTCATGCACATCAATGGTGGCAAATTATAGGGCATAAGTATGACAGAGCACATGCTATAAGAGGTGCTCATGTTACCGAAAGGATTGAATCCATCCGTGGCTAACCCCAGCCTCACATTACGTGTCTCTTGGGTAAACTCTGGATATTTCTTATCAAATTATTTTATTCCACTGAATTAGCCGGATGCCGCGCTATCCCATAATCAACACGCTTATCACTGTGCCATCTCATCTCTGTGGTTGTCTTCCTTGACATATACAATCTGCGTAACCTCGGCGTCAATGGGAAGTAACGGAGCACCTTATGAGGGATCTTCTCTTGCTTGTCGTCATTGACCTTGTACCCAGGCTCTTCACATTCTACACATTTATCCAATTGAGCGAATCCTTCCAATAAAACACACAATTGTGTTTGCAGGCCTCTATGTTCTTGTATCCCATGCCCAAGTCATGTAAAAAGATTTTCGCCTCGTAAACTGATGCCGGCACGACATGACCTTCATGTAAGAAGTCCTTAAAAATCTGCAGAACCTTGTCGAACGACTTATTGCTACACCCACTTTCTACCTGCACATGCAATTCTTGATGACAAATGATAACAGAGTATCTGAGCTTTGCATCTTGGGTACAGGCCAAGCTGAGAAGCCTTCAACAAATTTTCAAAATCCTGCACATCATCCCTCTCTTGAGTATCTTCCTCCAAGTAAGTTCCCCTACGATGGTCCTCTATCAACTCATCGTATCCATCCTGATTCTCTTCTGATTCATCCTCGCTCTCATCCGAATCATCGGGCTGAACTATCAGGTTGAACTATAGGTTCCCTGTGATATATCCATCGTAGGTATGAGACCATCATTCCTTGAATGTGCAAATGATTTCTCACGGTTACGTAGTCATGCTTCCGATGGTTAAAGCAATCGTTACACGGGCAGTTAATCAACACCGCCCCGCCCGAATTCGCCTTTGCAAAATCAATAAATGAGTTCACCCCAGCTATGTACTCCGCACTAAATCGGTTTAGATAATGTAATATCCAACTCCTGTCTATATCTGACCTAATCACAAGTAATTAGAAATTAGAAATTAAAAACAGCCTGCATGGGTCCCTCCATGGATAGGCAATAAATTAGAAATCTTTTCAAGTGATAGATGAGGTAATGAGAAACTCTAACAACTTGATGTCCACCATTGGATATTCATAAATAGACAAAAAAAATCAAAATCGTTAAATGTTAAAAAAACCTACTGAAACTAGATTTACTTACTGTGTTCATCAGTTATATATGGGCATTTGGTTGGTCAACTTTCATCTCCATCCTTCTAATATTCACCACTGGCTTTCCTTGACAAAGGACCAGCAAGTTTTGAATGGTTGAAATATTTGCCCATTATTTTTATGGGATCCATCAACCTGATGATTTGTATAGATATGGGTCTTTCCATCCCAAATCAAATGAAAGGCATGTGAGAACCAACATGGAAGAAAATGAGCTTTTCCTCAATTGGAATCAATTGAATTTAGGTGGTCAAGTGGAAGTAGTTAGAACTTGATATATAATTATGCATTAAGTGATCTAATTAAGAATTTCCAAAGTTGTAATCCAAGAAAAAAAAATCCCAATTAGTCATTGATTGAATTGCTTGAATTGTGATTTGTGATCCTCACATCCAAATCATGATTAGAAGAGCATTTCTTTTAACCTTTATCCATTACTTTTTTTTATCCCCTTGTGTGGGTACCCTTCAGTTAGATTTTAATTAATCATATTCGACAAAGTGGGTGGATTATGGCTGGATTTTAACCTTTCTTAAACTTCAAACCCAACCCATATGGGTTTCAGTCCTCAAAGATAGTTTAATGGAATTATCAAATGGTGGTAATGAGATGTTTTGTCCTCTAAGGGCAATCTGCAGAAAAAGAGTTTGATGAGATTGCACATAGAGATATGAGAGCATCCTTGGCGGAACAAGCAATTAGTGAGCATTGTCGGCAATTTTTAGGGGGCAATAATACCAAGTAGATATAGATAGATGACTTTGTATTCTTCATTCAATAATCAATCCAAGAAAGGGCAAGGCACCTCTAGACACACACATAAATATATATATATATATAAATTAAAGTTAAGGGGAGGACATAAAAAAAGGGGCAAGAAAGAGCACATGAGAGCTAACATGACCTAACCCAACAAGAGGCTTCTTGTGATTCATCATCTCTACTTCCAAACCACCACTAGGACAATGGGGAAAAAGGGTCACTTACCTTACTAGCTTTCCAACCAGGAGAACCTTTCTTTTATTTGCTTGGTGACATGACTCATGGAGTAAACAAAGACTAGTCCACAATGATAAAAGTAATGACTAATGATAATTAGGGAGGGTATAAAAAAAATGTGCCAATACATAGCGTATTTGACCTGTACCTTTTATGGTTGGAATGTGCATCTTATCCCTCTGTACATGTCACACTTGTGCTAAATGTGTTGTCACGTATGACCCAAATTGGCATTTTTATCACTTGTTTAAAAAACAAGAAACGATTCCTAACCCAGCCATGTATCATGCTTGGAAGCCACTCATAGGATGGGAAAATCGAATATGGACTGTGTGAGGATATTTCCGAACTCACCGGAACACTGGCCTAATGCTCCATCTCATGCTACAGCGCCAGCTAGTCCATCTCGGCAAGGCTCGGTCTCAGCCTCCACCAGCTCGGCCAAGTGCTCCCACCTTGGTCCATGCCTCGGCAAGCTCGGCCAGGTTCTCCCTCCTCGGTCCACGCTTTCATCTCGGCCTGGCACTCCACCTCGGCAGATTCCACTTCGGCCACCTCGGCACCAAACATCAAGGCCTCCCCCGACCTCGGACTCCCGACCGAGGTCGCAAGGCTTCTCCCGACCTCGGAACCCCAACCACCTTGTCAACACATCCTGACATCGGTCAGGATGTCAGAGCTAGCCGAGGCAGGGGCTGACAACTGTCCTTTCATGGATGCTCAGGCATGCTACAGCACGTGCGATAAGACGAGGGCACTGCCCATGCCCTCTGACAGCCACCCATGCTGCCCATGCTTCCTACAAATCGGCATCCACAGGCGCCAGAGAAGGCTACGACGGGACTGTACCTCCCTAGTAACTGACAATGTGAGCTATGACGAGACAGTCAACCACCTCCTTGTCTCATCTCCTCCTCTATAAATGGAGCAAAACGAGAACAATAAACCGAGCTCTCTCTCCTCTCTCAAAAAACCATACGCTGGTATCATCTTCTTCCCCATTCTCATTCACCATCCTTAGTCCAGTTACAGCACTGACTTAGGCATCGGAGAGCCCTGCGCTGCCCACAGCCAGGGTCCTCTGACTGTTTTCTTCTTCCTCCCTTCTCCAGGTTTTAGGCAGGCAGCGGTGTTCAACCAGAGAGCTCCGGCTACACCCCCTATCTTTGTGAGTGACATTTTATGCGCTTACAATTGGCGCCGTCTATGGGAAACGAGCAAAAAGCCATCTTCCCCCAAACACCATGCCTCGAAGTACCAGAAAAGGGAAAGAACCATCAGCACTGCCGGCGCGGCTGCCGCCGGTCCACCGCCAGAGGAGGTCCGGGGCAAAATCTGGTCCAGCGAGTATCCAAAGGCCGGAAGCTCAGTCAGGTTCATCCTCTAAGGAGGTCCCAACACCTTCCCGACGAGATAACCTTCGATTGGAGCTTTCCTGGCAAGAGGATTCTCAGCCAGATGCATCTCAGGATCAGATGGGCGATGTCGACTCTCTCCTCACGAAGATTAGGGCCCAAAACCTTGTCATCCAAGCGCAGGGTGAGTTGATCCGTCAACTTCAGCAGCAGCTACAAGAAGAAGGGGCGACCTCAACTCCATCCTCCAATCCCTTAAAGAAATTGAGATGAAAACCGGAGAAAGACGCAAACCTCAAAGAATGGCTTGACCAGCGCGTCAGGCAAGCAATCCAGCAAAACATGGAGAGGGTCGGCCTCATTCGAGGTCGGTCAAGTGTCTCCTCCAGTTGGGCAAGCAACTCCTCCAGCTCAGCAGACATCCCTTCCAGCTCGGGGGGCTACTGAAGCCTCCTATCATATCTTCAGCTTTGATCGTACGACACTCTACTGTCTCCCGGCACGGTCCTCTACTGTCAGCTTCGACGGCGTGATCAGCCCCTACGCCATTTTCAACTTTGATAGCCCGTCAGCTTCGATCGTACGATCCTCTACCGACTTACGGCACGATCCTCTGCTGTCAGCTTCGATGGCGCCCTCAGCTTCGACGACATCGGCACAACCCTCTACTGTCGGCTTCGATCGCACGACCCTCTACCGTCATTCGACGACACTATCCTCTACTGTCAGCCTTGATCGCACGGTCCTCTACCGCCATCAGTCGTCCAGAGCCCCGTGCTCCTACATCTCGGACGCGCGCCAGGTCTCGATCTCTTGCATCTCGGCCACGTGCCAGATCTTAACTTCGTGCATCGCGGCAGCAGCGCCAGATTCTCGGCCCCATGCTGGTGTCGCCCTCGTGCTAGCTATGCGCTTCACACAAGTTCGGCCTCATGACGGTCTCGGCCTCATGCTGGTGTCGCCCTCGTGCTGGCTACGCGCCTCACGCAAGTTCGGCCTCATGACGGTCTCAGGGTACGCGCCCCCATCTCCTGCTGGCTCGGCCTCGTGCTGACGACGGCCTCACCTGGACCGACTTATGCAGATCTTCATTTCGTGCTTTGTGAGCATCTCGGCTCTCATGCCAGATTGCCGGCGCGCCCCTGGAGACGAGCCAGTGGGTCATCTCTATTTCGTGCTTTGTGAGCATCTCGGTTCTCAAGCCAGATTGCCGGCATGTCTCCAAAAGCGTGCCACGAGCATCTCGGTACTCATACCAGATAGCAGGCACGTCATGCTATGCGTGCATCTCGGTTCTCATGCCAGATTGCCGGCATGTCTCCAAAAGCGTGCCACGAGCATCTCGGTACTCATACCAGATAGCAGGCACGTCATGCTATGCGTGCATCTCGGTTCTCAAGCCAGATTGCCGGCATGTCTCCAAAAGCGTGCCATGAGCATCTTGGTACTCATACCAGATAGCAGGCATGTCATGCTATGTGTGCATCACGGTTCTCAAGCCAGATAGCGGGCATGTCTCCAAAAGCGTGCCACGAGCATCCCGGTACTCATACCAGATAGCAGGCACGTCATGCTATGCGTGCATCTCGGTTCTCAAGCCAGATTGCCGGCATGTCTCCAAAAGCGTGCCACGAGCATCTCGGTACTCATACTAGATAGCAGGCACGTCATGCTATGCGTGCATCACGGTTCTCAAGCCAGATAGCGGGCATGTCTCCATCGCGTCCCACCTCATGATGGCTCGGCCCATGCAGGCTCGACCTCATGCTGGTCCGTCCACGTGCTGGCTCCGGCCTCACGCTGGCACGACCTCATGCTGGTCTCGACCGCATCCACGACCTTCATCCGCATGCTGGTTACGGCCTCGCGCTGGCTCGGCCTCATGTTGGTCTCGGCCACATGATGTATCGATAACAGTACTAGATGACCGGCCAACGAGAATACACCTGGTGACGAGCCTGCTGGTCATGTCTCGGTCATAACTCTCGCCAGCTCGGCAGCAGTGCCCCTCCTTAGCTTGGCATTCTCCAACTAGGCAATATACAGACTACATCTCTGGCGACGAGCCACCTGGTCATGCCTCCATCTCTCAGTTGGTGACGAACCAGTTGACTGAAGACCACCAATCTCAAGTGACAAACAGCTCCAAGGCACAAGTGTTGTCCTCCATGATACTTAGCTTCTGACCTCAAAGAGAAGTCTAATGAGCTCAGAAGCTGGGGGGGGCTATTGTGTGGGGATATTTCCAAACTCACCGGAACACTGGCCTGATGCTCCATCTCATGCTACAGCGCCAGCTAGTCCATCTCGGCAAGGCTCGGTCTCAGCCTCCACCAGCTCGGCCAAGTGCTCCCACCTTGGTCCATGCCTCCGCAAGCTCGGCCAGGTTCTCCCTCCTCGGTCCAGGCTTTTATCTCGGCCTGGCACTCCACCTCGGCAGATTCCACTTCGGCCACCTCGACACCAAACATCAAGGCCTCCCCCGACCTCGGACTCCCGACCGAGGTCGCAAGGCGTCTCCCGACCTCGGAACCCCAACCACCTTGGCAACACATCCTGACCTTGGTCAGGATGTCAGAGCTAGCCGAGGCAGGGGCTGACAGCTGTCCTTCCATGGACGCTCAGGCACGCTATAGCACGTGCGATAAGACAAGGGCACTGCCCATGCCCTCTGACAGCCACCCATGCTGCCCATGCTTCCTACAAATCGGCGTCCACAGGCGCTAGAGAAGGCTACGACGGGACTGTACCTCCCTAGTACCTGACAATGTGAGCTATGACGAGACAGTCAACCACCTCCTTGTCTCATCTCCTCCTCTATAAATGGAGCAAAATGAGAACAATAAAATGGGCTCTCTCTCTCCTCTCTCAAAAAACCACACGCTGGTATCATCTTCTTCCCCATTCTCATTCACCATCCTTAGTCCAGTTCCAGCACTGACTTAGGCATCGGAGAGCCCTGCGCTGCCCACAGTCCTCTGACTGTTTTCTTCTTCCTCCCTTCTCCAGGTTTCAGGCAGGCAGCGGTGTTCAACCAAAGAGCTCCGGCTACACCCCCTATCTTTGTAAGTGACATTTTATGCGCTTACATGGACAAAACCCAATTGAGTACAAACTACTTAGTTTTAGGGAGACAGCTAATTTGAATGACAATTGTGATAGGATAGCCTATCCATGAGGAGAGGAAACAAGTTACCTTAAACAATCAATTAATGGATATTTCATCATTTTATTAGATTTTGAAAGAAAATCTAATAAGTGGTACAGCAAACTTCTTTGCACAGTCTATCTGCATTTTACATGACAATGTCCAGCTCAGAAATGATCAGCAGCAGCAGCGTTGGAACTCTACTCCATCTTTTTGGGACCCTCATATAATGCAAGAATTTGAATGCAGAGACTAACAACATCCATGTTATGCAATGGCATCAACATAACAAAAACCCGACAATGCAAGAAGTATTCATTTAAGTTCCCATGGATGTATCACCCAATATTTCAAGTGAGTAGGTTATTCAAAGCAGAAGGGATGTTTATCGTTACCCAGTGTAAAGCAGGAACTGCATCATGAGTGCTTCTGGAAACTACCAGTGCTACTTCTAAGAGCATAAGGGGACACCCAAATGCCCCTTAGAAAATACAATGGCACAATAGAATAGGCCAATATAGACCTCAACTACCAAATCAATAATGGCGAGTACCCTTTTTTTCTCTTCCTTTTGTGCTCCCTGTCAATTGCCAATACTCATTTATGGAAGAAAAGGTCTTGGAAACTAGCCATTGAGCCATTGTGATTTCCAATTCAGATAGACCCCAATGCAAACATCTAATTCTGCCAAATATTAAGACTAGATGCAATTTAATACATTCAAGAGCAGCCCATTCTACTAGGTTTTCGTTCCATTCCCTGCTCAAGAGCACCGAATTCAACCCATAGAATAATCAGAATGGCCTTGCACTTAAAAGAGCCCACCCCATTAATTAGCTTTCACAAGCACAATAAATGGCAAATGGAGAAAATACATGATCAATAATAGATACATCACAATCGCACAGAGCATAAATTTGGGTGATCTAAGAATGAAAATCATCAGGAGTAAGAAGAAGAAAGCCCCACTCACATTACGAATCTATCGAACAAAACAACGCAACCCCAAGAAATGAAATGAGTTCTCACTATTATTTCTTGTAACCCAGATATCAAAACTATCAATCAAATGGCAGGTTTGCAATATCAATATTCATCATATCAAAACAAAAGTTTTTGCTCCAAGACTAGCAAAACAATCAAATGTAGATTACTAGTAGAACCCCACCAAAAAAAATTGAAATATAATAAAATGAAGTACTGAAGAAAAGAAAAAACAGAGAGTAACAATAAGAAAAGGAACCTATTAAACCACGAAAACTCCAAAGCAGAAGCTGCAAATACCCATATCAGATAGAGGCGAAGAGAGAAGAGCTTCAAAAGTGATCCAAAGAAAAAAAACATAGGACGACCGTATCCGTTTCAGTGTCCTAAATTTCCAAAAGTGAAGAGTTGTATCCGCGATCCACATCCATGGCCATACTTGTATTCCTTTTTTGGCATCATTGACCCTCACAATTTGGTAGATTGACTAAAATCTAGTCTGCCCCTGAGGAGAAAGGTTTATTTAATTTAGTTTGCAATAAAGAGAAAGCATAGTGTTGTTTGAAGGTTTCAAATGAATTAGACCATGACACAACACGTGAAGGGGCTTCCAGGATTGATGATAATTCAAAATAACATGTAAGATTACAATCAGTTGAATTAATTGAAACAAGCACATTCATTGATTTGCTTGTGGTGTCGTGGATTGTGGACTTTGGTAAATCAAGTACAAGGTCGAGTCATGAAAGTTTAAAGCTTCACTAGTGTCAGATCTATCTCATGTCTATTGAAATGTTGTTCTTGGGATCTAGGTTCAGCTGGCTAAATCAGAGTTGGATCTTGCTCACTTATTTGCCTCAATCATCGGATTGAGGCCCAACTAGCACATTGACCCCACCAAAACTCTACCGAATCATTTGAACCTAAAATTGTATCCTATAAGCACTATATTCGCTATTAGCATCAACTACACAGGTATAGATATGCTTGATACATGCAAATTTGAAAAAAAAAATTAGACTTATAGATAATTATGACTTGAAATAAAATACTAATAGATAATGTTGACTATGTATTGTACTAGATTAAAAAATACTAATGATACTTGGGCAATTTATCATCCATTATTCATCAGAGTTTTGCTTGTATGGTTAGCCATGGATAACCCCATGATACTTGGGCAATTTAACATCCATTATTCATTAGGGTTTTGCCGGTACAGTTAGCCATGGATAACCCTATCTTACGACGAGAGTTAATTCACCACACTAAAGTAAGGGACAAAATTGCCCGTAGTAATATGGTTTTGCAATTTTTTTTTACTTCCCACTGTATAACAAGAGTACCCCACTTGTTGGGTTAAAAAAGGAATTACTTCCCATTGTATCACAAAAGTACCCCTCTTGTTGGGTTAAAAAAGGAATATATCTATGTGATATCACACACATTATAATATTATGCGATATCACTGGGTCAATGGCCTTTTAGTAAAAAAAAAAAAAAAACCCATGAGCATGAGGCATCTCAACTTTCATCACAAACCCCTTATCCATTTATTTTCTAAGCAAAAACAATAATAAAAATAAAATATCAAACATCAAACATCTCTACGTAGACAAGAAATGTAGTATAACAATGAGCTCATGTACCCAATGCGTAAACCCTGATGTCATGTTCAAAGTATCATCATAAATTGTACAGCAATATATAGTAATTTCTAGGGACATTTACTTCAAAAATCCCCTTAAATAGGTTAATAACAGCTGAGGACCTTAAATTTTAATAATAACAGCCAAGGACCTCCAGCCCAAAATCCAGTTTTTTCATTCCATTTTTGCCCTTGGTAAGTTGATGTCAACATAACCCTAAGAAAAAAAATGCCCTTCATCCCAAATCTACAGTGAAGAGAAGAAACAGAGGAAGGAGAAGAATGAGTCGATGCCCTACCCATTTTTCGCAATCACAGTGAAAGGAGAGGAAGGAGATGAAGGAGAGGAAGGAGATCGATGCCAAGGAGATCGACACCCTACCCATTTGTTCTCAATCATAATGAAAGGAGAGGAAGGAGAAGACGGCCCATCTTGCACCCCATATCACCATTTCTCCTGCTCGTCTCCCTCTTTTCCTCTACATCAAAATCCCCGAATCTCAAGGTAACAAATCTCCAGAGGTTTCATTTCATTGAACTTTAGAATTCAGCATGGAGTTATTGATATGCATTTATTTTGCTTACTTGGGTTTTGAGGCATTGCAAGTTTTTCCTGGTTTCCTTACATCTTCCATTCATATTTCTTCATTCTTTGCGTTGTTGCTCTGAATCTTGGATTTTCTAGTGTGTGATTGTTTTTCATCCATCTACTTCTATAATCTATTGCTTTATTCTTTTCACCTAATTTTTCTTTTTGGTTTTTCTTCAGTTTCCATTATGAAATTTCTCTTCTTGAATAATACCCTTCTAGACCACAACAACTTGCAACCCTCTTCTCTATGCACTTTTGTCGAATAGGTTATGTGCATGTGGGGGGGTTTATTGAATAGGAAATTTGATATTTGATTGTTTTTTAAGGAGAAAAAGAAGACATTAGCTAGCATGGAACAAGGTGAAATCACAAATGAAATCTTCAACTTGGTGGACATTAGCATGGTAGAGAAATCTGTAATGGTTTCAACATATTCAGCAAGGTTCTGCGACAAAAGTAGCACAATTTCAGATAAGTCAAAACATGTCATTTTCCTTTGAAATTTTTGGGGAACTAAACGTTGATAGTTTTACTTTGAAACCATATAATTTTGGCTAAGAACAATTTCGGGAAGCTGGGTTTCCAGTAGCCTAAACATGGCTAATCAGTCACGCTACGCAGAATTTCTGCAGCAGAACATGGTCAGGTAGGCATTTGTAGACATGCATATCTTTTTCGTTAGCATGGATTTTTCACTTCTTTTTTCTTTTTTGTGTTCATTCACCACCGAAATTTCAAATCCAGCCATGGGATTTAGAATTTCAATCATTAAGGTTCGAAAAGTTGGGCATGTAACACAATTTTACAGACTTTAAATTCCTGCATTCATTCTAAGAGTTTGATACTTCTAGGATTGCATTAGTTTCATTTTAGTATGCATAATTCATTCATTCTTGCATCAATAAACAACTTCAATTTAGTGAATCTTGCTCAAATAAAGCACAAGTCATAGTTAAAGGAGCTTGCAGAAAGCTCAGATAACTAGTTTAATGGATCATTGTAATTAATTGATTGAAATGTACATATAAAAACTGTCATAAGAAATAAAAAAAAAACTTTTAGCTCTATGGATTGCTTAATGTCTACATGACATGGTTTTATTACTGATTTTCTGAAATAATGGCTTCAATTACCTTTTTTATGACATGGTTTTATTTTTTTTCTCCTTTTTACAGTGTCTACAGGATGTCAGAGGAAGACATTGAAGCCATTTTTTCCTTTTCGCCCGATCACTTGTCATCTAAAGATGTTCTGCGAGAGGTTGTTAATGATAATCCTCCATTAGGGGAAAAAATGCAAGAAGATTTGGGATCTCATGCGGAACCGTCGAACGTTATTAAAGATACTAACATGCCAAACACTCTTGTACCCATTGAAGATTTCAACAAAGAGTTGCTGGAGAGTACTGCGCATGAGTTGTGGAAAGGGCGAGAGTTTCCAGATCATGAAACATTTAGAAAAACTCTTGCAAAATTTGCAATGTACAAGAATTTCTTGTTGAAGCATCTGAAGACTAACAGGTACAAGGTTATTGCACGGTGTGGCGATGCAACATGTCCGTGACGTGTACATGCTTCTATTGTGGATTCCGGTCCACAATTTCAAATTCGGACATACAATCCAAATCATTCATGCACACAACCAACCATGGGGATGGCACACAAAGAAGCGACATCGGCCTTGATTGCAGAGTTCGCCAAAGATAGGCTCCGATTTAATATAAGTACACACCCAAAGAAATCATGTTTGACTTTCAAATGGAGTTTGAAGTGTCGATAAGTTATATGAAGGCCCATTACGCAAAAGAGATTGCAATGCATGAAATACGATGTTCATTTGAGGAATCTTTTCAAACCATTCCTCGTTACTGCATGGAATTACAGATGATGAACCCTGGAACAAGAACTGACATGGTGAGGCACGAAGACGACTCTTTTAAAGGATAATTCTGGGCAATCGGCGCATGCATTGTGTAAGACCCAAACCTCCAATTTTTGGATTTAGTGTTATTTTAATTGTGGTTTTGCTTTTTGAGTAAGATTAGTAGTGGGTTTGACTTGGCTTTTTAATTTGATAGATTTTTCTTAACTTTGGAGATTTTAAGGATCGTTGACTTTGGTTTGACCCGGCCCTTGTGAAATGTATTTTTGTGATACATTATTCTTGATTTCTAAAAACTCTAATTTTTATTCCTTTTAACTCATTTTATCGATCATAACAACTTTCATGTTTATCCGTCTGGATTTGAGACTCAGAAATCGCGTTTTTCGAGAAAAAGGGCAAAAATGACATTTTATACTAAATCTGTACCTGAATTTTGAAAATCTCAGAAATTGGGGAAAATTTACTTTTTGGAAACTAGATATTTCACCGATCGATTTTTTCTTCTTCGTCGATCTCGTCCGGGACCCGCAAGACCATGTTTTAGCCATTTTAAGTTTCAGCTGAATGGGCCCCATTTTCTAGCTACTTAAGTTGTCTTCTCCATCTTCCATTTTCATTTCTTTTTCCTGCAACTTCTTGACCTAGAGCTGGGAGGAGAAAACCCATTTTCCTTCATCTTCTTCCTCTTGATTGATCTAGCAAGAGAGCTCCAATATCAAATCTAAGACCGCCATTTTCCTCCTCTCATCTCAAGCCTTCGATTGCTACCATTTGCTTGGAGATTCCAGCTGATTTTCTACTCCATCTTTCCCCTTGCTTCTTATTTGGGCATTTCCAGGTAGGAGCTTGAACCCATCTCTTCCATGGTGTTTATTTAGCTCATAAAGAGCCCCTTTTCCCTAACTTTCAAACCCATTTTCGAAATGGGGGTTTTTGGTGACCAAAATAGTGATTTTTGTGTGCTCTTTTTGGGGTTTTTGTGTAGATTTCGTGGCTCTTCTCTTGGGTTGGATTTGTGAGAGTTTTGATTAGCTTTTGGCCAAGGCAAGTAATCATTTTGGGTTTTTATATTATATGTGTGATTTAGGACATATTACTTTTAGAAAATGTTGTCCTCATTACTAAGTTTTTCCATTCCATATTATGTTTGAATCTTTCTTAGTTTGCTCAAGTATTTTCCAAGCATGTTTACTAAACATCTTCTAATTTTGATGTTTTTTCTTGATTTGGAAGCTTGTGCTTTGTTTAATGTTAGAAGATGTTTAATATCATGATTTGATAGTATATGATTTGATGATTTAAAGGTTTAAATTGTGTTATGGATGATTTTAAATGTTGAATTTTATCCCTTGGAAAGCATGGTGGCTTAGGGAGTGCAGGTGGTACAGAAATAAGAATGAAGAAGGGAAGAAAAATGTGAAAAATCAGACTTAAAACGCACTGTCCGTGCATTGTTGGTCAGCCATCGGTTAGTTGTCGGCTAGCCAAAATATCCATTTCGGCTAACCAAGACCTAACCGAATTCTGTCAGTTCCATTTCCCGAGACCTGCATCGCGTCTGGGACTTGTCGGTCAGCTTGCGGTTAACCGAACCTCACTTTTCGGCTAGCTGACAGCCAATCGAGTCCCATTTCGGTCGCTTTTCCCGAGAGTTACATTTCTCTATTTTTTATCCAGCGGTCAGCTGGCGGCTAGCCGACATACCCCACCTCGGCTACCCGACAGGTGACCGAGAGCTGTCCGAAATTACCAAAGGCCCCGTTTTTGAAGGATTTCTATGGGACTGAAAACTAGAATATGCTAAAGACTTTTTAACTTGACATTGTGCATATGAAATCTGAAATACTTTCTTAACTTCGGAGGCACCAATCCATTTTTATTTTTTCGGTATTTGGATTTCAATTACACAAGGGTCAACGAATGGTCTTAACATATGCTTGATAGACTTTGTTCTCGAATCTCGTTTTGATACAAGAAATACCATCGTGCACTTGTTTTGAATTTCAAGTATAAGCTCGTTCAAGATTTGTTTCAAGAACAAAAAAGGGGATCACTTCTTAAGTTCGTTATGCATATAATTTTATGCTATTTTACTAGCTTTGTCTTGCTCGTGTGACAAGTGATTTTCCCCTTGATTTCGACATATTTAGTATGTGTATCGCCGTGTTTTGTGCATTTATTAACTTAAGTAAATACCACTGAGCTTGGACTGCCCCTTCAGTCTGATCCACTGTCCGGGGGTCCTTAAACTTATGGACTGTCTGCAGACTAGTCATGTATTTTATACACATCGCGCGTGTTCCGGTTCCGCGGCCGTTTCCCCGTCTACTTCGTGTAGCGTGGGTTCGTGTTCTTGCGTGTTGTGCTTGTCGTGCGTGCTTGTTCTAATCATCATGAATGATGGAGAAAGGATGGGCTCTTTGTGGATTACTATTCATGATATTATATGTATTCATGTTAGTTTCGTTTCGTATATCATTCGTGGAATCTTGTTTTCTTGATATGCATCTTGTTCATGCATTGTTTTAAACCTTGTACATATGTTTCAAGTTCATTAAAATGTTTTAAGCATTGTTTCTTTTAAGCTTTGGTTTTTGTTTATGTTCTTGCATAAATTGATCACCTGCCAGACCGTCGTGTCTGATATTCTACACTTTGGTGATCTAGGTAGCAGGTCATCATCTTGAGCTAGTTCGTGTGCAGTTAGCTTTTGAGTCACGAGTTTTGCAGGCTTGTTGTGTTTGCGATGTCATGTAGACGTCATGCTTGACTCCGGAGTTACGTTTCCCCCCTGGGTAGTACATGTTCTTAGCTTGATATTTTGTACGGCTTTTGTTAGCCTTTATCTCGGGAATGTAATTAATACACTTGTTAAATTTGTAACTTGAACATGTTTGGGTAATGATGAGCCTGATACCGTCAGCTCTGTTTATTTTAATATTATGATTTGTTCCAGTCTGAGTTTGAATATTATTATGATAGCTTTACGCCGGTAGGTTGAGTGCGATGCGGAATCCAATGGCCACGGACTCCGAGTCACAACGCCTTGTAAGCTTCTGCGAAATATTTTGATGTGTTTGGGAATTTTACCTTCCTCACACACGCGGATCCTGGGGAGAAATACAAAAATTTTAATTAACCTCAAATCACGCTCCCCGAGATCGGATCACTGCAGGATCTCGGTTTCGGGGCATGACACATTGAATCCTTCTGTTCATCCTTGAGGCCAGTGATAGCCGTAGATGGGGCACATCTTCGAGGTAAGTATCCGGGTGTTATACTTACGGCGGCTACTTACCATGGTAACCATCAGCTATTCCCACTTGCCTTTGCCATAGTTGAGGCGGAGAGACGAGATAGCTGGTCATGGTTCTTTGGGAATCTTCAGATAGCTCTTGGTGAACCTCGTCACTTGACAATTGTGTCTGATCGACAGAAATGTCTTCTTCCTATCGTGGAAGAAGTTATTCCAAATGCTCACCATTGCTATTGCTGTCGCCATATTGCGGAGAATGTTCGAGCAAGATTTAAAGATGATGTGATCGTTAAAAAATTCTGGTTCGCTGCTAAATCATACAGGCCATGCGAGTATGAGGCTCATATGCATGATATATGGGCCGTAAATGAAGAGGCTTATAACTATATTCATGGAATCGGAATGCAACACTGGGCCAATGCATTTGTTGAGGGCCGGCGATACGACATGTTGACTCAAAATATTGCAGAATGCTTAAACAGCCTATTGCATCATAATAGAGAGCTTCCAATAACAAAAGTGGTTGATGGGATTCGTGGAAGATTAATGGACTTCTTCCATCTTTGGAGAACTACATCCATGCAGCTGAATTCACGCCTAAGTCCTTTGGCAGAAAGAATTCTAAGCAACTCAAAAGAAGGATCCCGATGTTTGATTTGTCAACAGGCAAGGGAACATGAATTTGAGGTTCAATCTTGGGAGTTCACTGATGTTGTTCACCTAGATAGAAAGAGTTGCACATGTCTAATGTGGGCAATGATTGGGATTCCATGCGAGCATGCCATGTCAGCAATCAGTAAAAGAGGCTTGGATCCATATGATTACTGCGAGGATTGGTACACATCTGATACATATCGAAGGACTTATAGTCATGTGATACATCCAAATCATGACATACGCCAATGGGAGCACATTACTCATGAGGTGGTGAAACCTCCCCTTGCTACCAGACAACCTGGAATACCAAAGAAGAATAAGATTCGTACAGAATAGCATAATTGACAAAGGAGACAGATAACATGCTCTGTATGTAAAAAACAAGGGCACAACCGACAAAAGTGCCATAATCCACCGATAGGAAGTTGATCACTGATCAACAAACTATTGCTCTTATCTTTTGGTAATAGCGGAGCTATGTCTTTTTGCAATGGTGGAGCTGATGTTCTCTTACTACTTTTTATAAAGGACTATCAAAGGACTTTTTGTAAATGTGGCACCATGTCTTTTTGTAGTGGTTGAGTTGAAGTTCTGTTGCTACTTTTTGTGAAGGAGGGCCATCAAAAATTGTAAATGTGGCACCATGTCTTTTTGTAATGGTGGAGTTGAAGTTGAAGTTATGTTGCTACTTTTTGTAAAGGAGGGCCATCAGAAATTGTAAATGTGGCACCATGTCATTTTGTAATGGTGGAGTTGAAGCTGAAGTTCTATTGCTACTTTTTGTAAAGGAGGGCCATCAGAAATTGTAAATGCGGCACCATGTCTTTTTGTAATGGTGGAGTTGAAGTTGAAGCTCTGTTGCTTACTTTTTGTAAAGGAGGGCCATCAGAAATTGTAAATGTGGCACCATGTCTTTTTGTAATGGTGGAGTTGAAGTTGAAATTCTGTTGCTACTTTTTGTAAAGGATGGCCATCAGAAATTGTAAATGTGGCACCATGTCTTTTTGTAATGGTGGAGTTGAAGTTGAAATTCTGTTGCTACTTTTTGTAAAGGAGGGCTATCAGAAATTGTAAATATGGCACCATGTCTTTGTGTAATGGTGGAGTTGAAGTTATGTTACTACTTTTTTTTTTTTTTTGTAAAGGTGGGTTATTTGAAATTGTAAATGTGGCACCATGTCTTTTTGTAATGGTGGAGCCTCATCTTATTTAGAAGTTTGTAAATGAGTAGAAATGTTCTCTTTTTGTAGTAAATCAATTTGGATACTAATGTCCTTCTTCCTTTTATGTTTTTGGTTGATCAATGATTACAAAAAGATATATTTGGTTGATGACCCCAAGTTTTAATTTAGAAGTGTATTATTAATGTATCTCCCCAACAAAAGACTCGTCGACGTCAACATAAACCTATGTTGACGTCGACAAAGATGCCCAGTTATCAACTAAGAGCATGCCTGTGAATTTGTTGACGTGGACAAAACATTCGTCGACCTCAACATAAATTCGTGTTGACGTAAACAAAAATGCCCAGTTAGCACAAAGAGCATGCCTGTGAATTTGTTGACGTCGACACAGACGTCGACACAAATTCGTCGACGTCAACATAAATTTGTGTTGACGTCAACAAAAATGCTCAGTTAGCACTAAGAGCATGCCTGTGAATTTGTTGACATCAACACAAGATTCGTCGACGTCAACATATGCTTGTGTTGACGTCAACAAAAAAGTTAGCACTAAGAGCATGCTTGTGAATTTGTTGACGTCAACACGAAATTCATCGACTGTCAACAAAAACTTGTGTTCATGTCAACAAAAACGCTCGGTTAGCACTAAGAGAATGCCTGTGAATTTGTTGACATCAACACAAGATTCGTCGTCGTCAACATAAACTTGTGTTGACGTCAACAAAAACGCCCAGTTAGCACTAAGAGCATGCCTGTGAATTTGCTGACATCAACACAAGATTCGTCGATGTCAACAAAACCTTGTGTTGACGTCAACAAAAACGCTATTGAGTGAAGTCCTTATGAATACTGAAAAAACTATTCACATTTAAGAAAACCCTCAGATTGCTTGGAAATAGGTACGAGTTCATTTAGTTGTGGTTTTTAGAATTTGATTTTTTTTTCAATAAGATTTACAGAAATTAGAAGCTGGTATACCTTGCCTAATTTACAGAGATTTAGATAACCCTCAACCCAAAACCTTCCAATCAAATTCTCCATCCATAATAAGGGTTGTTTGAAAGAGGAAAATGTAAAGAAGATAGTGGTGGGGAAAACTGCACCATGTGAGTTGTGGATAGTTTTCTCCGCCTCTTCTTCACATCCAAAGAGACCCCAGTTGTGTAAATTTTAGACTTTGACAAAAAATGGCATTATTTAATGAAATAGCAATCAGAACCCCCAAAATATTCTCTTTATGCATACTGTCATTACTTACTATATCACCTGATTATCTATCAGAAATGACAGACATGCAGGGCAAAAACTGATTTAAGCATGCATTCATTAGTACATGCAAATACAAGATTCGTCGACGTCAACACAAACTAACCTGTTCAGGTATTTTCATCTTACAACATATACAACTCAAAAGTAACCTGTTGAGTGAAAGCATTTAGAAGCTCCAAAATACACATTCACCACCCACATTTACAAGTATTTCAAAAAAAACCTATCACATTGATTGCTCACCTTCCAAAAACATCCACACCTGTATCAACATCAACCTGGCATTACAAGTTCTCATTTGTATCAACATGTACACCTGTGCTACAATAGCATTGTATTTCTCATTAACTTTTTTTTTTTTGGCAATTTTCATCATTATTACCAAACAAAGTAACTTCCAATTAGATTCAGCATTCGAAATCATAGACATTAACAAAGATCATATTATAAAAGAATCTAAATCACATAAAAGTCCTCAACATTTTAACACCATCTTCTCCACTCAAAATACCACTCAATACACTTGACTCACAAATGATTTCAGCCTTTTCTCATACAATTCATGCTGCTTGATGTAGAGGTCGACAACTAATCTACACCTGTAGTACATCATGTCCTGTTGAGTGAAAGCAATTTTTCGATTGAGGACAACATGCTCTATAAATCCCATTACAAAAAAATCCACAATCGTTTGAATTATCTTGTATTGGTGTGTCTTCAACATGGTGCCTTGTCCAACTTTTAGGGTCCTCCCATCCAAACTCAGCATAGCAGTCGTTCAGCCAAATAATCTACATGAAAAACAAGATACAGTTAGAAAAGTCTTAAGGAGATACAAGTATTTAAACAACTTAGTTTTGAAGACTTACAAATTCTTCTGCTTTTGGCCATTGCCTTTCATCCATTGGCATAGAATTGAAGAACTCCCACTTTCCTTCTATTGGATGTCCAATAATAACCGTGAAGTGCTCAAGGTAGATTACCGGTATGACAATAACTTCTCACTTCCTCATTAGATCTACCCTCCATCCATGTTCACCAAAAATGTGTAGATAGGACTCTTTACTCTGCTTTAACCACATATCCTTCAAGGGGAGTGTAAAGAGTAAATGTTACATGTGCAGACCATAAACAAGTGATGTTGAATCATGCTTGCTACTGTGAATTTGTTTGTGAACTTACCGAAGCATTGGCGTCAATAAAATACGCATTCGGTGCCTTTGCCTTGAGATTCACATCAAACCAGTTTTGCAGTATACCCGTGTCCATCCATTCTCGCGATAGAAGTTTCTTTAGCTTTTTAGGAGGGGGAGTAGTACAGTAACTAGAGAGCTCATCCATCTTGGAAAAAAAGGGCCTATCAAAATCATGCAACATAGAAGAACCATAAGAAAGAAGTCATGGTTACTTACTTTTTATAATAATCATCCCAAAATTGGTTAAGTGTTGTAGTCTCCTCATCGGTCAGCTTGTATTCAGAATTTTGGGGCCACTTGAAGGTCGTACTAAATCCATCAAAGTTAGCTGGTCTTTTTTTTTTTTCGGGTAGCATTATTCACACGAATTACAATTGAGGGCACCCTCTCAATGGAAGGACCGGCAGAAATGACCTTTTTATGGATTTTGGGAGGAGTGCTATCAAAAACCATATGAACTGGAGTTGATATTGATAATCTTGGACTCCTCCTTTTGGAGAAGACAGAAGACACATGAACGAGACCAGACTCTTTAGAGGATACAGGTGATTCATGCTCCTTTGAGCCTAGTCATAGTTTGAGTTTGTTACATTTTTTTCTTCAATATGGCTTTCAGCTTTGGACTCAAAGACTTCTCAACCGGTGTTTTCTTTTTTGAGGTCTCCCCATAACCAAAGTCCTGGAAATTGGTCTTTAACAGCATCAATCAAGTGTTCAACCTTACTCCGAACTACACTGCAATACTGCATCAGAGTTCATTTCATCGGCTCTCCTTTTGTTACCCTCCATAAATGTCTTAAGGTCTTCTAATATGAATAAAACCTTCAAAATAAAACTGGAGTGAGTAAGCATAATTTATATGACGTCAATTATTAACTGCAATCATGGGAAAATCCAACTTACTGGCTTTTGAGGGATGAGTATTTCATCATCTCCTTTGGTGGCATGTGTGGGAGTTAGCGGAAACTCATCTCCTTTGGTGGCATGTGTGGGAGTTAACGGTTCATCATCGACTTTCTCTTTAAGGGGAGGAGCAATCCAGTAACCGTGTCACCGAAGCATACCACATCATATCACTGTCCTCAGTGCATGTTGGTGAAGCATTAGATTCCCCTCTTACCACTGTCTTCTCCCTTGTTTCCCAAATTGCAATGACTTCTTTCATGGATATCGAATAATCAGCTACAGACTTCTTCGCTTTATTAGTTTTATCGAAAGGCATATGGAAAGGGACGGGGACCATCTGCCTTAAGCCAAATTGTCTCATTACCCTTTCTGAGTTGTGCCGCTTGACTATCCAATAGAAAATCATTGTTGTATTAGAAGTGAAGAGATTCATATCACTTTCATGAACCACCTTTGTCAACTTATCGATGATTTCTTCATATGAAGACCATATAAACTGCAAAGTAGAAACTGTTGTTAGTCAATTGTTCATGATTTGAAAGTATTGAAACAAATAGATTTTTGTTAAAGGAAAATATCAAATGTACGTAAGAAAACTCACCTCTTCATGTTTCATATTGTCTAGTTGATCCCGACGCTCCTTAAGATTAATGGGAGGCCTGAATTTCGAAATGTTTTATATTCATGGTCTATATAGAGGGAATTCAAAGTTCAGTCAAATATCTATATGATGGTCAATCGATCGCACGAAGGCTATTCTAGAATATGCCCAAATATGTAGATAAATAGTATATGGAAGTAAAACCATTAAAAGTTCATATTTGTTAAAAAGAAAACAATGAAAACTAATTTGTTACCTGCAAAAGTTGCACGGGCCCGGTCAAAGTGTCAGAAGATTCAATCTCAATCTTTTTCTTGTCTTTCTTTCCCTTTTCATCTTCATTTTCACCACCCGAGCTGGATAACATTGCTGCCTTACTTAGCATTCTATACAAGTTAGCCAAGCATGCAGGGCCCCATGCATATCTCTTAAATTCCTTAAATAAGCTCAACAACCATGCCTGGGCTGATGTACCGGTTGAATTGCTCACAATTTGACCACCAGCTAAGCAAAATAAATAGGCTATTGCCTTACATTTCTCATCATCTGAATTTTTTTTCTTTTTCTTCTTCTCACCTTTACATATTTCCTTCATCCATGCAAATTTGATTCGTGTCCCTATGCTGTCTCTTTTTGGCACCGAGACCTTTTGGAGAAAATCTTTACATAGTTTTGTAGTGTCTCATGTGTTGTACAGTGCCTTACTCGATCGTCACTGCCAAGCCATCAATGGGAAGCCCGTAGATATAAGCCACGTCCTCTAAGGTGACCGTAGCCTCTCCACAAGGTCGATGGAATGTGTTAATTTCAGGCCTCCATCTCTCCACCAATGTAGTGATCAATGCATGGTCTATTGTGATTCTAGAGATGTTAGAGAGTTGCTCCAAACCACACATACGTATATATTCTTGTTGCCTATGTGTGAGCTCCCAACTAGAAAAATCATGTGGGGTTGCGATTATTCTTAAGTTGCCTCTTTCCTATAAAACCAATTCATGAAAAGAATTTAGTTTTAGTTATGAAATGAAAATGAGATTATAATTTCTCAAATAAAAAAAGATGGACACGCACCTCTCCACTCCAGATTGCCTCTGAAATGTGTTGTGGTTGGTCAAATAGTAAAATGTCTTCTTTTGTTGGAAAATCGACATCCATCTATATAGATTAAAAATTCACAAAACACATATGCATATTAAATACCACTGAATATGTTATATGTAAACTCATCTATGATATAACCTTAACCTGTTTGTTTATATGTAAACATTCATTCCATGAAAAATGCACTTTGAACTGACAACGAGAAACAATCGGTAACTCGTGTGTAGCAAGCAGCCTGACAAGAGTCAAAACCTCCTTTGCAATTTGTGCTGGTAGGTAGAAAAAAAAAACATGGTGGTAGCAGCAGACCTTGTTGAGTAATGATATTAAACCTTGAGAAATTTGTTACCAAACAGCACCAAAACAAGTAGGTAGAGAGAATGATGAGAAAGAATGTAATTTGTTTAAAGATGTTTACAAATCGGATTTTTACTGGGTTGTTGGCAGCACCTCGATGTAGCCATCTTTTTCCAATGGAAATGGATGTGCAACTATGTATCAAAGATACTTTTCAAGGTAGATTTGGAGGCAGAACAACCTCAGACCTTGAGTTCTAATTAAATTATGAACTTGTTGCCAACTTGACATGAAAAATTGATTTTTTGGAGTTAATATGTTGAAGATATATGTTGTTTGTTAAAGACTACATGGCTCATTCAGATTCCCATTCAGATCAGCCTGACTAGTAAAACCAGCAACAAATTTTGATAATTATGTACTTGACGACTATGTCTTTAAGGAATGCAGCATATTATCACTTCTTGTCACCTCTTTCAGATTGTGGTTTAGTCAAAGAGGCCAAGCACTTTTTGGAATTTTTGTTTGTATGCATGATCCCAAGTTAAAAACTGAAAAAAAAATTCTAATGTCGGCATGTTGGAAGAAATTGTATCAAGCAAGGATGTATTTAGTGAAAGCACCATGTGATGAATTTTCCAACTATTTCAAGAAAAAAATGTGCCTTCTCTTTATCGTAATAAGAAAGTTAAGAATTGAGCCAATGAGAACTTTCTATCATTACCTGATACATAAAATTGACAGTCAATGAAAACTCACACAAGATGTTGGGAATGATTTAGTTCTACTTCAGGGATCAAATTCTTCCACTCATGATTCATGTTGGTATTTTTTTTTCCATTTCTTTTGGGCAATGTCATCCTATTGGCTGGGGATTCTCATTAGTCGCATAAGCTGTTAAGGCATGGTTTCCTGATTCTGATATGGGATACAAATGGAAAAGGTGGAAATGACTCCACCACTAAATGACCAACAATGTTGATGGTGACAAAAATATGTTTCGGACACCACCGGTCGAGTAATAAACGCAGTAATAAATGCGGTAAATAAATGAGAGAGAGAAAGGGAATTTATAGTGGTTCGATCTGTGTGACCTACATCCACTTCATAAAGGCAGGGATTGCCTGGTGATCTTTGATGAGCGTAAAAGGGTTACAAGCTTAGGAAAAAGTGAAAGATATTAATTACCCCTCAAGTGATGAGAGGGCTCTCCTATTTGTAGTCTTCCCCTAACAGATGGGGACGACTTTAATACCACGTCTCTCTGGAGCCTTAGAGCTGCCCTCGAGGGACGAGGCAGGTGGAGGCAGGTGAGATCTTCTCTGCACGAGTTGGTAAAAGTGGGTAAGGAGAGGAGTTCTTCCGAAGCGATGTGGTATCCTTGACGTGGCGAGGCTTCATGAAGCAAGCCTTGGATCTCAACAGACTAAACAGATCACGGATCGAGTTACTTTGGCCTGACCCATCATCCTTGATTGGGTCACTTAGGCTTGGACCGGATCACCTAGACCTGACTCACCATCACAATTAGGGTCACTTGGGCCTGACTCATCATTTGCCCCTCAATGCCCCATGCCCAAATAATTTTTTGAAAGGGGGCATTGGTAGATTCTGGTCTCTTCTCCCTCCAAAATCTTTTTCTCTTTTCTGGTTTTAATTCTTTCAGTTTTTGTAGATATGTATCTGGGAGAGTCCTCATGGCTTGGACTACTCTTTTTTTAAAACCCAGGCTATAAAAACTATCCATTGCTTCAACTCAAGCCCTAGAGCATTACTTTTCCCAAAGAGAAAGAAAGTAGCCTCTGCAATGGAATACTCTAAAGAAGAAAAACCATTGGGAGAGAAGAAGACGGCGACAACAGGCGGCGGTAGCGAAGGCGATGGCGCAAGTGGCTCCGGAGTGGGCACCCGCCAGGCGGCGGGCGGCGGTTCGGACGTGGTCGCCCGCCCGGCAGCAGGCGAGGACGCTGTCGCGAGCGCCCGCCAGGCTGCGGGCGTGGCCGTCCCCCCTGCAGCGGGCGAGGGATTTGTCTTGGGCTCCCGCCAGGCTGCGGGCGCCCCTGCAGGCGGCGGTGGCCTAGGAGTGGGCGCCCGCCCGGCAGCGGGCGAGGACGGATCTGGCTCTGCGGGCGCCCGTCCTGCGGGCGGCGGCAACGACCTGGGAGAGGGCGGATCTGGCTTGGGAGCCAGCCTGGCTGCGGGCGCCCGTCCTGCGGGGTGGCGGCGACGACCTGGGCGCCCGCCAGGGTGCAGGCGAGGGATGATCTGCCAAATCGAGCGAAGAGTCAGCAGCGGCAGCATCACGCTTCGCCCCGTGCGTAGCGGGCTCCTTGGGTGTCACTACACGCGCGAGTGCGACTGCAACTAGTGTTGGCGCGACTTGTAAAAAGTATCAGGCAAAAGTTGTGGTGGATGACGAGGGATCCAAGGTGAGTACACTTTTCGGTGCACTCAACACTGATGATGATATTTTCAAGATCACAGTCTCTTATCGCGTTCCTCCCACTGTTATGTGTCGGCGGGCTGAAACGGACGAGCCGGCTTGTGATGGCTCATCTGGTGACATCGTCATCTATGAGGAGATGCTTGAAGCTAGACTGAGATTTCCTATGTCCTCCTCCCTATGCCGCATTCTCCATTACTTTTCATTGACCCCGGGGCGGTTAGCCCCCAATGGCTGGAGAGTCCTGCTTGGCTTCCTTGAACTATGGAGGAGGGTACATCTCGAGGATGCTTCTCCTGTGGAGTTCCATGCCGCCTATAGCTTGACTGAATCTCCGGTTCCCAATAGGGGATGAAACTATCTTGCCCCTAGAGGAGGCAAGCTATTTACGGGATTGCGCTCCAACTGCCACAGTTGGAAATCTCGTTTCTTCTTTGCTGGTGGTGAATGGGCCTCTGAGGCAGACCGGGCTTTGGTGCCCACCCGATGGGCTGCTGCTAAAAAATTAGGTACGCCCATTGATGACTATCCTCTTTATGTTTTTTTTATATATACCTGTATGTGCTCACTGTTCTTGTGCAGATGCTCCAGTGCTCTCCGCTGATCAAGAGCGGAAATTGCAGGCGGTGAGGGTTCATCCTGATAAAGATTTAGGAACCCTCCTTCCCAAGGAGAGTGTGACTGGTGGACCCGCTCCGAGATCTTCCTCTAAGAGAAAATGTACATCACTTTTGCTTTAGGCATACTTTTTCTCGTTAACCTGATATTCCGTCTCTAAGTAGTATTTTTGCTTCTGCAGTGGTGATACGCAGGGAGGTGATTGGGGCTCGCCTTTCTGGTGTGAGTATCCCTCCTTCCAAGATAGCAAGGGTAGATAACGCCTCGAAAGGGGATTCTCCTCCAGTGACTCTTGGGGCGAGCTCTCTTGTAACCACCCGTGAAGTGGAGCCGCGGGCGCGGCCAAATCAAGTGACCTCTCTCGTTGTGTCTCTTCCAGCAGCGTCTCCTTTGGTCATGATTGCTACAGCTATACCTTATGCCCCTCGATCGTGTCCCCCACGCTCGGGAACTTCAACTGGGGCACCGACGCGGGCTGGCCCCACGGTTGGTAATCCGCTATCGATCCGGGAGAGGCTTGGGAGATTTGTGATTCCTGCCGAACTTACTTAGATCAATGCCTTGGGCACCGAGGGGATGATTGATACGTTTCTAGAAGGTCTGGCTTAGGTAAAAGGCTCGTGTTCTCCTTTTCTCCATACTTCAATTTTGTGTATGTACTCTCATTTCCTTTGTCTCTTATCGTTCCAGGCTTCCACGGCATCCGCCTGCTTATTGTCGAAGGCCCAATTGCATAGTCAGCTGAGTCAGGAGAATGCGAGTATTCATAAGGAGATCTCCGTTAGTCAAGGAAAGATTGCCGCTCTTGAAGCTGCTAGGAAGACTTCCAAGGTTGATCTTGTGGCAGCTCGCGAGAGAGCGACCAGGTTTGAGACTGAGCTCTCCGCAGCCCACATGAGGGCGGCCAAGGCTGAGGCTGAGCTTGTGGCGACCCGCGAGAGGGCCTTGCTCAGTGAGGCTGAGCTCCGGAAGGCCCGCGAGAGGGCTTCGCTCAGTGAGGCTGAGCTTGTGAAGGCCCGCGAGAGGGCTTCGCTCAGAGTGGCTGCCGTGAAGGCAGAGATGAGGGCAGCACAAGACAGAGCTTCCCAAGCTGAGGAGAGGGTTGTCCTGGCTGAGAATGACTTAGAGGATGGCCTTGCTGAGGCTGAGAAAGACTTACAGAATGGCCTCACCGATGCTTTTATTGCTAGCTGTGAGGAACTCCGAGGGAAGATTACTACTGCCTTCCCTGATATTGATTTCTCAGGCTTCGTGGCTGATGAGGCACCAGATGTTAACAGCGGGAGCTCTGGTGACGATGAGGATGATGGCGAGGACGAGGGGGATAGTGACAAGAGTGATTAGGGAGCTTTTCTGTATATTTTTTTTATAAAGGCAATTTATGGCCTAACTTTTTGGAAACTGAACAAAAATGCAAGAGTTTCTCTTACAATATGATTTATTCATCTATTGTTTATTGCTTTGAACAATGTCAATTAAATGAAAAAACCAACCAAGCCCTACACCCTCACTACATTGGCTTACATAGAATGTCACTGATAGTACATCTTCAAATGTTCCGCGTTCCACGGATGGAGTAAGACCTTTCTGTCAGAATTTTGGATTCTGTAGGTGCCTGGCCTTACTACTTCTGTTATGAGGTACGGTCCTTCTCAGTTTGGTCCTAGCTTTCCTTCGCGAGAGTCTTTTGTGGCGAGGATCACCTTTTTGAGGACTAGGTCTCCTGGCTGAAAAGAACGAGGTTTCACCCTCGAGTTGTAGTACTTTGCCATGCGCCGCTTGTATTCTGCATTGCGGACCATAGCCATCTCCCTTGCCTCCTCTATTAAATCGAGGTTGATGCGGAGTCCTTCCTCGTTGGTGACGGGGTCATGGAGATGGACCCTTAAGGAATGTATGCCTATCTCAACAGGGATGACTGCCTCGGTCCCAAAAGCGAGAGAGAAAGGAGTTTCCCCAGTAGGAGTTCTCAGCGTAGTTCGATATGCCCATAACACCCCTGGGAGCTCGTCGACCCAAAGACCCTTCGCTCTTTCGAGCCTTGTCTTTAGGTTGCGAAGGACCGTTCTGACCATGACTTCTGCTTGCCCATTTGCTTGTGGGTGTGCCGGACTGGAATGAGGCTGCTTGATTTGGAGGTCGGAGCAGAAAGTATTGAAGAGTCAGTTATCAAACTGCTTGCCATTATCACTGACAATGGCGTTAGGTATCCCAAAGCGACAGACTAGGTCTTTCCAGACAAATTTTTTTACATTTGAGTATGTTATTTTTGCTAAGGGTTCTGCCTCCGCCCATTTTGTGAAGTAGTCAATGGCGATGACTACAAACTTGCATTGGCCTCTGCTCAAAGGAAGGGGGCCTAGGATATCAATACCCCATTTGGAGAAAGTCCACGGGCTCAGAATTGAAGTTAGCTCCTCTGGTGGCTGCCTTGGCACAGTGGCGAAGTGTTGACACTTATCGCATTTTTGGGCAAATTCTTTAGCGTCCTTCAACATGGTAGGCCAAAAGAATCCTTGCCTTAGTGCTTTGTGGCGAGGGAGCGTCCTCCAGAGTGATTCCCGCATATTCCTTCGTGGATTTCACGAAGGGCGTAGTCAGCATCTTCAGGCGAGAGGCAGCGTAGCAATGGTAAGCAGTAGCCCTTCTTGTAAAGCATATTTTGTAGGAGGGTATACTTGGAAGCCCTCATCCTGAGTTTCTTCGCCTCAAGGTGGTCATCTGGCTCTGTGCCTTCTTGGAGGAAGGCCCTTATCGGGGTCATCCAATTTGGCTCGCCCGTTGCACAGTTGATGTTCACAATATCCACATCTAACTTGCTCCGCTCCGACTGATGCCCAATGAATGTTGGTTCGGCAGATGAGGCCTCCAATGATGAGGCGAGCCTGGCAAGAGCGTCTGCAGCAACATTTTCTCCTCTAGGAATGTGACAGATCTGGAAGCACTGGAAACGTCGTATCAATCGTTTCACCATGCCAAGGTACTCTTGCATTCTCTCCTCCTTTGCTTCAAATTCGCCATTTACTTGATTGACCACGAGTTGGGAATCACTGTAAGCAAGAAGGGATTGGGCGTCCATTTCGATTGCCAACCTCAGACCAGAGAGGAGGGCTTCATATTCGGCTTCATTGTTAGAGGCAACGAAATGAAGCTTCACAGCGTACTTAATAGGTGTACCATCAGGGCTGATCAGGATAAATTCAGCTCCGCTTCCTTCGCTAGTTGCCGAGCCATCAATATATAGTTTCCAGAGTGGCTGTGACGGGAAATTGGAGATCTCAGCAAGTAGGTGGTCATCTTGGAGAGGCTCGGCGCCCAAAGATGGAGAGGCATGGGTGCCCTGAGGTGGAGAGGCTTGGGCGCCCAGCAAGGAAGAGGCCTGGGCGCCCAGCAGCGGAGAAGGAGTAGCCTGGGCGCCCAGCAGGGGAGAGGCCTGGGCGCCCAGCAGGGGAGAAGGAGTAGCCTGGGCGCCCAGCAAGGGAGAGGCCTGGGCGCCCAGTAGGGGAGAAGGAGAATCTTGGGAGCCCAGCAGGGGAGAGGCCTGGATGCCCAGCAGGGGAGAAGGAGAAGCCTGGGTGCCCAGCAGGGGAGAGGCCTGGGCGCCCAGGGATGGTTCTTGGGGGACACATGCTGAGGAGAGCAAAGCATGATCATTCGTCTGCCCTTCAGCGTACGTAAATTCAGCTACAAAGTTTGCTAGAGCTTGTGCTTTGATTGCAGGCCTTGGTTGATATTGAATATCAAACTCACCCAGCTCCACTGCCCACTTCACCAGTCTCTCAGCTACATCAGGTTTTCCCAATACACTTTTTAAAGGTTGATCAGTAATTACCACAACTGTGTGGCTCTAAAAGTAGTGCCGCAGGCGCCTTGTAGTCGAGATGAGGGAGAGCGCCAGCTTTTCCAACTCTGAGTATCTGAACTCTGCCCCTCGGTATGCTCTGCTCACATAATAGATTGGCTTTTTCACTCCACCCTGATTTCTGATGAGAATAGAGCTCACTGCTGAAGGGGAAGCAGAGAGATATAAGTACAACACTTCGCCGGGTGTAGCATGTGAGAGGAGAGGGGGAGCATTCAAATAGGCTTTAAGCTTCTGGAACGCCTCTTCAGCTTTGGGTCCCCATTGGAAAGCTTTCCGGAGGATTTTAAAGAAAGGCAGGCACTTGTCTTCAGACTTGGAAACAAATCTGTTAAGTGCTGCAACTCTTCCATTGAGGCTCGGCAGCTCCTTGGTGGAAGAGGGCGATTTCATATCGAGTATTGCTTTGATTTTATCGGGGTTCGCCTCAATTCCCCTTTGGTCGACCATAGACCCAAGAATCTTCCGGACCCTGCGCCGAAGGCACACTTCTCAGGATTTAACTTCATGCGATAGAGTCGGAGAGTATCAAAAGTCTCTTGGAGATGATCAATGTGGTCTGTTGCGGCGAGGCTCTTCACCAACATGTCGTCCACATAAACCTCCATGGTCCGCCCAATCTGAGAGTGAAACATTTTGTTCACTAGACGTTGGTAGGTCGCACCTGCATTTTTTAGCCTGAAGGGCATGACCCTGTAGCAATAGGTCCCTTTCGAGGTGATGAACGACGTCTTCTCCAGATCTGGGGGGTGCATGCTAATCTGGTTGTATCCAGAGTAGGCATCCAAGAAGGAGAGCAGTTCGTGTCCTGCCGTGGCGTCGATGAGGAGATCAATCATTGGCAACGGATAGCAATCTTTTGGACATGCCTTGTTAAGTTCGGTGAAGTCGACGCATATGCGCCATTTCCCGTTCGCCGTCATCACCATCACAATATTTGAGAGCCACTCAGGGTATGCTACTTCCCTGACAGCCCCATTCTCAATTAACTTCTCGACTTCCTTGTCCATTGCTTGGGACCTTTCAGTGGAGACGCCTCTGAGCTTTTGTCGGACATGCTTGTGGCGAGGGTCGACATTGAGGCGGTGAGTTGCAACTTCGGGATCAACCCCTTCGAGATCCGCATGTGACCATGCGAAAACGCCCATGTTATCTTTCAGGAAATTTGTCAATTGACGAGCCAGATCCTCAGAAAGAGAAGAGCCAATGTATACTCTCCTGTCCGGGAGGTCTTCATCTAAGACCACAGAGGTAAGTTCTTCAACTAGTTCTCCTCTCTCCGAAGTGGTTTCATCTCTCAGTTCTGAGATCTCAACTTGCAATGCCTCCTGCGTTTTCTTGGCCTTCATTGAGGACACGTAGCATTCTCCTTGCTGCTACTTGGTCCCCTCTTACTGTTAATTTTATGGACTCAATCCAGTAGATGATATAATAAATTAATTAATTTCTTTATTTATCAATATATTCATGTTTTCCTTTCATGAGATGAATGGTGATTTATTATATACTTACACATAACTAATACGAATGACTTGATGGTTCATGAGATGAACCGGAGTCCAGAACTATATTAGATGTAACACATGTGTATGGATGAGATCCACATACGGGACATAACTAATACGAATGACATGATGGTTCATGAGATGAACCGGAGTCCACAAGTATATTAGATGTAACACATGTGTATGGATGAGATCCACATACGGGAGACATGTGTAACAAATCTTATACTTAAATATCTTCACAACCAGTGATGAGACTGGACATCTCATACTGACAAGGTTGCAGCACTTTGATCACTATGAGATAGTGTGATTTGTCTCGATCATCAGAATGGAAGATTCTGGATCATAGTGCTAGTACATTGGATGTATTGAAGGACCATGAGAAGCACCTTATAAACACTGTCTTTACTTTAAGGTCTGCTCTCATAATTCCCTAGCAATAGGCTCTCAATCTTGAGACATTAATGAACTCAAGTTTCTATCTATTCATTTGCTTTGAGTCACCAATGAGTGAGGCCAACTGTAGGTCAACACCCCGGTGATTTGAGTACATGGTAGTAGAGCTGTGGGAACATTCAATGGTCAAAATGGAATCTATCTCTAATACCCCCTTGTGCCAATTAATAGATTTATCATTGATAAGTGCGCACCCATTCCGATTAAGAGTTAATTGGAAAGGTATCTATGATCATTATAATTAATTGGGGCTCAAGAATAATAAGATATGGATCTAGTTTGGAAGACATGTCCAATTGATCCATGGTTATTGATAGAGGGGTCTACTTGTGGTAATGTGGAAGTTTAGGGTCTTCTATGTAATATTCCTAAGACTGGAGTTCAATTGCATTTATATAGTGGAGTTATTTGCAATTAACTGTGGGCCCGGATTACACATGAGATGTGGGGTCGCGAGTCCCAGTTGGAGCCAGCTTTTTAAGGAATCCCTAGTGGTCCCCACGCTAGCCCAATTATTAGAAAGTATCTAATTCTAGTTGAACTCTAAAAGGAAAGTTACTATTTCTATTTGAAGTAAGACTTCTAATAGTGATAATAGTAGGCTTACTAATCATATTTGAAGTGAGACTTCTATTTTAATTGGAAAGGAATCAGAAAGTTACTAATCATATTTGAAGTGAGACTTCTAATTATGATATGGTAAGTTACTAATTAATTAATGGAAGTAAGACTTCTATTTAATTGAGAAGAGATAGTTACTAATTTTTGGAAGTAAGACTTCTAATGGAAATTAGTAAGTGGGGCTTGCAAAAGCTATAAATAGAAGAGAGAAGGCCTGGACGTCCATGCTCATTCCTACATTGGGATTCACGCCCAAGGCAACTCAAGTCCAAGGGGTTGGACGTCCACTCCTCTCTAGTGCAAAAGTTGCACGAGTTTTTCCTCTCTTCTCTCTTCTAGTTCTCTTTCTAGTTCCTCCCTAGAGTTCCTAGTAGTTTTCTCTTAGAGATCCCACCATCTTCTTAAGAAAAAGGAGAATTTGATACAGGTCATAGCGTGGAAGATCAAGAGGTCTTGGAGATTCCTATTTGATTAGTGAAAGAGTTTCATCATCAAGGAAAGACGCAACTTCTCCATAAGAGCACAACCGAGCTCCAAAGGTATAATCCACTTCCTTGCATATTGTAGATTATTATGGATGCTTATTAGTTGTTGTTTCTATCTTCTAGATAGATTGTATTTACTGATCATGATGGCTGAGATTGAGGACTTGGATCTTGGATTGGGTTTTATAGCCTTCTAGATAGTTGATCCCTGCATCAAGTGGGTCAAAAGTTTTTGAAACCTATCCTAGAGGCCCACCCTATTTCCAACACTTACCTCCCTGATTCCATTCGGAGTTGGAAAGCGGAGGATGAGATGAAAGGTAGAGAGGACGGCTCTTAATGCACTAAGAGTTGGTCGCCCCAGTATGATGTTATAAGCTGAGGGGCAGTCTATTACCAGGAAATTGACCATTGTCATGGAACTTCGGGGTGCAGTCCCAGCTGTGACTGGCAATGTGATCGCCCCCGGGGGATACACATTCTCTCTCGAAAAGCCAATAAGGGGAGATTTGACGGGCTGCAACCTCTCCCGTCCCAGCTTCAGCTTATCATAAGCTTCTACAAACAGAATATCTACAGAACTTCCACTGTCTACCAAAATTCTATGTACCTGAAAATTGGCGACAGTCATGGTGAGCACCAGAGGGTCATCATGGGGGTGCTGGATCCCTTCTAAATCCTTGTCTGAGAAGGATATGACTTCGCTAGCGCCATGCCTAGGTGCCTTGGACGGGCGTGCCTCCTCAGGATGCCTTGCCTTTCTGGCATAGGCCTTCATGGCTGAGAGCGACTCTGCTAGTCCTCCTGAGATGGTTTGGATTTCTCCGATCGGCTGCTGGTTCTCCAGATTATGAGGTGGTGGTGGTGGCAGTGCTTGCCCCCTACCCGCAACATATTGGTGCAGGTGGCCACGCTAAATGAGATCCTCAATCTGCCGCTTGAGTTCATAACAGTCGTCGGTATCATGGCCATGGTCACGATGGAAGCGACAGTACTTGTTTGGGTTCCTCCGGTTTGGAGGAGATTTAATCTTCCCTGGCCATTTTATGGCGGGGTCATCTTGTATTTGGAACAAGATGTGCTCTACAGTGGCAGTGAGATGGGTGAACACTTGCCTATCTCTTTGCGGAGCGGGACTGAGTCGGTCTCTGACAGGTACTCTTTCTGTCTTGCTTCGTTTGTTGCTTGTTTCTTTCTTCTCGTCTCTGTTCCGCTCCTTTCCCTTGCCGCCTGATTTGGAGGACTCTCCTTGCCTCGCCCTGATGATGTCTTCAGCATTCATATATTTTTGGGCTTTTGCCAGTAATTCTGGAAAGCTCTTTGGCGGGCGCTTCATCACTAAAAAGAGGAAACTCGACGAGCGAAGGCCTCCGAGAAAAGCCGTCATGGAGACCTTGTCGTCGGGCTCTTAGACTTGAAGTACCTCCTCGTTAAAACGAGTGAGGTAGCTCCTGAGGCTTTCATTCTCATCCTGCTTTATACTAAGCAGGTGTGTGGCAGGCTTATGGTAGCGGCGCCCACCAATGAAGTGTGAGACAAAAGATTTGCTCAATTCTCCAAAGGTGGCGATGGATGCTGAGGGGAGATTGGCGAACCACTGTCGGGCAGAGCCTTTCAGCGTGGTTGGAAATGCCATGCACATGATCTCGTCGGGGATGCTGTGCAGCATTCTGGTTTTATATGTCTCTAGGTGGTCCAATGGATCATTTCTTTCATTGAAGGTCTCCATGGAGGGCATTTTGAACTTCCGAGGAAGTGGGTAATTCACCACATCGGGCTTGAACGGAGTATCCGTTCGCCCGACTAGATAATCCACCGTCTCGGGTGCCTTCGCCTTCATGGCGTTGAAGACATCGCCCAGTTGGTTCTACATTTCTTTGATTTTTTCCTCCCAGCGATTGTGAGGCTCCCTGGAGGGATCAGGGAAATAACTCTCATCTCCAATGTTGTGATTCTCACTTCCCCCTTCTTGGAAGTGAGAATCCTCCCCATTAGAATTGAAGGGAGGAGGTGAAAATCCTCCATGATTTGCTCCACCTGGAGGTGGGGGTCCTCTGAGCTGGGCTCCACCAGGGGTGGAGGAACTTCGTGATGGGCGCGGCCTTGAGGATCGACCAAGAGTATCCCCTGCAGGGAAACTTAGGGGGCTCCAGCAGAGGCGCCCTGGGCACCATGGGGATGGACGTTCAAATGTGCTCCCCGGCCATGGGCGCCGTGATGATGTGCTCCTCGACCCTGGGCGCCATGATGATGGGCCCCCTAGTGAGGTGCTCCTCTACCCTGGGCGCCATGCGGATGGGCGCCCGGGTGAGGTGCTTCTCAACCCTGGGCGCCATGGGGATGGGCGCTCGGGTGAGGTGGTTCCCGTCGTGGAGCATGCCTCGGGATTGGTACTTCCTGCGGTACTCCACCAAACGGTGCTCCTCCTTGCCCCGCGAGCATGAGTTGTAAGATCTGCTGGTTTTGAGTCACCAGTAGCTGCATAGTCTCCATCATTTGTTGAGGAGTGGGAGCATTTGGGGCAGGATCATTCGGTGGAGGAACATCTTCTCCCCGCCTAGGGGAGTCTGGGCGCCTGGAAGGGCCTGGACGCCCGGAAGGGCCTGGGCCTGTTGGGCGCCCATCTTGAGTGGGATTATCCTCCCGTCTCGCCGATCTCGTGCTGATCACCATAATTTCAAAAGTATTTGATTTTTTTTTTCTTCCCCACAGACGGCGCCAAACTGATGATGCCAAAAATATGTTTCGGACACCACCGGTCAGTAATAAATGCATTAATAAATGCGGTAAATAAATGAGAGAGAGAAAGGGAATTTATAGTAGTTCAGTCTGTGTGACCTACATCCACTTCATGAAGGCAGGGATTGCCTGGTGATCTTTGATGAGCGTAAAAGGGTTATAAGCTTAGAAAAAAGTGAAAGATATTAATTCTGCCCCCCAAGTAATGTGAGGGCTCTCCTATTTGCAGCCTTCCCCTAACAGATGAGGACGACTTTAATGCAACGTCTCTCTGGAGCCTTAGAGCTGCCCTCGAGGGATGAGGCAGGTGGAGGCAGGTGAGATCTTCTCCGCACGAATTAGTAAAAGCGGGTAAGGAGAGGACTTCTTCCGAAGCGACGTGGTATCATTGACGTGGCGAGGCTTCGTGAAGCAAGCCTCGGATCTCAACAGACTAAACAGATCACGGATCGAGTTACTTTGGCCTGACCCATCATCCTGGAATGGGTCACTTGGGCTTGGACCGGATCACCTGGACCTGACTCATCAAATGTAACAGATACAGGGAACGCCGTAGAATTTGTAAAAATTACAGAACTTATTACATCTGAAGCTTCTTCAACCATAACTCTTTGCAATAATCCATTAAGCATGTACCTTAAAAAAGGTTGTATAAAGTATATAATAAACTGATGCTATGAAATAGTATAGAGTGAGCTAAACTGACGATAGGGGTAGAGATCTCTGACTCAGACGATGGGGGTGGAGCCTTCTCCTTCTTCTTTTCTCTTCACTGCCAATGAAGGTGAGAACTGAGTTTTCCGTTGTAAAAATGGGTAGGGCGTCGATCTCCTTCTTCTCCTTCCTCTCCTTTCGCTGTGATTGAGAACAAATGGGTAGGGCGTCCATCTCCTTCTTCTCCTTCCTCTCCTTTCATTGTGATTGAGAAAAAATGGGTTGGGCGTCCATCTCCTTCTTCTCCTTCCTCTCTTTCTTCTCTTCATTGTAGCTTTGGGATGAAGAACGTTTTTCTCTTTTAGGGTTATGTTGACATCAACTTATGAAGGGAAAAAATGGAATGAAAAACCTGGAGGTCCTTGGCTGTTATTATTAAAATTTAAGGTCCTCAGCTATTATTAACCTATTTAGGGAGATTTTTGAAGTAAGTGTCCCTAATTTCTATGAATTCAAAAAAAAATCATAATAATTTAAGCCGACCTTAATAAAAATTATAATATCTTAACCAACAAACATTAATAAAATCAATAGCACTGAAGAGCTACTAAAAAAACTCAATTACCTTATTTTTCCTATACCACCTAATCCTTAGGCATGTCGCAGTTGCAATTGCAAAATGAGAATTTCTTGTTTTATAACCCTCCATTTCCTTCCTAATTACACAAATAAGAAAGAAAAACAAAATCATATGATAAACAAGGAAAGAGAACATAAAACACAAATAACTAATTTAAAACAAAAGCTTCTTATCAAAAATAGAAAGACCAAATAATCCTGTCACACAAAACCAAGAAAAACAATTTTAACTGGGATTCCACAGCTCCCACGGGAGTCGTGCTCACTATCGGGCCTGAAAATCGGGCCCTGTAGACTTTTTGGCCTTCGAATCTCTTTAAGGCCTTATCCGATATATAGGGCTAGTGGGTGGTTCTATGTATCTGAGCAAAGAAAATAAACCTGAGATTGAGATTGAGAGCTCCTAAACTAAAAGGAAGAAACCCGAAACGGATGGGAAAGGAAAGCATAGGACAAGACTAAGACATGTTTGAGTTAAAAGCCGGAGATGAGAAAGGAAGGCCAAACGGATGAGAGAAAAGAAAGAGGCCTGGCCTCTTTTTCAAGGACATCCGCTAACTCAGGTTAATATCTTACACTCATTTGATTAGACTGGAATTTCCTTTTTGTTGTAAATAGTAGGCTTTAAAACTTGCCAAAGTCTTGTCCACAAAGGACAATTATTACTGCGTACAAACCACGTATTGTCAATACCTCTGGGAACTACTGCATTTGACTTGACCGGTTAAGTCACATGGTGGCAGTGTGGTATGTACATCAGCCATTCTCTCGGTTATCCCACGTCTTTCATTTGAAAAGAAGGGACTTCGAAAAAATGGGTTTGGAAAGTGGAACCCAATTTTCATCCGTGATTGAAAAGCCCAATTACTTGTTAAATTTGCGATGCTAAGGTTTTCTAATTAATGAGGTGATTATGGGCCTCATTGACATTTTGAAAATCATATTTCGTTGTTAGAATTTTAAATTTAAATCACACTGAAAGCCACTTTTGTCTTCTGGAATTTCCAAATTCCAAACCCCTTTTAGGCCTATTTGGCTCCTACTTCTGAGCCTTTCTAATGCATTTCTAAAGAGAATTGTAAGTTCGGACATTTTTTACATTAATGCCATAACATGTCCCTAGGAGTTCAAGTTTCGTGTTCCATCGCTGAAATTTTGAATGTCAACTCATCTGGAAAGTCACTTTTAATCTTTTGAATTTTAGAAATTCCAGCATTTTGAATGTTAAATTAGGCATGAGCCTGTGAAATTCTACACGAGGAATAGCTAAGTGAGGATTCCAAATTTCCCTAGGTAAAGGCTCACAGTTTGCTTTTAAATGACATGGCCCTTAGTTCCATACATATTACAACCCTCCATGTACGAATTTGAACTCATGAAAGATTAACGCTTCATCCATCCAAACACATGCTGAAATTGGATGAAAATGATGGGTAGGTTTGGCCAATGGTGGAAGTCAATGGCCATGGATCGGCCATTGGTGGATTCCACCCACGGATTACAACCCTATCGATGACTGATCTGATTTTTTGTTGCTTATCAGTAATAATTTGTATCGCCAAAAAATTACTTAATATCGGCCGAATACAGTTTTTCATAGCCCACATAAACCATTTTCTACATAATTCTTCTTCCATGAGTTTTGCAGTGTGGCAAATTCCTTTTTCCATGAAAAATGTACGTACACTAGGGCACATTTGTATGGAGGCAACTTTCATGGAAAGATGAAATTGCCACATCAATAAATTCTATGATTTTTAAATACATCGGAAAAGGTTTTCTGAGGAAGTTAGAAATTCATGTTTGGTGCAAAAAAAATTTCCTCAATGAATTAGTGCTAATGTTGTTTGGTGCACTGTGGATTTCTTTAGTGAAAACTACTGAGTGGGTGGGTCGGTTTGTGTGTGGTTGGGTGGATGGGGTTGGGAGGAAAAGGGGAAGAAAGAGGGTGGGTGGGTGGAGTGGGGTGGGAGTGAGGAAATGGGGGGTCAGCTTTCTGTGGAAATGGGTTTTTCATAGCCCCATAGGAAGTCTATTTCCAAGGCCTAGGAAGGAAAAAACTGACATAGCGAAAAAGCTATTCAGCAGAAAACTGTCACACCAAAAACATGAAAAATGAGTTTTCCGAAGAAAACTGCTTCATTTTCTTTGGAAATGGGCTACACAAACGTGCCCCTAAAGTTTTTAGGGGCATTCGGCGACGGGTCATGAATATTTCACTTTATGGCCTTAGATCCACACAAAAAGTCATAGAGCCAAAGGTCTCTCCTACACTTTCTCATACCTGAAATGTCTAGTTTACCCTTTCTTTAAATCATAACCCATGATTAGTGGGATATCCCTTTAATAATGGCCAACTAACATTTAATTGCCCACGATTAATGGAATCCCCAGATTTTAAAATAAATTCTAAAAACACACAAATAAATTTCAAAATAACGAATATAAATTTTAAAAAATGAAATAATTTTAAAAAATACAATAAGTTAAAAAAGAAATATATAATCAAATAACACAAATAAATTTAAAAAGATGCAAATAAGTTTCAAAATATCCAAATAAGTTTCAGAAAATATAAATAAATTTCAAAAGACTCAAATAAATCTCAAAAGATCCAAAGAGAATTTTGAAAAATGCAAATAAATTTAAAATAACGAAAATAAATTTTTAAAAATGAAATAATTTCAAAAAACACAATAAATTTGAAAAGATACAAATAAAATTTAAAAGACGCAAATAAATTTAAAAAACGCTATAGATTTCAAAAAACGTAAATAAATTTAAGAAAAAACTCAAATAAATTTTGAAAAAAACTCAAATAAATTTACCAAAAATAGAAAGAAATATTACAGAAAACAGATAAATTTGAACAACACTCAGATAAATATGACAGAAAACGGATAAATTTACCAAAAACTAAGATAAATTTTGAAAAAACTTAGATAAATTTGACAAAAATTCAGATAAATTTGAATAAAATTCAGATAAATTTGATAAAAAGTCAGATAAACTTGAACAAAATTAAGATAAATTTGATAAAAACTCAGATAAATTGGATAAAAACGCAGATAAATTTCACAAAAACACAGATAAACCCGAGCCCCGCTGCCATTCTTCTCCGGTAACATCAACGGCGATGGTGGATTCCGGTCATCATGTTAATAAATACTACCGGGCTTCTGGGCTGAACGAGTCAGACCTGACCTAGAAGCTACCTTAAACCAAAACTGGCCTGGCCTTAATTCAGGCGTTTCTTCTTCTTCCTCACCTCTGTTTCGAGAGAGAGCCTGGGTTCTTCTTTCCTGGCCTCTGTTCAGGCAATTGCAAAGGTTTCCTGTGAGGGGATGCTGCAGACACCATGCAAAGTGAAGATCATAATGCTTCATTCCCTTGCCTTTGCTGTTGACCACCGTCTGCACTGTCTGCACTGCATCGAAAAATGAGTATAATATCTACATGGAATCGATATGGCACGAAATATAATGAAAACCCCATCATTGCCTGAATCGATCTTCTCCAAACCCAGAACTCAATTGACCCCAAAAAAATCCCAGCCAAACCCTGAGTCCTCCCAAACCCATCATCGATCCCAACCTATTCGATTGACAGCCAAATCCCCCGCACCAAAACCCATCAAATCCGAGCCCCTTAAATCGCAACCCATCTAGGGATCGAGAAGGACAAGTGAGAAGAAGAAACAAAGGGATCAAGAAAGAAGAAGCAAAGAAGACGAGGAAGATGGTCTGAGGATCTGGAAATAGACGGCTGAGATTTCTTTGAAAGATCGGATCTCTGCTCATCATCACAGAACAGACGAATAGAGGAACATGTGTTCCCAGAGACGCACAGATCCGGATTTTCCTAGCCGGAGAAGGACCCCATACTCCCTGCCCGAGTCCGAGTTCACTCATGAGGAGGAAAGCTTTGAGTGTTGAGACACAGAAGAAGAAAGGGATGGATTCGAACTATTGGAGAAGCTATTCCAGCATTTATCCCAAGAACGACCAGAAGCAATTCTCATCCGGATTCGATCTCTCATTAAACAGATCGCAGAGGATCCGGAAACAGACAACTGAGATTTCTCTGAAAGATCGGATCTCTGCTCATCATCACAAAATAGACGAGCAAAGGAGCACGTTGTGTTCCCAGAGACGCACAGAGGATCCAGATTTTCCTGGCTGGAGAAGGAACCCGAACTCGCTGCTGAGAAACCTTTATTCTCCTTCTTCGATCAGTCTGCTGCACACCCGAACCTCTTTTCTTCTTCGAGGTCTCCGAAACCCGATCAGTGTGTGTAAGACCCCGACCCGAGAGACCTCGATTAGAGTTAATTAAGTTGTATTTTAGTTTTAAGTGTGTTTAGTGAGTTTTGATTAGTTTGGGATTAGAATAGCTTTTATTATAGCTTTGGGGAATTTTGAGAGCCTTTTTACTTGTGAGACCCTATTGGACTTATCTTGTTAATCCCTACAACTTTCATGTTGACATTGTTTCCATTCGAGGATCCTAAACCCGACTTTTCACATATTGAGGGCAAAATGGTCTTTTCATCCAAAATCTGGACACCGATTTCAATGTCACCAAAACGTGCAAAATATATGCTTTTTGGAAACTAGAAATTTCGCCGATCAACTTTGTCTTCTTCGTCGAATTCGTTTGAAGCCCCGAAAGCCATGTTTTTAGCCCGAGAAGTCTTTTAAGTTGTGGGCCCCATCCCCACTTATTATATAAAGAGAACCTTCTTCTTCATTTTTCCATTCTGGCTAAAACCCTATGGGAGAAGAGAAATCCCAGCCTTAAGGGTTTTTTCCCTTGTTCAACTTGCTTCCTTTCCCATAAATCACCATAAGAACTTGGCTAAACCAAGATTGGACCTTGCAATCATCTTCCTCACCTCAAGAGCTCTCTATTGGTACCATTTGTGAAGACATGCATCACCATTGGAGCTTCTTGTGAGCTCCCTCTTCTTATTTGAACCACTTTTAGGTAAGTGATCCCTCCAATCTTTTAGAATCTTGTTTGTTTAGCCCCAGGGAAGCTCCATTTCGTTTATTGGAAGATTTCATTTTGTTTTACTTGGATTTTGATATTCTAGGGTTGGATTTGGGGGTTTTTGTGTAGATTTGGTATCTTAGCTTGGAGAGGTGTTTAGAGCTCAATTTGATTTGCATTGGACCCAAGGCAAGTGGATGAATGGATTAATTTCATGTTTTCTTGCTATTAAGGATTTGAACCCTCATTTCTTGCTTTTACCTAAGTCATCTTTATGAGTTTTCATGATTTTGGAAACATGCATAATGTTAGGCTATTAATAGTCCTCTTGGAAAACATGTGTTTCATTGTCTTGCTTTTAGATCATTTATGATCATTTATGGATTTTCAATTATGGAGATGTCTTGCATTGAATGAAATGGAAATGGTTGAGGAGTTAGTGTTTGGTTGGTGTGGTTGTTGGGAGAAGTAAATGATGGATTGAATGGGGTTTAAATGAGGTGTTAGAGACCCTCAAATGTATGCTTAATGGGTGCTCAAAGGAGGGCGAAAGGAAAGAAAGAGGAAGGAACGGACTGTGTACAGAAATCAGTTTCTAGACAGTTCGCTCGAGCGACCAAGACACATCGCTCGAGCGAACCCGTCACAGAACCTCGTTCGCCCGAGCGAACCTCAAGTTCGCTCGAGCGAACCCCAGACAGAGAGTTGTTCGCCCGAGCGAGCTGCCTGTCTATCATGGGTCAATGCCTAAGGGTTTGGAACTTTGTTTTTAGGCTTGGGGAGGTATCGTATGGAGCCCCAACGCCATGTAAGGATTTGTAAGGCGTTGTATGAAGTCCGGAAGAAGGAGAAACCTCATCATGGAGATTCCATGAGGTTTTCTAGATTGACCAATGTGTATAAGGACCCGGAATGTCCTTAACTCTTAAAGAGTATCAAATTACATCATGACCGACATACGGGACCCTATTCACACTGATTCAATTCTAGGAACCTCAATGTGTAGCCCGTAAATGTATGAGAAACCATTCGTATTCGATTTTCAATCAAACTCCTATTTTGGGATTTCAAACCCACGTGATACGACTAGACTGTCCCAAGAGTACTAGATGTGATGTGTTTAGCTTTTGCTAACCTGCATATGTCAACCTGAGATGAATATGTATTTGTGCCTAATGGCACCCCGTTCCTTACTACGCATGTGATTTGATTTATCGTATTTGACCTATGAGTCGGCACCACTGAGCTTGGACGACCTCGTCGGTTTGATCCACCGACTTGGAGATCCTTCCCCTCCCGATAATCAGCTGCAGTCTGGAACCCGCAGAGTTTTACCCGGTTCGCTATCGTGGTCCCGCAGAGTATATATATGTATATTATAGTATCTTATCGTTGTCCCTCCTCACCTTGTGCAACTGAGGTCAATGATCCCGTAGGGTATGTGCTCTCTTCACATTAGTGAGAGAGGATCTAGCTTTGTGTGGTTGCCACCTTGTTAGTCCCGAATCCTTGTTACCTTACATGTTTATTGCATATGTGCCTCTTTTAAATGATGCATTGTCTTTTAAGAAGTTCATTATTTTATTCACAGGTTTTCTAAACTCTCGCAAAGTATCATTGTTTTATTATTGTTATATCTACTCACCCGCCTGCCAGACCGTCGTGTCTGATCCATTTATTTTGGTACTCAGGTCCCGAGCTTATTGCCATCGAGGAGGAGCCTGAGGAGGCGGTCGGTGAACCGCAGCGAGTGATAGAGTGGCAAGCCGACGATGTCATGTAGACATTCGGCCTTGCCTTGAGAACGACACATTTTGGGAACTCGTGATATGGTTTTATTGGTTGTATGGTCTTTGTTGACCATCATTCTGGGGCATTAACTAACTGATCTTTTGTAAATACACTTAACTTTACTTTTGGGGAAATATGCTCATGATCATTGCTCATTCTGATATCTTGTCATGTCGATTATAAATCAGTCTTGTTTATGGAATTGAATAGCACCAATATGATTTGCTGCACGCTTCCGCAATCTTGAGTATGTGTTTGACATGGTTATTTGTGAGACGATGTGTAAAGATAATCCTCACCGCGGAACCCTGTGGGAAATCACGTGCACGGATAAATGTTCCTTTAATCCCGTGTACGATTTAGCCAAAGAGATGCACGTGGCGCGGCATCATTAGGTCCCGATTCCGGATTTGGTTTCCCTAACCCGGTCCGGGGTCGCGACAGGACTGGTATCAGAGCGGGACATGTTTCAGGCAATTAAAAGAAATTAGAAATCTTAAGTACGTGGCGAGGATTCGTTACTCTCGTTAGATAGAATCGTGTGAGCAATGTGTGACCACCCTATACTTGATTTATATGCACTAACAATTTGTTTTGCAACGTTATGCCACCTCGCAAACGAGCAGCAAACAGTAACCACGTTACTAGTAACAATGAGAGTGTAGGGCCTATTGCAGAGGAACCACAGGACAACACCATGCAGAATCAATTTCAACAGATGATGCAGGCCATGTTAGACCAACAACGTCAGGCCAATGAGAACCAGGCTAAACTCCAAGCACAAGCACATGAGACACAGACCAGATTGCAAGAACAGATGCTTAAGAAAGACGAGGATCATGCTAGGGAGATGGCTCAAATGCAGGCACAGTTGTTGGGTGTGCTAGAGAGGAGACCGGAACCAATCCCTGTTGCACCACCGGGTCCGGTTAACATTAGAGGGAATGATCCTAATGTGTTGTATGAACGGTTCAGGAAGAGAGGACCGAAAGAATTCTTGGGGACCGAGGATCCAATGGCAGCAGATGATTGGCTTGAGCACACCAAGAACATATTTGAGATCTTCACATGTACGGGTGTAGAACGAGTACAGCTTGTAGCCTCTATGTTCACGGGCTTAGCAGATATTTGGTGGAAGACCATCAAGGCAGAATACAGGACAATGGCTGATGCAGAAGCTTGGGCTAACTTCAAGAGACAGTTTGGAGAGAAATATGTACCTGCACATGTCAAGAGGCAAAAGGCAACAGAATTTCAGCAACTTGTACAAGGGAACATGACAGTACTCGAATACCTCACTAAATTCGAAAGATTGTCAAGGTACGCTCCAGAGCTGATAGACACGGAGGAGAAAAAGATAACCAAGTTCCTTGAGGGACTTCACCCGATTATTGAGAGGGATGCTACCGGGGTTGTACCACCCGTTACCTTTGAAGAAGCTGTCAAGAGAGCATACAAATTTGAGAACTTCCACAACAAGATCATCAAGAACCAAGGAAAGGGTCAAGGCCAGCAGCAGAACAATCAACAGAAGAACAATCCGAACAAAAGGCCAAGGCAAGAGCAGAATGCACAGAATCTAGGAGCTTGCATCCACTGTGGAAAATATCTTGGGAATGCCCAGCGCCGTACTATCACAGGGGCATGTTTTAGATGTGGTTCGATGGATCACCAGATGAGGGATTGCCCGAGGCCAGAAAGACAGAATAGACAGCAGCAGGGAGTGTAGCGTCAGGCACCACCTCAGAATGCGTTAGTAGTTCAGAATCAAGCAAGGCCACTACAGTAACAGGCACCACAGCAGCAGCATAGGCCACAGCAGCAACAACGGGCCCGTCAGCAAGGGCAGAATCAGAATCAGAATCAACGTCCTCAGAATCAGAACAGGAATGCACAGCAGGGCAGGCAACAGCAAGGGCAAAACAAACCACAACAGAGAGCACAGCTTTATGCTGTCAATAGAGCGGATGCAGAGGTGGAAGGCAACGTAGTGGAAGGTACACTTCTCATTTGTAGTTTTGAGGCTAGGGTTTTGTTTGACCCTGGCTCTACTCACTCATTCCTATCTCCAAAATTTGCTAAGTTGATTGATATGCATGCTAGAGAGTTGAGTTTCATTTTGACTGTGACTACCCCTTTAGGTAAGGAAGTTGTTTGTAGAACTTTTTACCGTAGTTGTTCAGTCATGATAGGAGAAGTAGTATTACCGGCAGATCTCATTTTATTGGAGATGCAGGATTTTGATGTCATCCTAGGGGTGGATTGGTTAGTAGGTTACCATGCTACTATGGATTGTTTCCATAAGACCCTAACTTTTAAGTTAGAGGAGACCCAAGCAGGGGTGTTGTTTCAGGGAGAGAGGAGTAGTTTTGGTGTAGGGTTTATTTCAGCGTTGAAGGCTGATAGACTTCTAAGAAGTGGTTGTGAGGGTTATTTGGTGTTTATCACGGAGGATAAACGGTCCCAAGGGGTGGAGGAGATCCCAATTATTTGTGAGTTTCCGGATGTTTTCCCGGAGGAGATACCAGGATTGCCACCCATTAGAGAGATAGACTTCACTATTGAGTTGTTACCGGGGACCGCTCCGATATCTATTGCACCTTACAGAATGGCTCCGGCAGAATTGGGAGAGTTGAAGATACAATTGCAGGAACTTTTGGACAAAGGTTTTGTGAGACCTAGTGTGTCACCGTGGGGAGCACCAGTTTTGTTTGTAAAAAAGAAAGATGGTTCTATGAGAATGTGCATTGACTATAGGAGATTGAACTAAGTGACCATAAAAAACAAGTATCCATTGCCAAGGATAGATGAATTGTTTGATCAGTTGCAAGGAGCTTCTTACTTTTTGAAGATTGATTTGAGGTCAGGCTACCATCAGTTGAGAGTTAGAGATTCAGATGTACCAAAAACAGCCTTTCGGACAAGATATGGACACTATGAGTTTCTAGTGATGCCATTTGGTTTGACTAATGCACCGGCAGTTTTCATGGCATTGATGAACAAAATATTTGCGGAGTATTTGGATCAGTTTACAGTGGTATTTATTGATGATATTTTGGTGTATTCCAAGACCGAAGAAGAGCACAAAGAACATTTGAGGATAGCACTTCAACTTTTGAGGGAGAACCAATTGTTTGCAAAGCTTAGTAAGTGTGAATTTTGGTTGGACCAAGTCACATTTTTGGGTCATATCATCTCGAAGGAAGGATTGCCAGTGGACCCATCCAAGATCGAGGCAGTTATGAGTTGGGACAGACCGAAGAATGCATCAGAGATCAGGAGTTTTCTTGGGTTGGTAGGATATTATCGGAGGTTTGTACAGGGATTTTCGTCGATTGCGTCACCCTTGACGAAGTTGACAAGGAAAGACACACCATATGTATGGACAGACAAGTGTGAAGCTAGTTTCCAAGAGCTGAAGAAGAGATTGACTACAGCTCCAGTCCTTACTTTGCCATCCGGGAGCGGCGGTTTCACCATTTTTACCGATGCTTCCAATGTTGGACTTGGATGCGTGTTAATGCAAGATGGGAAGGTAGTTGCTTATGGATCCCAACAGTTGAAAGACCATGAGAAGAACTATGCAACACATGACCTCGAGTTGGCAGCAGTCGTTTTAGCTTTGAAGATGTGGAGACACTACCTCTATGGAGAGAAGTTTGAGGTTCACTCCGACCACCATAGTCTACAGTACTTGTTTTCTCAGAAGGAGTTGAACATGAGGCAGAGGAGATGGATGGAATATATCAAAGACTACGATTTTCCGATCAAGTACCACCCGGGGAAAGCGAATGTAGTTGCAGATGCCTTGAGTAGAAAGTCAGTGAGCATGGCAAGTCTTCGAGGGACTTATGTGGTACAACAGTTAGAAGAGTTAGGAGTAGATTTTCAGCCACTAAGAGAGGGTGTCATGTTGGCAAACATGTCAGTGTCAGAGCCTTCTTTCATACAGAAGATCAAAGAGAATCAGCTACAAGACCCAGAGTTGGGTAAGATTTTTGAGCATTTAGCAGATCGTCCGGATTTTCATGTTGTAGATCGAGTTTTGTACTATCGAGACCGTTTATGTGTGCCTAACTTGGAGGACTTGAGAAGTGATATCATGACCGAGGCTCACAATACTAAGTATTCCATACATCCGGGCAGTACGAAGATGTACCAGAACTTGAAGGGCAGATTTTGGTGGAATAACATGAAGAGAGAGATGGCAGCTTTCATCTCTCGTTGTATGACATGTCAGTTGATCAAGGCAGAACATCAGAAGCCTCCATGGTTACTACGGCCATTAGAGATTCCGGAATGGAAATGGGAGCACATTACCATGGACTTCATATCGGGTTTACCGAAGACTAGTAACGGCAATGATGCTATTTGGGTCATAGTGGACCGTCTCACCAAGTTAGCTCATTTCCTACCGATGAAGACTGGGAAGAAGATGCATATGTTACCTTTGGCTCAGTTGTTTGTCACAGAGATCGTCAGTCGTCATGGACAACCAGTTTCCATCACGTCAGATAGAGACAGCATATTTGTCTCGAGATTTTGGAAGGCGTTTCATGAGTCTATGGGTACGAAGTTACAGTTCAGCACAGCCTATCACCCACAAACCGATGGTCAGTCAGAGAGGACAATTCAAACACTTGAGGATATGCTCCAAGCTTGTGTGTTAGATTTCAAGACTCAGTGGGATGAAGCCTTACCGTTGTGTGAGTTCGCTTACAACAATAGTTTCCACTCGAGTATTGGTATGGCGCCTTTTGAGGCTTTGTATGGCAAAAGGTGTAGGTTACCTGTTTGTTGGGAAGAAGTTGGCACTCGCAGTTTCCATGGTCCGACTATTGTTAGTGAGACGAGTGACAAGGTCAAGTTGATTCAAGAATGTCTAAAAGTGGCTCAGAGTAGGCAGAAGAGTTATGCAGACTCTCACAGAAGGGACTTACAATTCAAAGAAGGAGATAATGTTTTCTTGAAAGTGTCACCTACTCGTGGAACTTTGAGGTTTGGATAGAAGGGCAAATTGTCTAGGAGGTACATTGGACCGTATGACATTATGAGTAAGATTGGTGATGTGGCTTACAGATTAGCCTTACCACCTGAACTTTCCGGTGTACACAATGTTTTCCATGTGTCTATGTTGAAGAAGTACGTTCCCGACAGACTACACATACTTCGTTATGAACCGTTAGAAATCCGAGAAGATGCTACGTATATTGAGAAGCCTAAACAAATTATTGACACCAAGGGACAAGAGTTGAGAACTCGGACTATTCAGTGGGTCAAAGTACTTTGGGAGAATCATGGACCGGAAAAAGCAACTTGGGAATTATGGGATCAAATTCAGAAGAAGTACCCACATCTCCCACCGAAGGTGAGTTTTAATTTCCATTTGGAGGACCAAATGTCCTAAGGGGTGGAGGATGTAAGACCCCGACCCGAGAGACCTCGATTAGAGTTAATTAAGTTGTGTTTTAGTTTTAAGTGTATTTAGTGAGTTTTGATTAGTTTGGGATTAGAATAGCTTTTATTATAGCTTTGGGGAATTTGGAGAGCCATTTTACTTGTGGGACCCTTTGGGGGGGTTCTTGTTACGAAATGCGTGAGATTGGGGGTTTACTGACGATTTCCAAAAATTGTGTTTTTAACCCCATTGGACTTATCTTGTTAATCCCTACAACTTTCATGTTGACATCGTTTCCATTCGAGGACCCTAAACCCGACTTTTCACAAATTGAGGGCAAAATGGTCTTTTCATCCAAAATCTGGACACCGATTTCAATGTCACCAAAACGTGCAAAATATATGCTTTTTGGAAACTAGAAATTTCGCCGATCAACTTTGTCTTCTTCGTCGAATTCGTTTGAAGCCCCGAAAGCCATGTTTTTAGCCCGAGAAGTCTTTTAAGTTGTGGGCCCCATCCCCACTTATTATATAAAGAGAACCTTCTTCTTCATTTTTCCATTCTGGCTAAAACCCTATAGGAGAAGAGAAATCCCAGCCCTAAGGGTTTTTCCCCCTTGTTCATCTTGCTTCCTTTCCCATAAATCACCACAAGAACTTGGCTAAACCAAGAGATGGACCTTGCAATCATCTTCCTCACCTCAAGAGCTTTCTATTGGTACCATTTGTGAAGACATGCATCACCTTTGGAGCTTCTTGTGAGCTCCCTCTTCTTATTTGAACCACTTTTAGGTAAGTGATCCCTCCAATCTTTTAGAATCTTGTTTGTTTAGCCCCAGGGAAGCTCCATTTCGTTTATTGGAAGATTTCATTTTGTTTTACTTGGATTTTGATATTCTAGGGTTGGATTTGGGGGTTTTTGTGTAGATTTGGTATTTTAGCTTGGAGAGGTGTTTAGAGCTCAATTTGATTTGCATTGGACCCAAGGCAAGTGGATGAATGGATTAATTTCATGTTTTCTTGTTATTAAGGATTTGAACCCTCATTTCTTGCTTTTACCTAAGTCATCTTTATGAGTTTTCATGATTTTGGAAACATGCATAATGTTAGGCTATTAATAGTCCTCTTGGAAAACATGTGTTTCATTGTCTTGCTTTTAGATCATTTATGATCATTTATGGATTTTCAATTATGGAGATGTCTTGCATTGAATGAAATGGAAATGGTTGAGGAGTTAGTGTTTGGTTGGTGTGGTTGTTGGGAGAAGTAAATAATGGATTGAATGGGGTTTAAAGGAGGTGTTAGAGACCCTCAAATGTATGCTTAATGGGTGCTCAAAGGAGGGCGAAAGGAAAGAAAGAGGAAGGAACGGACTGTGTATAGAAATCAGTTTCTGGACAGTTCGCTCGATCGACCATGACACATCGCTCGAGCGAACCCGTCATGGAACCTCATTCGCCGGAGCAAACCTCAAGTTCGCTCGAGCGAACCCCAGACAGAGAGCTGTTCGTCCGAGCGAACCTCCTAGTTTGCTCGAGCGAACTGCCTGTCTGTCATGGGTCAATGCCTAAGGGTTTGAAACTTTGTTTTTAGGCTTGGGGAGGTATCGTATGGAGCCCCCAATGCCATGTAAGGATTTGTAAGGCGTTGTATGAAGTCCGGAAGAAGGAGAAACCTCATCATGGAGATTCCATGAGGTTTTCTAGATTGACCAATGTGTATAAGGACCCGGAATGTCCTTAACTCTTAAAGAGTATCAAATTACATCATGACCGACATACGGTACCCTATTCACACTGATTCAATTCTAGGAACCTCAATGTGTAGCCCGTAAATGTATGAGAAACCATTCGTATTCGATTTTCAATCAAACTCCTATTTAGGGATTTCAACCCACGTGATACGACTAGACTGTCCCAAGAGTACTAGATGTGATGTGTTTAGCTTTTGCTAACCTGCATTTGTCAACCTGAGATGAATATGTATTTGTGCCTAATGGCACCCCGTTCCTTACTACGCATGTGATTTGATTTATCGTATTTGACCTATGAGTCGGCACCACTGAGCTTGGACGACCTCGTCGGTTTGATCCACCGACTTGGAGATCCTTCCCCTCCCGATAGTCAGCTGCAGTCTGGAACCCGCAGAGTTTTACCCGGTTCGCTACCGTGATCCCGCAGAGTATATATATATGTATATTATAGTATCTTATCGTTGTCCCTCCTCACCTTGTGCAACTGAGGTCAATGATCCCGTAGGGTATGTGCTCTCTTCATATTAGTGAGAGAGGATCTAGCTTTTGTGTGGTTGCCACCTTGTTAGTCCCGAATCCTTGTTACCTTACATGTTTATTGCATATGTGCCTCTTTTAAATGATGCATTGTCTTTTAAGAAGTTCATTATTTTATTCACAGGTTTTCTAAACTCTCGCAAAGTGTCATTGTTTTATTATTGTTATATCTACTCACCCGCCTGCTAGACCGTCATGTCTGATCCATTTATTTTGGTACTCAGGTCCCGAGCTTATTGCCATCGAGGAGGAGCCTGAGGAGGCGGTCGGTGAACCGCAGCGAGTGATAGAGTGGCAAGCCGACGATGTCATGTAGACATTCGGCCTTGCCTTGAGAACGACACATTTTGGGAACTCATGATATCTTTATTTTGGGTTTTATTGGTTGTATGGTCTTTGTTGACCATCACTCTGGGGCATTAACTAACTGATCTTTTGTAAATACACTTAACTTTACTTTTGGGGAAATATGCTCATGATCATTGCTCATTCTGATATCTTGTTATGTCGATTATAAATCAGTCTTGTTTATGGAATAGAATAGCACCAATATGATTTGCTGCACGCTTCCGCAATCTTGAGTATGTGTTTGACATGGTTATTTGTGAGACGATGTGTAAAGATAATCCTCACCGCGGAACCCTGTGGGAAATCACGTGCACGGATAAATGTTCCTTTAATCCCGTGTATGATTTAGCCAAAGAGATGCACGTGGCGCGGCATCATTAGGTCCCGATTCCGGATTTGGTTTCCCTAACCCGGTCCGGGGTCGCGACAGTGTGGCCCAACAAAGATCGAAAAATACCCGAAATCCTTCCAACAATCGATGATCCCTGTCTGTCTCCTTCTCCGGAACGGCCTCTTCCTCTTCTTCTTTCCCTCTCTCTCCCGGTCTCCGTAGAGAGTTTCAAAAATAGGTCTCTTGGCTGCTCAAACTAGGCTCGTTGCAGAAGAAGAGGGATAATATAAAATTTCAAATTTCAAATTTCAAATTTCAAAATTAATGTCAAAAACGGTTGAAAGGGCAATTTAGTCCTAAAAATGAGATGGTGTGGGTTGAGGGACCTCTCGCTGCAAACAGTCTAGCTGTGTGGACCAGAGGCCTTAATAAGTTTTTCCTTGGACTGGAGGCTGGATACATTCACTTATAGGGACCTTTCGCTAACTTTGCCAACTTTTTAAGTAATTGTGGTTGTGCGCTTCAATTCTGTGTATTTTTATCGAGATGATTCTGACACTAATGACCCTCTAAATTATTCTAATGGGAGCATCATCAATGCATGTGTCATGGGTTTTCCTGAACAATACCAACTAGGCCGGTGACATTTCTCTCTTATGTACTAGCAAAACCCCGTGGATAACCACGAAACCACCAAATGCACAGACTGATATGAATTATTTTTAATAAATTTATTAATTAGTAAACTTGTGAGCCCTTTTTTTTTGTTGCTAATTTGATCTTTATGTTTTTTTTCCAAATGTTTTATTCTTTAGGTGAGGCATGAATTGATTAAGAAAGATCAAATGATCATAGACCTAACAAATTGACCTGACATATTTAAGTGGGACCGAGATGAATGGGGTCCATCATCTCTATTCTAACCGTTCATAATATCATATGATGCGGGCTGGGACCCATTAATTGATTGATAAAGATCAAATGATCATAAACCTCTCAAATTACCAAACCATACCTATTTAAGTGGGACCCCAAGATGAATGGGGTCCACCATCTATATTCTAACCGCCCATAAAACCATATTATGCGGGATGGGGCCCATGAATTGATTTAAAAAGATCAAAGGATCAAATGATCGTAGACCTAACAAATTGACCAAATATTTTTAAGTGAGACCCAGATGAATGGGGTCCACCATTTTTATTCTAACCGTCCATAAAATCAAATGATGCGGGCCGGGACCCATGAATTGATTGATAAAGATCAAATGATCAAATGATCATAGACCTCTCAAATTGACCAAACCTGACCTATTTATGTGGGACCCCCAAGATGAATGGGGTCCACCATCTATATTCTAACCGTCTATGAAATAATCTAATGCTGATTGGGACCCATGAATTGCTTGATAATGATCAAATGATCAATGACCTCACAAATTGACCAAACCTAACCTATTTAAGTGGAACCCCCCAGATGAATGGGGTCCACCATCTCTATTCTAACCGTCCATAAAACCATATTATGCGGGATGGGACCCATGAATTGATTTAAAAGGATCAAATGATCGTAGACCTAACAAATTGACCAAATATTTTTAAGTGAGACCCATATGAATGGGGTCCACCATCTTTATTCTAACCGTCAATAAAATCAAATGATGCGGACCGGGACCCATGAATTGATTGATAAAGATCAAATGATCATAGACCTCTAAAATTGACCAAACCTGACCTATTTAAGTGGGACCCCCAAGATGAATGGGGTCCACCATCTATATTCTAACCGTCCATGAAATAATCTGATGCGGGCTGGGACCCATGAATTGCTTGATAATGATCAAAGTATTAAATGATCATAGACCTCATAAATTGACCAAACCTAACCTATTTAAGTGGAACCCCCCAGATGAATGGAGTCCACCATCTCTATTCTAATCGTCCATAAACCATATTATGCGGGATAGGACCCATGAATTGATTTTAAAAGATCAAAGGATCAAATCATCGTAGACCTAACAAATTGATCAAATATGTTTAAGTGAGACCAGATGAATGGGGTCCACCATCTCTATTCTAACCGTCCATAAAATCAGATGATGTGGGCCGGGACCCATGAATTGATTGATAAAGTTCAAATGATCATAGACCTCATAAATTGACCAAACCTAATTTATTTAAGTGGGACCCCAAAGATGAATAGAGTCCACCATCTATATTCTAACCGTTCATAAAACCATATGATGCGGGCTGGGACCCATGAATTGCTTGATAAAGGTCAAAGGATCAAATGATCATAGACTTCACAAATTGACCAAACCTAACCTATTTAAGTGAAACCCCCCAAATGAATGGGGTCCACCATCTCTATTCTAACCGTCCATAAAACCATATTATGCGGGATGGGACCCATGAATTGATTAAGAAAGATCAAAGTATCAAATGATCATAGACCAAACAAATTGAACAAATATTTTTAAATGAGACCCAGATGAATGGCTTCACTATTTTTATTCTAACTGTCCATAAAATCAAATGATGCGGGCCGGGACACATGAATTGATTGATAAAGATCAAATGATCAAATGATCATAGACCTCTCAAATTGACCAAACCTGACCTATTTAAGTGGGACCCCCAAGATGAATGGGGTCCACCATCAATATTCTAACCGTCCATGAAATAATCTGATGCGGGCTGGGACCCGTGAATTGCTTGATAATGATCAAAGTATTAAATGATCATAGACCTCACAAATTGACAAAACCTAATCTATTTAAGTGGAACCCCCCAGATGAATGGGGTCCACCATCTTTATTCTAACCGTCCAAAAAATCATATTATGCGGGATAGGACCCATGAATTGATTTAAAAAGATCAAAGGATCAAATGATCGTAGACCTAACAAATTGATCAAATATGTTAATTAAGTGAGACCCAGATGAATGGTGTCCACCATCTCTATTCTAACCGTCCATAAAATCAAATGATGCGGGCCGGGACCCATGAATTGATTGATAAAGTTCAAATGATCATAGACCTCATAAATTGACCAAACCTAATTTATTTAAGTGGGACCCCAAAGATGAATGGAGTCCACCATCTATATTCTAACCGTTCATAAAACCATATGATGTGGGCTGGGACCCATGAATTGCTTGATAAAGGTCAAAGGATCAAATGATCATAGACCTCACAAATTGACCAAACCTAACCTATTTAAGTGAAACCCCCCAAATGAATGGGGTCCACCATCTCTATTTTAACCATCTCTATTCTAACCGTCCATAAAATCATATTATGCGGGATGGGACTCATGAGTTGATTAAGAAATATCAAATGATCAAATGATCATAGACCTAACAAATTGACCAAATATTTTTAAGTGGGACCCAGATGAATGGAGTCTACCATCTTTATTCTAACCGTCCATAAAATCAAATGATGCGGGCTGGGACCCATGAATTGATTGATATAAATTTAGCACATCTGGTGTGTTGGCTTATTTAGGGATCTCATGGAGAGATTTTAGGCTTTTGAGTGGAAGATGATTTTTGATGGAGAGATTTTAGGTATTTTGAGTGTGTAATAGATATAGAGATTTTAGGGATAAGGGCAACTCCGGAAATAACATTGCAAAAAATTTGAGGTTGCGCCACGTGTCTTTATGTGAGGAAGTGTATACATCCCTTTAGTAATATAGATTGTATTTAAGATAGTTGTATAGGGACGATCTCAAAAAAAAAAATAGGAAATCTCCATGCGGTCATAAAACCATCAAATTGGATTATGTGAGATCACATTTACATGATCATTAAAATTGATGCACTTGGGCCTTGACTCACGTGAAGCCATTAGATGTCGTCAAAGGCAACAGTTTGGGGCATATATAGGTAGGCATGTCAATGGGACGGGCCGCGGGCTTGGGTTGTTCAATTTAGTCCCGAAAGTAGAACGGGCCTGCCGGGTGTTGCCCAATCCAGTCCTAAATTTAACGGGCCTACATCAAATCCCGTCCCATACGGGCCCTAGTTGGGACAGGGCTGGGCCCGGGCTTAGACCGATCCTGGACACAAGCAAAACATTTTCTAATTATTCCTATTGTCACCAGACACCCGGTGTGAACCGGACTTTAAACCCTCCTCCTTTTTTTCTGCTTGAGACCGGCAATGCAATGCGACAAACAACATGGCGGAGTTAAAAACTTTTTTTTTCTTTTTTTTTTTTGTCGGTGACAGTAGAAAATCAATAGAAATGAATGAATATCCTATAGGCTATATGAGTCAAGTAATGCAGGAATGGTTAAAACCTTTTTTTTTTTTTGGCCGGTGAAAGTAGAAAATCAATAAAATGAATGAGAATGAGTATCCTATATGAGTCAAGTAATGTAAAAAAGAAATCAACAAAAATTATTTTTCTTTTAATATGTCTAAAACATCAGTTAGTGCATTCTCATCATTGTCTAAATCATCATCACTAGTTTTGTCATGACTAAACCAATCTTGGGCACAAACTGTAATATATAAATAATTATTATTAAATGACTTTGCAGCGGGCCGGGCCGGGCCTGAACGGGCTGGGTTGTTTCTGCCCAGTCCCAGTCCCATTTTGGCCGGGCTTTAAAATGTATTGTCCAAGCCCAGCCCAGCCCACTGGGTTCAGACTTTTTTAAAAGCCCTGTATTTTTGGGCTTGGGATAGGCCGAGCCGGGCTTTCTATCCGTTTCAATGCGTCCCATTGACAGGCATATATATAGGCGACCATCTAGGCGATTAGGTCAAATGAATGGATCGAGAGAGATCATGCCTATGAGATGACCAAATTGAGATTTCAGACCATAAAAGGCCATAAAATATCATTCATCCCATTCCTTTATGTCATGAAAGACCATTTGGTCAGTTGAGTCAAGTGGGCGATCGGAGACATTCTTACAAGATCATCAAATTTGACTTAGTATGGGCCATTAAAGACCATTACACCATGGATTTTGGGTTTGGCAATGGGACTAGATATGGGAGGCATTTTATTGAAGTGGGTCACATGGAATGGGTCATAAAAATGGGTCAATAACTTTATGAATTTGTTCCAATAATTTTTCTAAATGACAAAACGATGACACCATTTCCTATGAATTAAGTTTAATGAAAAGAAGAAAAATACATGATAAAATGGGTTTATTTGATTTAAGATGATGAGTTTTATGGTAAAATAAGCTTCTTTGAATTTATAGGAATTCAATTTCATATAAAAAAATAGGTCTTACCTTCCATGGCACATAATGGGTTTCTTCAAATTTTTAGAAATTCAGATCCATAAAAATAGACCGGCCCAATCACATTTTAACAATAATGAATTTATTTCTTTAAATCCTTGAGAATTCAACTCCATGCAAATAAACAAGCCCTGTTATATGTTTACAATGACCAAGGGCATGTTTGGCAACAATCCTCGCTAAGAAAAGGAATCTTTTCTTTGGAGAATTCCTTTGATCAGCTAGAAACAAGTTATACTCTGGGAGGATTTTTGAAGGGAGTTCCAAGTTTTGTAGCAATAGAGGAATCCTACCATCTACATTATGTTGGGTCCAGTGGTTGTAACTTTTTTGGGGAATTTCTAATATTCTATGAAAAATCAAGGGCTGGGCTTTCATCCCACAACTGTTTTGATCTCTTTAAAGAATTTGAACGGCTCGGATCTTCCAAATGGCCTCACATAAATAAAAAAATAAATATTTTAATTTGAAATTTATTTTCCACGTATCTCAAGATTTATAATGGATCAACAGCTGAAACTTGACTGCCTGGCCGTGCTTTGTCTTCTTAAGATGATGTACGGTATGGATCATGACTTGAGGGCCCACATAAACCAAAAACTAAAAAAACACGGACTATCAAAAGTCCCTTCTTTAATACTGTGGCAAATCAATGGTCAATAGTTTTTTGCCATTTTCTTGTCATCCACCATTAATCATGTTGCCAAATTTGATTGGCAAGAGGTTTGAGGCCTTTTAGAGCAATTGAATGGTTCGGATTTAGCATAAGGACCCCACAGAATTCCAGATCTCTTGATCATATGGTCTGAATTTCTTTGTTATTATCTCAAGATATATGAAAAATCAACGGTTGATTTTTGACATAGGAGCCGTTTTGGGGCTTCTAAAGATGATGAACAGTCCGGATCATGATTGTAGGACCCATAAAAATAGAAAATCACAAAAAAAAAAAGTTAACCCCAAAACTACCATTCGCTTACTGTAGCTCCGCAAATGCACGCGCTCGCAGCTTTTGCCTTTCCACAGTGGGGGGTCTGATCCTGAATATATTCAAACGCATGGAACAGAGGACTCCTTCAAGGCTTTTTCCTCTGTGTTCCAAACTTGGTTTCTGTGGAAGCGAGGAAAAACTACTAAAATTCCTCGCCGCGGACGTTTGCCAAATGTGCCCAAGGTTAGCTAGCATGGAGAAGGTAAATCATATCAAGAGGGCGAAAAAGTAAAAATCGAGGAATGGAGATGCCTCAAGAAAAGAAGATTTGGGCAGTTTTTTTCACTTCCCCTAGCATGGAGAAGGTCTAGGGAAAATTGTAGTTTTTGGGAAGGAGGAGGAAAAAGTCATCTCTAAAGGTTAGCTATAGGAAAAAACTTCTAAGAAATATCCACTACCTCGACATGCCACGTCACTTTTAAAGACTTTTCGATAAATTAATGCATTCCATAAAATTCACAATTTAATCTACTAAATACTAACAACATTCTGTTTCTCCAACAACTTTGATTCTCCATAGTGCATAGGTCTAATTTTCCTCTCCTAAGATCTCATAATTTTCCTCTCTTAAGATCTCACTCATTTAAAGTCCCAATCTCTCCAATAAGAAAAAATCTCTCTTTCAATCAATTTCTAGTTTGGGCCACATCTAATTACAAGCAACTAATTCGTATTAGACTCCCTTAACATGGGATGATCTGTATCTCAATACACAATTTCCTCTTACTCTGTTAATGCCTAAAAAGATTCTTTAATCTAAGGAATTATAAAGAATTTAAACTCAAATTTACCAAGTAATGAAACTCAAGCCTTCCTCCTAATCTCAAGTGGCACGTCGGTTTTGTTAGGCCCATCGACTCATCAACCAAAATTAAAGAAATGAGTCTTGAGATATATTCCTTTCTTCTTCTGATGATGATATCTTGCCCGAGTTGTGCCCATAGATGATAATGATGGTGACATTGATGGCGATGATGATAATGACATCTGATGGGTCAGGCCCAACCCGGATTACGGTAAAGAGTCGGGCCCAACCCGGATTACGGTAAAGAGTCAGGTCCAGACAACCCGATCCGTCCAAGGGTCGTGGGTCAGGCCAGTTTAGCTCAGCGGATATTCGAAACTCGTTGGAGGAAGCCTCGTCACGTCAAGGCCTCCGAGTCATCACAACGAAGTCCTCCCCTCACCCGCTCTTACCAAATCTCGCGAAGAAACTCTCACCTGCCCTCCATCTTCCTCGTTCCTCGAGGACACGTCTGAGGCTCCAAGCCCTCCGCCTTACTCGTTCCTCGAGGACACGTCTGAGGCTCCAGGCTCCAGAGAGACGTTGTTGCGCTCGAAGCCCTCCGCCTTGCTCGTTCCTCGAGGACACGTCTGAGGCTCCAGGCTCCAGAGAGACGTTACTTTATTTTTGAACCCCATCTGTTGGGGAAGTGTTATAAATTCAGGGTCTCCTCATCACTTGAGGGGCAATGATTAAAGATCTTACTCTCTCTCTCGCTTGTAATTCACCTTATCAATCAAAGATCACCATATTCAAAGTGGACGTAGGTCATACAGACCGAACCACTATAAATTCCCTCTCTCTCTCTCATTTATTTACTACACTTTCACCTAGCATTTATTACTTGACCGGTGGTGTCCAAAACCTATTTTTGGCATCATCAGTTTGGCGCCGTCTGTGGGAACGAAAATCAAAGCTAGAGTTCTCACTTCACACATCTTCTTCAGAAATCATGGTGATCACCACAAGATCAGCAAGACGACCGGAGGATAATCCCACTCAAGATGGGCGCCCAACAGGCCTAAACCTTTCCTGGCGTCCAGGCCCTTCCAGGCGCCCAGACTCCCCCAGGCGGGGAGAGGATGTTCCTCCATCGAATGACCATACCCCGAATGCTCCTGCTCCAACTCCTCAGCAGATGTTGGAGACCATGCAACAGCTGGTAGCCCAAAACCAGCAAATCTTGCAACTCATGCTGGCGGGACAAGGAGGAGCACTCCAGGGTGGAGTACCGTTTGGTGGAATGCAGCAAGAGGTGCCAATCCCGAGGCAGGCTCCACGGCAACCAACCCCTCACCCAGGCGCCCAGGATGGAGCACTTCCCCCAGGCGCCCAGGATGGAGCACCTCTCCCGGGCGCCCATCTCCCAGGCGCCCAGGATGGAGCACCTCTCCCGGGCGCCCATCTCCCGGGCGCCCATCTCCCAGGCGCCCGGGATGGAGCACCTCTCCCGGGCGCCCGTCTCCCAGGAGCCCAAGACGGAGTAGCACCACACCAAGGCGCCCATACTCTCGGCGCCCAGAGAAGAGCACCTCACTTGGGCGCCCCTCATCATGGTGCCCAAGGTCGAGGAGCACATCATGGCCCCCATGGCCGAGGAGCACATCAGAGCTTCCATGACCACGAAGTTCCTCCACCCCCTGGTAGAGCCCATGGAGGGTTACCACCTCGACCCTTCCCTCAGGACGAGGAGGACTCTCACTTCCAAGAAGGGGGAAGTGAGAATCATTGCATGGGAGACGAAAGTTATTTCCCCGGTCCATCCAGGGAGCTTCACAATCACTGGGAGGAAAAAATCAAAGAGATGCAGAATCAACTGGGCGATGTCTTCAATGCAATGAAGGCCCAGGCACCGGAGACTGTGGATTATCTAGTCGGGCGGACGGATACACCGTTCAAACCCGATATAGTACATTATCCACTTCCAAGGAAGTTCAAGATGCCGTCCATGGAGACCTTCGATGGGAGGAAGGATCCATTAGACCATCTTGAAACTTACAAAACCAGGATGCAGCTCCACAACATCCCTGACGAGATAATGTGCAGAGCCTTTCCAACCACGTTGAAAGGTTCTGCCCGCCAGTGGTTCGCAAATCTCCCCTCAACATCCATCGCCACCTTCGGAGAGTTGAGCAAGTCTTTCGTCTCGCACTTCATAGGTGGGCGCCGCCACCAGAAGCCCGCAACACACCTGCTTAGTATAAAGCAGGAAGAGAATGAAAGCCGAAGGAGTTACCTCACTCGTTTTAACGAGGAGGTACTCCAAATCGAGGAGCCCGACGACAAGGTCTCCATGACGGCTTTCCTTGGAGGCCTCCGTTCCTCGAGTTTTCTCTTTTCCGTAATGAAGCGCCCGCCGAAGAGCTTCTCGGAACTATTGGCCAAAGCCCAAAAGTATATGAATGCGGAAGACATCACCAGGGCGAGGCGCGGAGAATCCTCCAGAGCGAACAATAAGGGGAAAGAGAGGAGCAGAGACGAGAACAAGGAAGCTAGCAACAAGCGGAGCAAGACAGAGAGAGTACCTGTCAGAGACCGGCTTGGTCCCGCTCCGCAAAGGGACAGGCTGGCGTTCACGCCTCTCACGGCCACGGTGGAGCAGATCTTGTTCCAAATACAAGATGACCCAGCCATAAAATGGCCAGGAAAGATGAAGTCTCCTCCGAATCGGAGGAATCCGAACAAATACTGTCGCTTCCATCGCGACCATGGCCATGACACTGACGACTGCTACGAGCTCAAACGCCAGATTGAGGATCTCATCCAGCACGGCCACCTACGTCAGTATGTTGCCGGCAGGGGACAAGCACCTCCACCACCTCCACCTCACAATCAGGAAAATCAGCAACCGATCGGAGAAATCCGAACAATTTCTGGAGGGCTAACAGAGTCGTTCTCGGCCATGAAGGCCCATGCCAGAAAGGCAAGGCATCCTGAAGAGGCACGCCCGTCCAAGGCGCCAAGGCATGGAATAATGAAGTTATATCCTTCTCAGACAAGGATTTGGAGGGGATCCAGCACCCTCACGACGACCCTCTAGTGCTCACGATGACGGTCGCCAATTTCAAGTGCATAGGATCCTGGTAGACAGTGGAAGCTCTGCAGACATTCTGTTTGTAGAAACTTATGACAAGCTGAGGCTGGGACGGGAAAGGTTGCAGCCCGTCAAATTTCCTCTCATCGGCTTTTCAGGAGAGAAGGTGTATCCCCTTGGGGCAATCACACTGCCAGTCACAGCAGGGACTGCGCCTCGAACTTCCACAACAATGGTCAATTTCCTGGTGATTGACTGTGCATCGGCTTACAACATCATCCTGGGGCGTCCAACTCTTAATGCCTTAAGAGCGGTCCTCTCTACGTTTCATCTCATCCTCCGGTTTCCAACTCCTAATGGGATCGGAGAGGTAAGAGGGAATCAAGTAGCTGCAAGGGAATGCTACGTCTCCTCTATGAAGGCCAAGAAAACGCAGGAGGCGTTACAAGTCGAAATCTCGGACCCAAGAGATGAAACCACGGCGGAGAGAGGAGAACCAGTCGAGGAGCTCACCTCAGTGGTCCTAGATGAAGACTTCCCAGCCAAGAGAGTGCATATTGGCTCTTCTCTCCCTGAGGATCGGGCCAGCCAGCTGACAGACTTCTTGAGAAGTAATATGGATGTTTTCGCATGGTCGCATGCGGATCTTGAAGGGATTGATCCCGACGTCGCAACCCACCGCCTCAATGTCGACCCTGGCTACAAGCCTGTCCGACAAAAGCTTAGAGGGGCCTCCACAGAAAGGGCCCAAGCAATGGACAATGAAGTCGGAAAGTTGCTGGAGAACGGGGCTGTCAAGGAAGTAGCCTACCCTGAATGGCTCTCAAATGTTGTGATGGTGAAGAAGTCCAGCGGAAAATGGCGCCTGTGCGTTGACTTCTCGGAGGTTAACAAAGCGTGCCCAAAGGACAGCTACCCCCTACCGAGGATTGACCTCCTCATCGACGCCACAGCAGGTCATGAACTACTCTCGTTTTTGGATGCATACTCTGGATACAACCAGATTAGCATGCACCCCCCGGATCAGGAGAAGACATCATTCATCACCCCGAAAGGAACCTACTGTTATAGGGTCATGCCTTTCGGACTGAAGAATGCAGGCGCCACCTATCAACGTCTAGTGAACAAGATGTTCCACTCTCAAATCGGGCGGACCATGGAGGTTTACGTAGACGACATGCTGGTGAAGAGCCTCGCCGCAGCCGACCATATCGCCCATCTGCAAGAGACCTTTGACACTCTCAGGCTCTTTCGCATGAAATTGAATCCTGAGAAGTGTGCCTTTGGTGTAGGATCCGGAAAGTTCTTAGGTTTTATGGTCGACCAGAGGGGGATCGAGGCGAAACCAGATAAAATCAAGGCCATAATAGATATGAAGTCACCCTCTTCCACAAAGGAGTTGCAGCGCCTCAATGGAAGGATCGCGGCACTTAGCAGATTTGTTTCCAAATCTGCAGACAAGTGCTTACCCTTCTTCAAAATCCTCCGCAAAACATTCCAGTGGGGGCCCGAGGCTGAAGAAGCATTCCAGAAGCTCAAAGCTTACCTGACCGCTCCCCCTCTCCTCTCGCATGCTACACCAGGCGAAGTGCTGTACCTGTATCTTTCGGCTTCACCCTCAGCCGTTAGCTCTGTTCTCATAAAGAATCAGGATGGAACGCAAAAGCCTATCTACTATGTGAGCAGAGCCTACCGAGGGGCAGAGTCCAAATACCCAGAGCTCGAAAAACTGGCCCTCGCCCTGATCTCCACTGCAAGGCGTTTACGACACTATTTTCAGGGCCACACCGTGGTGGTAGTAACAGATCAACCTTTGAAAAGAGTTTTGGGGAAACCTGATGTAGCTGGAAGACTTGTGAAGTGGGCGGTAGAGCTGGGGGAGTTTGATGTTAAATATCAACCAAGGTCTGCCATCAAAGCACAGGCTCTAGCTGACTTCGTAGCCGAACTCACTTATGATGAAAACCAAGTAGATGGAACAGCGGTGCTCACCTCCTTGCTAGCACCACAGGGGCCTCAAACCCTGGGTACCCAGCTTCCCTCGGGCGCCCAGCATCTTCTCCAAGCCCCGGGCGCCCAGCTCCTCCCTCAAGCCCTGGGCGCCCGCGACTCTCCTCAAACCCTGGGCGCCCAACTTCCCTCGGGCGCCCAGCATCTTCTTCAAGCCCCGGGCGCCCAGCTCCTCCCTCAAGCCCTGGGCGCCCGCGACTCTCCTCAAACCCTGGGCGCCCAGCTTCCCTCGGGCGCCCAGCATCTTCTCCAAGCCCCGGGCGCCCAGCTCCTCCCTCAAGCCCTGGGCGCCCGCGACTCTCCTCAAACCCTGGGCGCCCAGCTTCCCTCGGGCGCCCAGCATCTTCTCCAAGCCCCGGGCGCCCAGCTCCTCCCTCAAGCCCTGGGCGCCCGAGACTCTCCTCAAACCCTGGGCGCCCAGCTTCCCTCGGGCGCCCAGCATCTTCTCCAAGCCCCGGGCGCCCAGCTCCTCCCTCAAGCTCTGGGCGCTCCTCAAACCCTGGGCGCCCAGCTTCCCTCGGGCGCCCAGCCTCTTCTCCAAAGCGCCCAGGTACCTCCCCAGAGGTCGATCGCCCCGCCTTTACCGGTCTGGAAATTGTATGTTGATGGTTCGGCAACCACAGACGGAGGCGGAGCTGGCTTCATCCTGATCAGCCCTGATGGTACACCCATCAAGTATGCAGTGAAGCTCCACTTCATTGCATCAAATAATGAGGCCGAGTATGAGGCACTCTTATCAGGACTGAGGTTGGCGATCGAAATGGACGCCAAATCAGTTCTTGCTCACAGCGATTCACAATTGGTGGTGAATCAAATAAATGGCGAATTCGAGGCAAAGGAGGAAAGGATGCAAGACTGCCTCAATATGGTCAAAGGATTGGTCAAAAGTTTTCAATGCTTTCAGATCTGCCATATTCCTCGAGGACAAAATGCTGCAGCAGACGCACTGGCTAGGCTCGCCTCATCATTGGAGGCCTCATCCACAGAGCCTACACTCATCGGGCATCAGTTGGAGAGGAGCAAGTTAGATGTAGTGGTTGGAAACATCAACTGTGCATCAGAGGGCAGCGAGCCAAATTGGATGACACCAATAAAGGTTTTCCTCCAAGAGGGCACCGAACCAGAGGACCACCTTGAAGCGAAGAGACTCAGAATGAGGGCTTCCAGATACACCCTTCTGCAAAATATCCTTTACAAGAAGGGTTATTGCCTACCACTGCTGCGTTGCCTCTCCCCTGAGGACGCTGATTACGCTCTTCGTGAAATCCACGAAGGAATATGTGGGAAACCATTCTGGAGGACGCTCCCTCGCCCACAAAGCACTAAGGCAGGGATTCTTCTGGCCAACCATGGCGAAGGACGCCAAAGAATTTGCTCAAAAGTGTGACAAGTGCCAGCGCTTCGCCACTGTAACCAGGCAGCCATCAGAAGAGTTGACTTCCATTTTGAGCCCGTGGCCTTTCTCCAAATGGGGTATAGATATTCTGGGCCCCCTTCCTTTGAGCAAAGGCCAATGCAAGTTTGTAGTCATTGCCATTGACTACTTCACAAAATGGGCGGAGGCAGAACCCTTGGCCAAGATCACAGACTTCAATGTAAAAAACTTTGTTTGGAAAAACATAGTCTGTCGCTTTGGGATACCTAGCGCCATCGTCAGTGATAATGGCAAGCAGTTTGACAAACAAACTCTTCAACACTTTCTGCACCGACCTCCAGATTAAGCAGCCCCACTCCAGTCCAGCGCACCCCCAAGCAAATGGGCAAGCAGAAGTCATGGTCCGAACAGTTCTTCGCAACCTAAAAACCAGGCTCGAAAGGGCGAATGGTCTTTGGGTTGACGAGCTACCAGGGGTATTATGGGCATACAGAACTACGCTAAGAACCCCTACTGGCGAGACTCCTTTCTCGCTAGCTTTTGGGACCGAGGCAGTCATCCCTGTCGAAATTGGCGTACACTCCCTCAGGGTCCATCTCCAAGACCAAATTAACAACGAGGAAGGACTCCGCATCAACCTCGACTTGGTAGAGGAGGCAAGGGAGATGGCCACGGTCCGCAATGCAGAATACAAGCGGCGCATGGCAAAACACTACAACTCGAGGGTGAAGCCTCGTTCTTTTCAGCCAGGAGATCTAGTCCTGAAAAAGGTGATCCTCGCCACTAAAGACTCTCGCGAAGGAAAACTAGGGCCAAATTGGGAAGGACCTTATCTCGTGACAGAAGTAGTAAGGCCAGGCACATACAGAATCCAAAATTCTGATGGTAAGGCCCTGCTCCATCCCTGGAATGCGGAACATCTGAAGAGGTATTACCAGTGACAAATCGGCCAATGTACAAAAAGCATGAAAATTGTTTATTTCCCATTTCATTGTTCAAACTAGACTATAAATGAAATAAACATGTTATTACAGAAATGTGCTCCTTTCAATAGGCTATAAATTGCCAAACAAAAAGAAAAATACATGTGAGCCTAGTCACTCTCATTATCCCCCTCATCCTCGCCATCATCCTCATAATCACCTGAGCTCCCGCTGCTGCCATCAGGCTCGTCGGCAGGCGCCTCATCAGGCGCCTCACTCGCCTTAAAGCGCGAGAAGTCGATATCGGGAAATGCTGCGGTAATCTTTCTCCGGAGTTCGTCATAACCAGCAATAAATCCATCGGCGAGGCTGTTCTCAGTATCAGCCAGGCCGTCCTCCAAGTCATTTTCAGCCTGGATAGCTCTCTCCTCTGCCGCCCTCAGCTCTACCTTCAAAGCAGCCTCTCTGAGCTCTGCCCCCTTTCGGGCCTCCACGAGCTCAGCCTCTCTGAGTGAAGTCCTCTCGCGGTCCTTCACAAACTCAGCCTCCCTGAGGGAAGCCCTCTCGCGGGCCTTCATAACCTCAGCCTCACTGAGCGAAGCCCTCTCGCGGGCCTTCACAACCTCAGCCTCACTGAGCGAAGCCCTCTCACGGGCCTTCCGTAGCTCGGTCTCACTGAGCAAAGCACCCTCGCGCGTCGCCACTAGCTCAGCCTCAGCCTTGGTCGCCCTCATGTGAGCCGTTGAGAGCTCGATCTCAAGCCTGTTTGCTCTCTCCCGAGCTGCTAGAAGATCAGCATCATAAGTCTTCCTGGCGGCTTCTAGTTCAGCAATTTGTCTTTGACTTGCGGAGAGATCCCTATGAATACCTGCATTCTCCTGTCTCAGCTTACTGAACAACTCAGCCTTCGAAAATAAACATATGGATGATGCAGACATCTGTAGCAAGAAGAAATCAAGAGAAATGAGAATGCATATACAAAAGGAAAACCTGAAGAAAATTCAGTCAACCTTTTTTACCTGAGATAAACCTTCTAGATAAGCATCTATCATCCCCTCTGTGCTAAGGGCGCTGGCCCGAGTAATCGCGTCACGAGCTGGGAATCTCCAAAGCTTCTCTAAAGGAGTCAGCGGCCTGGGACCAGACGGAGGGGCAGGAGGTACAGATGTGGCGGCAGAAACCAGAGGAGTTATAGGTTGATGAGGCACAGCCGCGGGGGCCACTACTTGGGTAGTGACAGGAGAACTCGTCTGCGGCTCCACTAGATGAGTGGTTACAGGAAAATCACCAATCATCACACGAGGAGAACCCCTTCTCGGGGCAATACCTACCTTCGCTATCTTGGCAAGATGGGTGTTAGCACTTGTACGACGATCTTCAATTGCCTCCTTAGCCTCGACCAACTCCCTATTGATCACCACTGCGGAAGCAAAATGAATGGTTAGAGACGGAATATCAGGAAAAGGTACGCCTAAGCCACTGAAAGCTCCTTACATTTTCTCTTAGTTGATGCCCGGGAAGGCTCACCCGTCCTACGAGGAGAATGGTCAACAGAGGGTCCACAATTGCTGTCACTCTCTTTAGAAAGGAGAATACCCAAATCTTTATCCGGATGATCTCTTACGGCCTGCAGTTTCCGTTTTATATCCGCGGAGAGCACTGGTGACTCTATATAAAAAAAAAAGAGAATGAACAAATAAAATGATGAGCATATGTATGCAAATGAATAATGAGGAGATGATAATGAATGGCGTACCACGTCTTTTGGCGTCGGTCCACTGTTTGGGCACCAGAGCCCTGTCGGCCTCTGAGGCCCACTCGCCACCAACAAAGAAGAAACGAAATTTCCAGCTGTGACAGTTAGAGCGCAATCCCGTGAGCAGTCTGCCGCCCTTGGGGGTGAAATAATACCATCCCCTGTTAGGAGCCGGAGATTCGAATAAACTATAGGCAGCATGGAGCTCCATGGGAGATGCCTCCTCGTTATGTGTTCTCCTCCAAAGCTCGAGAAAACCCAGCATGATTCTCCATCCATTGGGTACTAATCTCCCCGGAGTCAGGGAGAAGTAATGAAGAATTCGACAGACGGAGGGGGGCATAGGGAATCTCAGCCCAGCTTCAAGCATATCCTCGTAAATAACAATGTCACCCGATGCGTCATCACAAGCTGGTTCATCAATTTCGGCCCGGCGACAAATCACGGTGGAAGGAATATGATAAAAAGTGATGAATCTGGAAATATCATCATTGCTGACTGTGGTACAAATGGTACTCACCTTGGGTCTGTCATCATCGCTTACCATTTTTCCTTTAGAACGCGGACGCAACTTGCCCAACGTGTCTGAAGAAGGACTGCCCTCGGCATGACCTCCCCCTACTATTGTTTCTTCCCTGGCCGAGATGTCGAAGGACTGGGCGCCACCTGAGGCGCCAGCTACTGCGAAACCGCCTGAGCCTCGAATACCTGCAAAACCACATGCGCCTCCCCCTGCGACGCCCGGCGCCCCTGCGCCCGCTGCCGCGTCAAGCGCCTCGGCGCCCGCTGCCGCGCCACCCGGCGCCCCGGCGCCCGCTGCCGCGACGCCCGGCGCCCCGGCGCCCGCTGCCCGCGACGCCCGGCGACTACTTCCCCTTGCCTGCGACGCCCGCTGCCGCGGCGCCCTCGCCTGCGACGCCCGCTGCCGTGCCGCCCTCGCCTGCGACGCCCGCTGCCCGCGGCGCCCTCGCCTGCGACGCCCGCTGCAGTGCCGCCCTCGCCTGCGACGCCCGCTGCCGCGGCCCGCTGCCGCGGACGCCCAAGTTTTCTCCATCGCCTGCGACGCCCGCTGCCGCGCCGCCCTCGCCTGCGACGCCCGCTGCCGCGCCGCCCTCGCCTGCGACGGCCCGCGGGGCTGCCTCGACGCCCAGTTCTCCCTCGCCTGCGACGCCGAGGGCTGGGCGCCCCCTGCGGCCGCCCAGGCGCCGCGTGCCCGCCCCTCGCAGCCCAGCAGCGCCTGGCGGGCGACTCGCCGTCGCATCGCTCATGCCGTGCCCTCTTTGTCTGCCATGTCTCCATCTTTCTCTCTCCCAAATGGTTTTTCTGCAGAGTGCTAGTTTATTTCTTTTGAAGAAATACTACTCTAGGGTTTATTTATAAGCTTGAGTTTTCAAAGAAGAGTAGCCCAAGCCGGGAGGACTCTCGGAGATACATATCTAAAGGAACTAACAGACAGGACAGAGTTACAACCAAGAAAAAGAAAGATTTTTCAGGAGAAGAGAATTGGATACATAGAAAGCCCCACTTTCAAATAATTATTGAACGCGGGACTTTGAGGGGCAAATGATGGGTCAGGCCCAACCCGGATTACGGTAAAGAGTCGGGCCCAACCCGGATTACGGTAAAGAGTCAGGTCCAGACAACCCGATCCGTCCAAGGTCGTGGGTCAGGCCAGTTTAGCTCAGCGGATATTCGAAACTCGTTGGAGGAAGCCTCGTCACGTCAAGGCCTCCGAGTCATCACAACGAAGTCCTCCCCTCACCCGCTCTTACCAAATCTCGCGAAGAAACTCTCACCTGCCCTCCATCTTCCTCGTTCCTCGAGGACACGTCTGAGGCTCCAAGCCCTCCGCCTTACTCGTTCCTCGAGGACACGTCTGAGGCTCCAGGCTCCAGAGAGACGTTGTTGCGCTCGAAGCCCTCCGCCTTGCTCGTTCCTCGAGGACACGTCTGAGGCTCCAGGCTCCAGAGAGACGTTACTTTATTTTTGAACCCCATCTGTTGGGGAAGTGTTATAAATCCAGGGTCTCCTCATCACTTGAGGGGCAATGATTAAAGATCTTACTCTCTCTCTCGCTTGTAATCCACCTTATCAATCAAAGATCACCATATTCAAAGTGGACGTAGGTCATACAGACCGAACCACTATAAATTCCCTCTCTCTCTCTCATTTATTTACTACATTTTCACCTAGCATTTATTACTTGACCGGTGGTGTCCAAAACCTATTTTTGGCATCATCAACATCTACGATGACGATGATTTTTACATGGATCATGTTACATGGATGTTTGATAACCTTTAGATCACGTTGCATGGATGTTTGAAATGTCGTGCATATGTGTGTTTTCGGAGTTGCTGTGGGTTATGGATGGCAAACTTTTTACTCGATTGGAGTCCCCCTTGGAGGTTTCTTAGGATGGGTCTTTCATCTTGGAGTTCTGGTATAATCTGTTATGATTGTGAGAATAGCTCTAGATCATTTTTTTAATGGTATAGGGTGCTAAATGTATGGTTCCTGTTTGCGCCCAATTTACTGTGGTTGAAGAAAACTCTCAGTGGCCCATAAAAAGTGACAAAATAAGATCTAATTAAGGAAACCCAAAGATGCTTGATTTCCTATTGGTAAATATAAGAAATAATGTCAGATACTCTTATTTTGAAGTTTTTCTTTTTGACTTATTACATTTTCTTATTTGTTTTGAACAATTTCTTTTTATATTTTCTCTCTTTAATGTTTTATATAATTTCTCTAGCATTCTCATTGCCAAAAGATTTTATAGATTTTTTTCCTTTTTAAAGTTCAGTGCTTTTTGGTCAATTATTATTATTTATTGATTGCAATGCTTCTTATTATTTTATTCTTTTAACTTCTTATTAATAACATCATCATTCTTAGTTTTCAAAAGAAAATCTTTCTATAACCACAGAATTTTAAGTTGTTTTTCATCTTATTTTCTTCTAAAATCTCTTTAAACAAAAAGTGATTTTTTTTTGTTTTTAACTATAATATTAATTTATTATATATTTTTTTTGGCCAGAGCTTAGCACAGGTCTTTATTACTAGTATATATATATATATAGGAAAACCCTCTCAGCTCGGGCTGAGGAGAGGGTACGCACAAGCACGTGTGTGCACTCGTGAAATTTGGGCGCTAAAAATGTTTCAAGGGAAATAAAAAGCCCACCGAAATCATTTGGATGCCCTCCATCCATTGCAAGCTCTCTCTCACTCTCACTCTCTCACCTTTCTCTCTCGCGATCGTCCGCCTAACCTCGACCACACAACACGACCCTCTCTCACTCTCTCGCAACCGCATGCAGTCCTTGACCCCGACCGCACGACAAATGAGCCCATTCTCCTTCCCTCTCTTTTCAATTCCTTTCCATCTCTCTCTCTCTCTCTCTCTCTCTCTCTCTCTCTCTCTCTCTCTCTCTCTCTCTCTCTCTCTCTCTCTCTCTCTCTCTGTGTGTGTGTGCGCGCGCACGCATTTTGTCTTTACCTTCAATGCCCTAGGAATTTACCATAGTGTGAACCTAATATTAGCCCCATCCTTTATTTGATAGTTTGAACAACAATGCATTGCAACAAGCAACATCACTATTTCGGGCGGTTAGGCAGCCCTAGGCCAAGGTTGCCTGTAGCTCCGGCAATCCCATTTTTTGTTCTAATTTTTCATAAAATGGCCTTTTATGGCATTCACTATGCCTTTCTTGGCTTTGGATATGGTCTTTTATAGCCTAATCGTATTAAGCCTTTCTTGACTTTAGATGTGGCATTTTAATGCCAAACCATGATTATTATTTTTTGCAAATAGGGTTAAATTTTGCCGAAAATTTATCAAATATTCCATTTTCACACACTTTGAATTTCATCTCCTTGCATATTATGGTTTTGGATGTGGTCTTTTAAAGCCCACCCAAGATATTTTTTGTGTTGGGATCCCATTGTATTCTTCATTTGGGTATATATTACGTTTTTTTTTTTTTGCATGAGATGCCCAATACATGGAATCCATTTCTTTAAATAATATTTTTTCTAATTTATTTGACCTTTTAGGCTGCTAACTCGCTAGTTTTGTTGATTTGATGTGTATTAGGGTTTTTATTTTGTTCATTTCTATAATTTCATCATGACTTTCATTACCCGATTCATTTGAAATGTTCTATTTATGTGGGCTTCGATGGCATTGGATGTGTAACACCTCGACCCTTAATCCTACATTAATTTATAATTAATTGCTTGTAAGTTAACTAAGTGTGTTTAGAGTCTTAGCGAGTCGGGTTTGACGTGTAGATCCCGCCTGCGAAGTCTCGCACGATTCCGAGCGCGTTTGGGTAGAGTAGGGGTTGGTTTGTAATTTCGGAAAACTTTCAGGGGTTTTTATGAGATCATGAATTTTTGTGAGTTTGGGTGCATTGGGTAGGTCTCGGCATTTCAAGAAGTTTAGTCTTTTGTCGCGTTTCGATCCGACGCGTCGAAGAGGTTAAAATATCATCGATTGTGAACTTAGGACTATTTTGTAATTTCCAAACCCCAAACCCTATTCATACCCAACGACCCCCATCCCCTTCATTTCTTTCTCTCATTTCTCCTCACTGCCTCCTTGCCGTCGACGACCACCGGAGTCCCATTCTCGCCGGCCGAACTTCTCTTCTTCTTCCTCAAGCTCTCTTGATCTCACCCATCTCTCTCTTGGGGCATTCCATTCACAACCCATTTCTAGGTAAGCTTCCAAATCTTTTAAATTAGACTTTTCATTCTCCTTTGCTTAGAAATGATTTAGATGAGCTCACCCAACCCATTTGCATCCATTTTGTAGATTGATTTGGGGTTGAGAGCTTTTTTCTCCAACTTTGAGCTCAAAGAAGGATTTTCCCCAAATTTTCCTTGTTTTGTGAAGCTCTTCATCAAGGCAAGTTAATATATATTTAAGCTTTGATATGTTTGTCTTCCTTGATTTGGACGATTGATTATGGTTTAGATGTTTATATGCTCATTTGATGCCTTAGATGTTAGAAGTGATAATTAGGTCTTATTGCTTAATGCAATGGATTCTTAATTGGATGATTAGATTGTTGGATCGGATGGGTTTGTGTATATGGACTTGTGATTGGAGAATATCTAAGGTACTTAGAGAGGGCTTGGCCCTATAATTTCCTTGTCTGCAGGTGTGGATGGAGGAGGGGAGTGGAACTCCCCATTTTTGAACCAAACAGAGAATTCTGAAAAGATATCCGAACCAGGTTGTCGGTTAACCAAACTGCAACTCGGTGACCTGCCAGTTCCAACTCCAGCAAGCAACATTTTGGAGTAATTGTGCAGTCGGTCGACCCCTTGGTTAATCGAACAGGTCAGTTAACAGACTGTGGTATTTATTCTGGACCGAATTTCCCTTTTTGAAAAGGGATTGTTTTCCTTGTTTGAGGGCTTAGGTGGAACCTTAGCTACCCTTTTTGGACTCATTCGACTATGTGTGAGGATGTTTTAAGCCGACGTTCTTTACGATCATTTCGGTAGTTCGGGATTCAACCTAACTCAATCGTAGACGTTGTGGGGCAACGGGATATCCTCCTTTATATCATCTATACACGAAGATGATTCGTCTAGGTATCGTGAACCCTAATTCCTTTCGTTGACTGAGTAGGGATGTATGATGCTTTGAGAATGACATTGTACTTAGGTTCGGATTATTTATCGCTTTTGATTCCGAATTGTATCATCTGGTACTTGTCTACTTGCAATGGTCATGATCTTTAGGTGTTGTTTACTTTGCTTTGTCAGATTCGCATGGAGAACTTAGATGATGGACTTAGGACCCCCTTTAATATTCCGTTTATTCTAAAGTTTGTTTGAAGTGTCGAGGGTAGGTGGCTTTGATTGTTTAAGCTTGAAGATGACTACTTTGGTATTTGAAGTTTTGCTTGCTTATTTGGTTTGATTTGATTTGATGAAAGGTAGTAGTCTTTATCTTTCGTTTTAATGAATCTTGTTCGTGTAAGAAAGCCTGGCCCCTCACTATTTATGATTAGGACTCTTGTGTCAGGCACCACTCAGCTGTAGCGTTCGACACAGCTAGGGCACCACTGTGATAGGACCGTTACTTTTGGCCGTCTGTAATTTGGAGATTTGATGGATGTACACCATCGGATACTTATGTTTGATGGAGGCTTTGATGGTTGTTTGCTTGTACCCCAGGTATCCACTTTTTCTTGCTTGGCCGGGCTTTTCTCTCGTGCATTTTCTCTACCACAACTCGGTTCGAGTTGGGAGGGCAGTGATAATATCTCGTGGTGATTAGCCTATGTGGACCGCATATTTTGTTAGATTGTTTATGATTCAAATGCTATGCATTTCTTATGATCTTATTTATCGTTTACCATGTTTTGTACTACATATCTATGGTATGTTATATATATATATATATATTGTTTGCCGACCATCGTGTCTGATGATGCTACTCTTGGTGCATAGGTACCGAGCCCTTCTATACCGAGGAGGAGATGACGGAAGAAGTTCAGGCAGATCAGCCTGATAACCTCTTAGATTATTATACGGACGGCGTTGTATAGCCGTATTGTCCCCGTACTTGAAAGCCTTTACGCTATACCTACCAGATTCATCTTTTGGTTATTTTGTCATTTTGATTAGGCCCGAGTTTTATGTGGTCTTTGTTGTAAATAATACTTTTGATTAACTGTTACAAACTTGGATATTAGATAATATGTTTCAGTATTTGCTCTCAACTATACTTTATGAGATACCTCTTGCATTCTTGAAGTTTCCGCTAAATGTCTTATGTATTTGAGAAAATGTTTGTCCCTCACAGCGGTCTTTGATCCATTTGGGACATGATCGGGGCCAGGTGTTGTTTATTAATGTTGGAAAAAAATTTTAATTGGCCCTATTCTCACGCATTATCCCCGGTTTCACGATTGGGGGTGTGACAGGATGTCTTGGGTTGCGTTTCAGAGGTTATGATTTTCCTTTTTGTTTTAATTTTTTAAGTAGCAAATTAGCAAGGTGATTTAATCATTTGTGACGTTGGAGTAAAGTGATCGAATAGAATGTCTAGATTTAAAGATTCTATACATTTCAAATTCATGCATTAAATTAATTTTTTTCTCTAATATTCATTTTCTACCGTGATGAGTTTTTTTTTTTTTTTCGTAGGGAGAAAGAGGTTGTGTGGTTCATTTGCTTGGATGAAATTGCGACCAAATACATAGCAAATCCAAATTTAGAACAAGAACAAAATGTTGTTTGAATGGAAGAAATAAAAGCATCACTTCAAGAGATAAAGGAGGGAATTTGATTTCTAAGAGATGGTATATATAGAAACTCAAAGCATGTAGAAACTGTGTCAAAATGGTCGTGCAACAAGTTGACCTTGTTTATGTCAAGGTTGTAGCAGAATTTCTGCCATGTCGTGGTTCAATATTCATTGGTTGTTACAACGGGCCATTGATTGATTTGTATACTCTTTATTTTAGTACTAACATTGTATGTTTCATGGTGTTTTAACATTCGAGATGAAATGAAATGGGTGCATTTTGAAATGAAATGGATGCGTTTCCAATAGGTTGAATGTGTTTAATATAGTTGTGTTGATTGTTAAATATTAGAATACTTGAATGTTGACAGTTTCAATACAGCATTACATGTGCAAACTGATCGGTCCCAAAGTGCAAGGGTGTCACTGTAGTAATAACTGATGAGACATCCATATGGAGCAATGTTGATTAAGAAACTTTCCAACTTTAACCTATCCTAATTTAGAAACTAAATCTAGCCTAAATAATAAAAGTAAACAAATTACAAGAAAATTCCTAAAAACTGAAAATTAACAATTGTAACTTTCCAAATAAGAAATAAATATAAACTAAGTAAAGAAACCTAGGTTATTCAACCCTATTCTAACTAGAATCTACAAAATTAACAAACTCATCAAAACAACCAATTTAATATAAGATAAATCAAAACAAAACTTCCTAAAACAAATTACAATGTAAATAGAGGATTTTACCGGAAAAAACACTTTATCCGGTCATGTTACGCAATCAAACATTTTAGCGAGTGCAGCACCAATCAGCGCAATTGGGTGCGAATTTCATTTTTTTTTTACCAGAAGAGCACTTCGTCATCGCCGACCTTATTTACACTTGAATAAGGTCGGCAATGACCTTATGTGGCCTTGAATTTTTTTTTAAGTAAAGAGCGCATCGTCGGCGCCGACCTTATTTATACTTGAATAAGGTCGGCTATGACGCTGTTCGCGATCCTTTTTTAGGGCTAGAATCTCTGTTTCGCTCACTATTCTCTTCTCCCTTCCACCATTGCGTCGAGACTGACTTAGGACGAGGGCGAAGAGCAGTTGCTTCCATCTATCCACAACCACCAGCGTTGTAACTGAATTTCTCAACATCTGCTCATAATCACATCGTTTTTTCAATCAACTGTGATTGAAACCGACGCTCCAGAGGTTTGGAATCCTTGAATCCTTGTCAAATTTTTTGTATTTTCACTTTCTTTTGTTTTCCCGCCTTCCCGCATATGATATCTAACTGCATGGTTTGTTATCTTCAGCGTTGTATTCGATTTGTACATTTGTTGTTTGCATTGATTAGGGTTTGTATATTTCAAATTTTTGGTTTTTTCGGTTGAGAAGGAGGATGGATGAATGGCTTAATGAAAATCAACTTCTCTTCACAAGATGGAACCCTAGATGTCAATCTCCTCTTTCTATTGAGAACTTATAATGCATATACTATCATTTAATGTATGGATACATGTTCTCTTTCACTGTATGCTGTTTATTGTCTGTTTCATTGAATATGGTATATTTTGCACAGGAGCCCTATTTACTGTTTTGCACTCTTCAATGTAATACATAATATTACATTGACTTAAATGTCAACAACGAAAGTACTTTAAACATAATTCATTTCTAATAAGGAGGATAATGTCAAAGTAATTTATGTTTTTTATGATGTTCTAATAGCATGTCAGACGTTGAGCACCAAATAATCCTTCACTATGACGGTGAGTTTGAATTTGAGCTCAATCGTCCTCAATACAAGGGGGGAAGGCAGAAGTTGAGATATCTTTCGAGCAATGTCACATTGAAGGAGCTTTTGAAAATTGCTTTGGAAGCATCGAGTTGGGCAACAACGTCTGATGAGAAAACTCTAAAGTATCTTATACACAATGGGATTTTTTTTTGTTCATAGATATCGACGATGACAATGATATCAATGGTATGTTAAAATCGTCAAGAGGCGAAACGAAAGGGATATTATTATTCGTTTCAAGGAGGCAATGCGATGGAAGCAGTTTTCAACAAATTCGTGGCAATAGGTGTGTTTAGAAGTTAAAACTATATTGCAATATATTCAGCCTGGATCGAAAGTAAATTTTTTTCTCATAACTCTATATTGCAGGTCTATACAGGATGAAAGAAACGAGATCATTCGAGACGCTCCTAGCACTACACTGTCTGATAAAAAAATTAAAGGGTGTGCTGCCACCATCACCACCACCTTTTAAAGAAACTCGCATGGTCGATATAGAGGAGGATCACGATATCAAATTCCCAACAACATTGTCTTATTTTGCAGACGATGATGACTCCATGTTCGAAGAAATCAATGTAGATGTGCTTCATGTGAATGGAAGAAAAAGTGTGCACAGTTTTATAGGTGCTCCTGCAACGAATGTGGATGTGAATGGAAGTTCAGCAACTGACGAACTAATTAAATCAGGTGTTGAAAGCTTTTCAAAAGCTCCCCTCGTGGACACGATGGTCCCTTATAGTGTCGTGCCCGAAAAAGGGACCTGTTCAGGTAGGGAGATGTGGCTAGGTATGGAGTTTCCTGATCGTGAAGCTTTTAGGAGAGCTATAGCAAAGTACGCAATATACAATAACTTTACTTTGAAACATGAGAGAACTAATATGAAGATGGTTACAGTGAGTTGTAAAGGAGTCGATTGTCCCTGGCGATTACATGCCTCCATGGTAGATTCTGGTCCACACTTCAGAGTTCGAAAGTTTAAGGACAAACATTGTTGCTCTAAACCACTTATGGAAACAGCACATCGGCAAGCAACCGCGAAGCTAGTAGCAGAGTTCATTGAAGAGAATGTACGATGCAATAACGATCTTAGGCCCAAGGAGATCATCAATGAATGTCAGATTGAGTTTGGGACCAGCATTACTTACAAGAGAGCCCATATGGCAAAGGAGCTTGCACTATGCAAAGTGCGTGGATCGTATAAGGAGTCTTTTATGATATTGCCACTATATTGCAATGAATTATATAGAACCAACCCCGGTTCGTACACTGCGTTGGACATCAGGTCGGACGACTGATTTAGACGCTTCTTTTGGTCCTTTCGTCCATGGTTAAGGTCATTCCAAACCTCTCTAAGGCCATTGATAGAAGTGGATGGATCACACCTTCGTGGTAAATATCCAGGAGTGCTAATGGTGGCCGTAACACATGATGCAAATCATCAACTGTTCCCCATTGCATTTGCCTTTGCTGAAGCGGAGCGGCGTGATAGTTGGGAGTGGTTTCTTGCACACTTGTCCTTATCGTTGGGTGAACCAAAAAATCTGACAATTGTATCAGACCGTCAGAAAGGTCTGATTCCGGCAGTACAAGCCATGATGCCCAGTGCAAAGCATTATTTTTGTTGCCATCATATAGCGGAAAACATAAAGGCGGCTTTCAACGACCACGGCATTATAAGAACATTCTGGAGCGCCGTGAGGGCATACCGACCTTGTGAGTACGATGCTTGCATGGACCACATAAAAAGTTTAGATGAACGTGCATATAATTACATCCATGCGATCAGCTCTCAGTTCTGGGCAACGGCAATTGCTCATGGACGCAGGTATGACATGCTTACCAGCAATGCTGCAGAGTGCACAAATAGTCTCCTAAAAGACACGCGAGTGCTCCCGATTACAAAGCAAGTGGAAGAGATACGTGCAAAACTTATGGAATTCTTTCAGAGACGGTCAACTCAAGTACAGAGCATCACTTCACTACTAACTCTGTACGCAGAGAAGTACCTAGCGACAGAAATGAAAGAATCACGAAGGCTGATGGTACGGGTAGCTGCATTGAATGAATATCAAGTGCAATCTTCAGAGTATGTTGATGCAGTTAATTTAGATAGCAGGTCATGCTCGTGCCGAAAATGGGACGTCATTGGAATCCCATGTTACCATGTTGTTGCCGCCATGAAAGCGCAGAATATGAATCCATATGAGATTTGCGAGCACTGGTACCTTACAAGCACGTATCAAAAGACGTACAGAGATGTCATTCACGCCACCCGTGATAGAAAGCAACGGGAACAGATTTTAACCACCAGGAGAGTCCTTCCACCATTGGCCAGCAAGCAACCGGGTCGACCAAAGAAGAACAAGATCCGAGTTGAAGATAGAAATCATAAGCGATGAGTGGTAACTTATTCGTCATGTAGAGAGGGGTCACAACCATGGGAGCTGCAAAAATCCACCAGTTACACAATGACGTTGATGGATTTGATGTTTTGGGGATGCTCATGTAATATTTTTTAGTTTTCCATTTTTTTAGAGAGTTTTTCTTTTTTGAATGTTTATGGGAACTTTATTAAAATGGCCGTGATGGTTTTTGCTGCATTTTTGGATGTTTATAAAGTACCACCATTATTTTTTTGAAAAGATGGGATCTATTTGTATAAATTATTATTTTTTTGAAAGAGTTGTTGTGGAACCCAATATTTTGTCGTGGAAGATATGTAATGCATGTACGTGACGTAAAAGGCTATGCATGGAATTTTAGCCATGCAGCTCGTGGAACTCATTACAGGGTCGGTGATGACCTTAGCTTTGTACATTAAGGTCATCACCGACGCAGAAGTAACTTATTTTCAACAAAAGTTGTAACTTATATTTAAGGAAAATCGGATACAGCGTCGGTGATGACCTTATATTTGTTAACTAAAGTCATCACCGACGCAGAGGTCTCTTATTTTCAAAAAAAAAGTTGTAACTTTTTTCAAGCTGTTTTTATAAATTTCCAAGTGACGTCGGTGATGACCTTATCTTTGTAAAAATAAGGTCATCACCGACGCAGAAACATTTTATTAATATTTAAAGTTATAACTTAGTTCAGGCTGTTTTTTGGTAAAATTTTTCTAAGTGACGTCGGTGATGACGTTAGCTTCGTAAAATAAGGTCATCACCGACGCAGAGGCAACCAAAAGTTGTAACTTTTTTCAAACGAATTCGAATGCAGCGTCGGTGATGACCTTAGCTTTGTGAAATAAGGTCATCACCAACGCAGAAACATTTTATTAATATCAAAAGTTGTAACTATTTCAGGCTGTTTTTTTGGTAAAATTTCTAAGTGACGTCGATGATGACGGTAGCTTCGTAAAATAAGGTCATCACCGACGCAGAAGTAACCAAAAGTTGTAACTTTTTTCAAGCGAATTCGGATGCAGCGTCGGTGATGACCTTAGCTTTGTGAATTAAGGTCATCACCGATGCAGAAACATTTTATTAATATCAAAAGTTGTAACTATTTCAGGCTGTTTTTTGGTGAGATTTCTAAGTGACGTCAGTGATGACGGTAGCTTCGTAAAATAAGGTCATCACCGACGCAGAAATACCTTATTTTATCAAAAGTTGTAACTTTTTTACAGGGATATCGAATACAGCGTCGGTGATGACATTATGTTTGTACATTAAGGTCATCACCGACGCAGAGGTCTATTATTTTTAAACAAAAGTTGTAATTTTTTTTGCCGAAATCGCATACAGCGTCGGTGATGACCTTATTTAAAGAAGACAAGGTCATCACCGACGCAGATATAATGTTTTTTCACAAAAAGTTGTAACTTTTTCGTGCTTTTTTTTTACTGCTACAGCATCGGTGATGATCTTATTTTAAAAGTAAAAAAATAAGGAGTGCAGGTATGACAAGTTGAACATAAATACAGCTCTAGAATGCGAAATAAGAATAAAATCATGGTGGACAACATTCAATGACAAATATACGCATTCAATTGACATTCACCCAACATCTAATATACAATTACATCCCATATACAGACAACAACTATTTCCATCATGTGAAACCCACAAACAAACCACGGTAATTCATTAGTTCCACAAATTACATTACAACACATTTGGAAGAATGTTAAAAACCCGGGAAATATTTACTGCAAATCAGGGGGCAAGACAGGTAATGGAGGGAGGTTAAGCCTTGAAGCATTTCGAATCCAATTATTCTCAAAAATGTCGATGACAATTCTACGTCTGAAATAAGGGATGTCTGCCTGGGAAAACTGGATGGGACGACGATATACGCAATGCTATGCAAATGCACAGGCGAATATCCCGCAGTCATTTCCATTATCTTGAAATGGGATATTCGTATTAGTTGTCATCGTCCATAGCATAGGGGCCGACCACCCGTGATCAATGAATCTCTGTTGAAGCCACAATACCTATCCATGACATAGTAAAAATGAATGATACTTCAATTTTCAAATCCTATTTACTATCCGAACATTATCCTGACAAGAAAAGAACAATTATGTACTTACAAATCTTTCACAGGTTTTATGGCCCCAAAGCTCTCCCTTCGAACTATTATAGTATTCCCAGCGATGCTCATCAACATATCCTACGAGTAAGGACCAATGGTTGTGAGCGTGAATTACATAGACCAAAGTCTTGCACTTAGCCGCGTCCATAACTCGTTCTCCCTTTGGCCCGAAAGCCATGTCATCTCCTGTCTTTAGACCCTTTTTCCAGTAACTCTGCAAGAGAAGCATCACATACATCAAACAAGTAGGATATTTAACCTATTGAGGCCATAGTTAAAGTGATTTTTTATTGCATTTACGCATATACTAGGGTCAGCGAAGTATGCATCCTTGCACCTTTCCCGTATGACTTCAAACCAAAAATATATGATAGTCGAGTCCATCCAAGTGCCCTCTTCTAATAAATCTCTGAGGGACTTAGAATTGACGCACGAGATTATCATATCCAACTCTTCTTTCCTGTCAATGCAATGAGTGTTGTGACCATTCAATTAGTAAAATATCAAACAAAGAGAGAATTACTACGGAAGTGTTTTCAACAAATGTGGATACTTATGCGTGTAATGTTTGTAAAAATCCATCAAAATTTCCTTCTCCACATCAGTCAGAATGTAATCCGACTGTGGTAATGGATGCTAATAATCAAGAAACCTATCCGGGATCTTCCTCAGCCTCGGTTTGTGCTTGCACCTCCATATCAATGAATCAATTGCAGCCCGTGCAGGGGATACAACGATTGCCTGGGAAGTGACATTCGGAAGTGTTTTTTGTCCTTCAGGACTGGGCGAGACAGAGATAAAATCCTCGATAGGGATGTCATCATCTTCACCGAAGGCCGCGTCTAGATTGGGGGCATGAACTTCTGCTTTTTCATCCTCATCGAAAGTGTGAGAGGTTGATGCCTGCCCTTGGGAGTACTCTATTGCTAAGGGAGAATCGATATTAAATCGAGGCATCTTTGCGGTGCTTTTTGAGTACTTCCCCTTAATCTTTGCACACTTAGGCGTTCTGACGGTCTGCAAATTGAAGCATAACAAGGGTGAGGAAAGCAAGGCAATTTAATTCATCAATTTGCAAAAAGTTATGCTAAATGTTATTAAAATCCTTACGAGAGTTTCATCATCTCCAGAAGATGCCGAAGTAGTACACGTCTCGACGTAGCCCTTGAACGTAGTCCCCAATCTGGACCTAAATCTCTCGACCTTTTTCTTAATCGAATTTGTGAAGGAGAGAAGGTCAACATTTGCAGAGAGGGAACGATCGTATGACCGAAGGATGTGGTCGAGGAAGAGAGAGACCTGCATTAAGACATATTGAAACAATCCCATTAGACAATATATTAAGTAAATAAATGTGAAGCAAACTAAGGGATACAAAGAGTGTTAACGTCATACCCGAGTCTGTGGGATGGTAGGAGCTTAGGCATCGGGCTGTGGGGGAGGATTCGTTTGTGGCCCGTCACATGCTCTGACACGGCCAATACACATGATGGTATTCGTTTCATACCATCTCATGTATTCCTCTTCATCCTCCCCACCTTTTGTTTTTCCTCTTCTCTTCATCACATTGTTTACCCGAGCCTCCCATGACTTGACCTCCTCATCATGCACCAGACACCAATCAATCACAGATCTCCCCTTATTTTCTTTCCGCACGAAGGGCCTAACGAAACGTGGAGGCACCGTCTGTCTCAGCCCAAACTGCCTCATGACCCTATGGATAGGGTGACGCTCCAACACCCAATATGATATAAGGGGAGAATCTGTTCTGAAGAGTGATCGCTCAGCCTTCGACACATGGTTTAGAAATTCCTTACCGTACTTTTTGTACGGTTGCCATTCAAACTGTGCATGAAGCATTGGGTAAGTTAGAACTAATAAAGTAAGTATGAAAGTTATAGGAAAATTGAAATGCATTCTTTGTACCTCTTTGGACGTGAGGTAATTGAGTTGCTTTCGCACTTCTCCCACTATCGTAAGATGGGTCAGACCCTCAAGTCGGTTAGCCCATGTCACCATTATGGGAAACCTTATGTCGTGGTTTTGGAGCATATTTGGACTAAAACCTCGACCAATCTTCATTCTGGTGTACGCCCAGATCTGTTAAAAGAGACGGAATCATTAGAACATTAACATATAAATAGTACAAACAATAAGATATAAATAATCGAAGCTCACCTGAAGAAGCTGGAGGGGCCCAGAAAGAGATTTATGCTTAAAGTCAACAAAATCCCCCTCATCGGTAGGGTCGGGCGTCTCACGCTTCTTCACCCCTTCCCACTGTACACCCTTGTTTATTATTCTATACATGTTCGCTAAACACGCGGAGGCCCATGAGTAGGGCCTAAACTCTCTAAACAACTCTAGAATATAAAAGGGGCATCGTGCCCCTGAAGAATTACACAAAATCTGTCCAGCCACAAAAAAAAAAAAACAATAGGCACGAGTTCTACACTTATCATCTGCCTCTGATGTCGTCGTCTTCTTTGCCCCTCCTTTGCCCCTCCTTTGCCCTTTTTTCTTCTTTCCCTTATTCGGGATCTCCTTCTCTCTCAACTGCTCCGGTGTGGGTCGAAATACTCGTTCCAGCCATGTAAACTTGAGGGAGATCCCATTGTAATCTTGTTTATTTATGGGAACCTTTCCAAGGAGCTCCCGACAGAGATCTGCAATCTCATAATGAGTGTATGTTCGGCCCGTCATGGGCGGACCATCAATAGGTAGGCCGTAGATGTACGCTACGTCCTCCAAAGTGATTGTCGCCTCGCCGGATGGGAAATGAAATGTGTTCGTCTTCGGCCTCCATCGCTCAATGAGGCCCATGATCAATGCATGGTCAATCCTTATCCATCTCATTTGAGCAAGATGGTATAGCCCGGCTTCCCGCACCCACTCCATCTGTCTCTCGTTCAAGTCCCACTTCCCATAATCATGGTTCGTAGGAAAGCATCTATATGTGCCAAACTCCTGCGAAAAAATATACAGTTTCAATAACGTTAGCCATAGATCATTAAGGAAGTTCAATTGAAAATAGGTTTTGAGGAAGAGAGTATACCAAGCCTTGTTCAATAGCGGCGGAGATGTGATGCTCTTGGTCGTACAATAAAATATATGGCTGTGGGTTTAAGGTACTAGCTTCATTTGAGGTAGTAGCCTCGTTGTGGGGCATTTCAACATTGCTTGTTTTCTCTTTAGACATCTGTGTACATCCAAAATAGACATGATAGCATTGAATGTTATCAATGCAAGCATGAATACACTATGAAAGCCGAATATCCAAAACCGACCACACAATACTCTCCCCTATAATGGTAAATGAAAACACATATCACTGTAGTAATTTAAACCCTAATAAAATCAATCAATAATGTTGAATGAGTTTGAATGGTTTGGCATTCAATCGTACGGCATAACTCAACATGCTTGATATTCACATTAACTAAGCAGCCAAAACAAACAAATAATACACCATCAGAAGTTTATGGGTTGTTTGGATGAACCATGAAATGCAGCTGATTAAAAGTTTTTCGCAAAAGAGATTGTTACCATCTGTTGCTGGTATGTGTCTGGAGCAGCATAAAAATTGGACACCACATAAAGGAAAAACTTCTTTTCTTGATTTCTTAGTAGAAACTCTAGAATGTAGTATCATCCATTCACCATCACAAATCCCAAGCTAAAGTGATAGCCATCTATTCTACCAGTGTTTTCCAACTAAATTGTAGTTTTGGCACATCCAAATGCATCCTCTGAGGAATAATTCTTAGAGGCTTAGATAAGTATAAAATGACTGATTTGGTTGTCCAAAGAACTAACAATGTAGTTCCTTAATGATCTCTGCCTGAAACAATCCTTAGTGGTGCAGTGTTGATTATTTAAGATTCTAGAGTAAATTTGTGCATATATGTAAGCATTTGGCTACACTTGTTTGGGAGTGTGCAGACAATATAGTCCTACACTTGTTTGGGTACACCTTGTCAGCTTTAGGGAGTTAGACCTACAAGGATGATGTGCGATTTACACATGCTATGTCCAGAGTACTTCCAAGTTCGTAAAATCAAATTCAAGAAACAGAATGAGCAACCCATTCACATTGTCAAAATGAAGAAACGCAAAAAGGAACGGATGAACCACTACTGCCATTTGACCGCATACAACATCCTCAAGTTTGGAAAACAAAAATAACTCACTCAAACCTTTCAGCTAGTGTTAAAACAAAACCCATTCATCCATCCTCCTTCTGAACCGAAAAAATCCAAATTTTGAAATATACAAACCCTAATCAATGCAAACAACAAATGTACAAATCGAATACAACGCTGAAGATAACAAACCATGCAGTTAGATATCATATGCGGGAAGGCGGGAAAACAAAAGGAAGTGAAAATACAAAAAACTTGACAAGGATTCAAGGATTCCAAACCTCTGGAGCGTCGGTTTCAAACACAGTTGATTGAAAAAACGATGAGATTATGAGCAGATGTTGAGAAATTCAGTTACAACGCTGGTGGTTGTGGATAGATGGAAGCAACTGCTCTTCGCCCTCGTCCTAGGTCAGTCTCGACGCAATGGTGGAAGGGAGAAGAGAATAGTGAGCGAAACAGAGATTCTAGCCCTAAAAAAGGATCGCGAACAGCGTCATCGCCGACCTTATTCAAGTATAAATAAGGTCGGCGCCGACGATGCGCTCTTTACGTAAAAAAAAATTCAAGGCCATAAGGTCATCGCCGACCTTATTCAAGTGTAAATAAGGTCGGCGATGACGATATGCTCTTCTGGTAAAAAAAAAATGAAATTCGCACCCAATTGCGCTAATTGGTGCTGCACTCGCTAAAATGTTTGATTGCGTAACATGACCGGATAAAGTGTTTTTTCCGGTAAAATCCTCATGTAAATATGAATGATTTGTGTTGCCCTAAATGTAAATCTATGCAAGTTTCTAACTATATGATGCATGTTGTAAAAATCCCAAGTATGAAAACTATTGCACAGGCCCAACTTTGCTGGACTACACGACCAAGATAACATGCTCTAAACCTAAATCTAAAGGCTGACATTTAAACCTTGATGATGTATGAACAAAAAAAAAAGTGAAAAAGGACTTAAAATGAAAAAGATCTATCATCTAAAGATGCCTAGTTGAGCAGTTTTGCACTGGAAATCTGATAAAGGCTTTGTTGAATACCCATGTTTAAGCCACTGATTAACCCGCTTTCCGAGAGATGTTTTGGCTGAAATTTGGGGTTTTCAAATTACTCATTATGGAATTCAAATATGCTATTTTTCAGGATAAAACAATCACGTTTTCCTGGTTTTCAACTCGCGCACTTTTCCAACACAATCGGGTTAAAGGGTCAAATCTACTGAAATTATGCATAATTTTGCACTATTCACATACCAAGTCCGAATTTCATTTTTCTAACCAGTCCACAAACTTTGATTTTCAGCAACAAAACATAATTTTAAACATGAAACCTAACTCTGATGAATGCACTAATCACTTTCCAACCATAGATCATGCAAATAATATAAATAAAAAAGTTTCTAATCTAACATAAAAGATACAATTAGAAGTTTTTAAATCAAAAAATGTGATGTAAAATTAATCAGAAAAATTACTGAAAATAAAAAGAACAAAGGTGAAAAAATAAAAAGTGGAAAAGATTTATTAAAGATCTAGAAACTAGACGATCATACAAGCATTGAAAATGCGATTATGAAGTCCTCTCTTCTCGACTTTTAATTCATTTTTTTTATTTTCAAAATCCTAGATCTAATCATGCGAAATATTGTCTCCAATCAAAACACATAAAATATCTAGAAATAGAAAACTAAACCACTTACATAAAGAACACGTAGAATCAAATCCAAGTAGTGTCTTTATTCCTTGATCTTTGAGTACAAGAAATTAATATTCTTCAATCTTTCTCATTCTCTCAACATGGCCTCTCAACCTATGCCTAAAAGAATTAAAAGAAATAAGAAGAAGAAGAAGAAGAAGAAGAAGAAGAGAGAGAGAGAGAGAGAGAGAGAGAGAGAGAGAGAGAGAGAGAGAGAGAGAGAGAGAGAGAGAGCCTCCTAAGGTGATGGACGTCCAGCCCCTTGGCTGGTTCCCTTTTATGTTCTTCGAAATGTCTTGGTTAGCTAAGAAATATCATTGGTATTAAGGCTCTTGTTTCCTTTTGTATAGAAATTCTTGCTTAGCCTCCGAACTAATTTCTTTGTTGGAAAGACCTTGACTTTGTCAAAAAATCTCTACCAAATTTAGTGTCTTGATATGCTACTCTTTCTTTGTAAGTCTCCTTTAGAATCTCCAAATATGCTCATGACATGAATTTACCAAAAATTCAGATTTTTGCACAAATTAAAAGATCCTATATGGGTTGGACGTCCAAGAGAAACGACCCCATCATGGACGTGTAACATTCTCTTTAATGAAGCCCACATGGCTGGTTGGTGAATGTTAGACCCCACACGGGATTCCAATGTCATGTAGCACCATGGCTTGGACGTCCCATCATATGAGGATTTTCTTGACTACTATCTTTTCTTCCTTTTTTTTCTTTCTTTTCTTGCTTCTTGAGATTTTGACTTTTCATTTTTACTTCTCTCTCAAATTCCATCAATGCGCGGGCCCCACTTTCTTGATTTCTCCTACAAAAATCCAAAATAAAAAAATCATGTGTGAGAAATTTGAGAGGACTATGTATGGACCCTACTTGCCTAATGATACACCGAAATAAAAAACTTCCCAAAAATAACTCATGATTGTAAAAATAGCAGATATACATTGATGAAGCAAAAAAAAAACAAAAAAAAACAAAAAAAACAAAAAAAAATAATAATTTTGGGGTGATAAATGAGATGAAAAACCCTAATTTCATAAAAGTCATGCAATGTGATGAATTTTGACCGTGTTTCCAAAAATAACCCCAAATGCATGAATCATGAAATTGAGTGTAATCTATGCAATTAAACCTAATTAAGTCCACAAATGCTCGTAAAATGATGACCTAATGACCCAATTTTGTGAACTTATCACACCCACAACCAGTTTTTTGCTAGTCCCTTAGCAAAATAAGTGAAAAGGAATAAAACTATCTAACCTAACACTAAGGAAAATATCTAATGCAGAAAATAAAAATGAAGAACTCCACTTTCGCTGGCACTCTTGACTGCATTTAGCGTATGCAGTAAACCCTTAAGCCCCTAGGTTCCACCTAGTGGACGAGTTGTGCCTCGTAAGGGTTTGCAGTGAATATACGCACAAAATTCTTTCTTTCCTTTTTTTTTTAAAGTCAAAGTAGAAACTTAACAAAATCATGGGAACTTTTCAAAAAGAAAATTTACTAACACCAAATATTCTCGATTCTTGGAAATTTTCAAACGCAAATCTTAAATTAGGTTCACAAATCTCATCTTTTGATCATAAATCCTCAAAATCATGCTAAATTAACCGTGCATGGTGAAAAGGTGTGTATACCTAAAAAAATATAGGCATCAAATGATCTACCAAAATTTCTGTGAAAAATTTTTTTAATCTAAAATCCTGGGCCACCTAACCTTAGCAAAGAAAAACAGTCTTCCTCTCAAGGCGACCATGACGGCTTTCGCACGATTGTTTTTTAAAATGCCATATTTTTTTTAGAAATTTCTTTTTCTCTTTTCTTTTTTTCAAGATAGGGCTCCTTCGTGGTGAATTTATCTCATAAATTCCTCCATTTTCAAGGTTAATCATCCCTATTTTTTCTTTTTTTTCTCTTTTTTTGTACTTCTTTTTTTTTCTCTTTCATTTCATTATTTTTTACGGTCCCCAAGAATAGGCAGCCCTTTCCATTTGCCCGAATTAATTCACTGGTTTGTGGCTGATTAAACCACCCAAATGAACCAGGAAACTGAGAAACTAAGAGTCGGTTTTCTATCATATTTTCAACCCAATCGTCAAAGAAAAAAGGAAACCATAGCTTCACATTCAAAACCTTGAAAACGTATACATACTGTGTAAAAGTGAGGGATCAAATTTCAGCACTTTTCAAAAAATCATTTTCTTTCAAAATTAGAAATTCTTCTTAAAAAAACTAAAAACAAACAAATGTGTAAAAATGATGTCTAACAACAGACAAGTGTGCTTGTCCCCACCCCCCAACCTAACGTGAACATCGTCCTCGATGTTAAAATGAATGAAATGCAATGTTCCTCTAGCACAGGTGCGGAAAATGCGGTGGCAATGTTGCATTTGAATGTTTGGAGGGTGCCATGCATGATTCTGAGAATTCAAACTCAAAAGGTCTGAAGAAGGTCATTTTCCTCAAATTTGGCAGCAGGGTCCCACTTAGGGCCCACAATGAACGCATTTTCTATTTCCCATAACGATTGATCATTAAAAGCTAGAGAATGAGCAATGCATGAGAGTCAAATGATTTCAAATTATCAGATTCGAGAATTTGAAAAACATCCACGAAAGTTTCAAACCCTTCAGGAGGATCAAAATGTATATTTGTTATTTCTTTCAAAATTGGAACATCAAACTCTTGGAAATCAACAATACTTGATTCAATTGTTGTGAAAGAATCAGAATCTAAGAGGGACTCCAGGGAATCTTTCTCCAAAATATCCCGATGGGACCGGCTCAACCATTGGGGAAAAGGGGTCACAGGCAGGAACGGTTCATAGTCAGATTCTTTTTCTATCATACCACTAGCACTACTCTCATCTCCACCCTTAGATATTGACTGTCTATTTGTGTGTTCCAGTGATAAAAAGTGGTTCCCCACCCTACACACATGCATAATATTGTCCGCTTTGGCCCACATGCCTCACGATTTTATTTCTAATGGGCCTCATACAAGGTAAGGGTGTGAGATCTACATATAATCCCATTCACTTTCCTTTCTATAGTCGATGTGGGACTTCTAGGCGTCACAATCCACCCCCTTAGGGCTGCAAGTCACTATGCACTAGCCTGCCAGTCCCTGTAACCTGCCAGCCCTCTTGGCCCGCCCACATGGAAATCCGCCCACTTGCACCAGACCACACAGGGGACCCACACTCGAACTAGTCGAGAGTCAGCTCTAATACCATTTGTAACGCCACACCCCACACACATGCATGATATTGTCCGCTTTGGCTCACGGACCTCACAGTTTTGTTTCTGATGGGCATCAACCCATCAAAATGCCTCATACAAGATAAGGGTGTGAGATCTACATATAATCCTATTCACTTTTCTCTCTATAGTTAAGGTTTTTCGAATCATTTATTTGAATATCATTCTTATCACCCTCTTGTGTATCATATGACAAATTGAAGCTGTCAGGTCTCATAGTCCTTACTTAATGGTTTTCTTGAATTCATTTTGGCTCTGAATAAATTCATTTTGACTCTAATTAAATTTAGTTATCACATCCTCCAAAGACTGCACCTCCGGGGGCGGTGGTGGGGGTATATATGAGCACTCGGATGGTGTTTCATATGACCATTCAATTGATGGGGGCACATATGACATATCTTGGAAAGGGTCTGCATATGACCCTCTCGGTATAGGCTCTTGCGAGAGATTGACCAAATCAATCGTGTGCCCATTTTCCCAACTGTAATTATGATGATCACCCCAATCTGAACTATGCATGTTACCTATGTTATTGGAACAAGGCCATTGATATGCATTGTTCATCCTCGAGTTCTTGCAACACCTCTATGTAATATCGATATCGTTGGACAAGTCCGTGAAGATTGGGTGTTGTATCCACATCCTCCCCACACGTTGATATAGATGAAGTAGTGTTCGCGTTGATAATGAATTGTGTCGCATGTGTGGGGTATAGGTAATCATGTCAAAGATCATCTTTCATTACTTGCCAATTTGGCTGGAGATTAGCACGTAGGCTCTTAGACGGTTGGATCCCACTTGATGCCTCGCATCTTTTCATATTCCATGGTGTCACTTGATAAACCTGAGATTTTGAGAAATTGAGACTTTCAAGTGACCTCTTGATTTGCTATTCCCACTCTTGGAACATGGTTCAATATGAAACGGCGGGCAGGGTGGCCAAAAATTAAAAAAAAAAAAAAAAAAATTAATGAAAGAAAACCGACGTCCTGTTTGATCTTTGGGAATTGGGTTGCTTGCCGGGGAATTTTCATTCTTGAGAAAACTGCTGAAGGTTGCCCTTGTTTGTTGGTCAGAGCCTTAAATTAAGGCTATAGAAAAGAAGAAAAGGAAAAGAAAAAAAAGCACGCCAAGGGCCAGGACTTGCCAGCTGTGCACAGGATTATGTTCCCTAAATTGCCTTCCACAAGTAAAGGGCCAAAAGAGTAGAAAGAGAACAATTTTAACCTCTCCTTAATCACCATTAATTCTATATTCTCTGAGTCTCAAAACACCAGCTGGGGCTGAGAACGATATCACAATTTTTTTTTATTGTGAAAAATGGTTGAACCAAGTTATATCAGAAAATCTCCAAATTGATTTTTAATTATACAATCCATCACTCAAAAATCTCTAAAATATCTCAAATCATATTGTGAAGTTCTTTAAATTTGTAGCACTCGACTAAGGTTCTTTTTCGAGCATCCTATGAAATATGATTTCAATCTTCTTATGCCCCTAAAGCACAACGGAACAGATAACACCATCCTTTCTAATGACATACGAAAGAAAGATTTTCAGTAAAACTCGATATGTATTATACAACTGATTATTTAAGATTTTATCAGTTGTCTCATATAACAGTCAAAGTCCCACGTCAAATTATAATGAGGAAACAGCAATTTACAAAATAAAAAATGCAGGAGTGAACTCAAGAATACAGAACCTGGAGGCCTTTGTTGTGTCTTCTCAATGCTGGCAATGCAAGTGATGTTGATAATGAAGCATGCAGAGCAGATAGAAAAAGCAATTCTTTGGCACGGTGGTACATGAGATCATCATGAAAAGCTGAAAATGTGCATCCCCATGAGGGCCACAAATTACTGACAAATCATACTAAATAAAGGTATTAATCACTCTAATTGGATAGGTTGGACATACCAGCTACCATCTCCAAGGAGCAACTACCAGTACTAATATCTACAACTTCCAAAATTTCCTTGTAGTCCTCTAGACAATGTACTAAACCATCCTTGGCATGTAAGAAACAGGTCTCTGAAGCATCAAGAAGGAACTGTCTAAAATCCATGACAGAATCTCCTAGATTTAACTACACATATCCCGAACCAGTCAATACATTTCAGCAGAAGCACAAGGCCTTTAGCATACAATGGGGGAAAAACCAAAAAGAAAAAGAAAAATACGGAAAAGGAAAGTATTTGAGAAAGTTTAACCTAACACGCAACAAACAAATTCTATGTCAATTTAAAGTTTAACAAGTTCTATACAGTTTTTAGTTACTATAGTTCAGAGTAAATTACCAAACCAAACACAAAAGTCCAGATAAAATTAGACCACAGCCACTTAAAATTAGATGCATGCCAGTGCTACACATAATTCTTGAGAGCATAACAAATCTATTTCCGCTACGCCATATTATATAATTAACAGGACCATTAAATCACATAAACTAACCTTCAACTCTAGTTTTTTCCTAGACTGTGTCTTGACAAATAGAGGATAGAGAGGAAGATCACCTGTGACTCGAAAAAAAAAGGATTAAAAAACTGTTGGAAGTTGCTATTGATATAGTAATCCAAATCGTAACTTAAATTCCAGAACAAAATTTAGCAGTTCATCTTATTTCCTAAGATAAAAAATTCTCTTTACCATCGGCATTTTGGGTCCAATGCTTGACGGCATCAACCTTAGAGGATTCTAAAACCTTGGAGTCGTCATTAGATGTTGTAAATGAATTTAACAGAGCTTACGGACATAGAACGAGTCCCTCTTCCTCTGTATTTTTCTCTATAGATTTCCCAGCCATTTTTCCTTCTATCAAAACAGAAAAAAACATATAACTTAAGAGGTTGGAAATGAAAAAATATCTAAAATTAAAATACAAATGCGTTTGAACATACAAACTCAAATAGAAAATATAACAATAACATTCTAAAATAATAGAATAACTTCATTTCCCATAATTTAAAAGAGACAGAGAAGGGGAAGTATAAACAAGACATAATAGCTCATCTATATCTAATTCCAAACAAACATGATAACATGTTTCACAGATATAACAAACTGCCATTTGAGCCTATTAATCCATTTTCATATCTCATCCATAACAGGCAAATGGTTAACGACCCCTAAAAGAGTCAAGTGTTTCAAATTGGAATTCACTTTAGAAATAGGTTCCCAAAATTTAATTTTCTAGTCATTGATAATTTTGTGCCATCCTATACATTACTTTGATACTACATGTATGAGATTTTAAGCCGAGGATGAAACTGTATCATGTATATCAGGGCAGAGGGAGAGATTAGTTTCTCGTGAGATGATAATGGACTGAGAAATGAGAGAGGAGATTTTAGAGAATGACAATGAAATATCAGCTACTCCTACCTATTAACAGTCAGTCTCTCCCTTGACCATGGGCTGGTTTCTTCTTGTAAATCCTAAAGACTGAAGATCAAAGGCCGCTGTCTTTTTGTCTCTACTAGTACTATTAAACTACATTCCAAGAATTCAAAATATATATTTCAATCCCTTATGATTTGAGAATTTAAAATGAGATACTGTCAACAAAATCAAATTCAACATACATGGCTTATATGAACAACCTTGTTGAGCACCCTTAAATAAGACATCGGTGTAGAATAATAGTAAGAATTTGAGGAATCCAACCTTGTTTTCTAATAAAGGTTTGATGGTCATCACTCATCAGTAGGTCTTTCATATCAAACCAACCCCCAAATCTCAGCTACCTTAAGAGCTTTGTACAAACTATTAATTGTTACTTCACATCACTGCAGCAAAGTATTCATGAACCTCTCTGTTAAGATGTAATTATATTACTAATGGTTACTTAGTAGTCAGTCACTTCAGAGAATATCATATATCATGGAAACCTTTGTTTTATAAGACACACCAAACAAATGTTACAAGAGTCTTCCTTGCTGGTGAGAAGGAAAATGGCCAAGAAAGAGGTCTGGGGACTAAAGACTAAAGGATGTAAACGGGTCGGTTCCGGTATAGGTCCATGGTAGACCCGGACCCGGAACTATTTAAGGAGAAGGTGGAACCGGACCCAAACCTGTTTCGGAACCGATTTCTTGGTTCCGGAACCGGAACCGCTAATGAGAATAAGGAACCGGAACCGGAACCGTATATGGTCCGGGTCCGGGTTTAGGTAGAGAATGATATGGGGAAAATCCTTGTTTTTAAGAAAGAATCTCGAAAATTGAGGTAATATGTCCTGGGTCCGCGGGTCTGAACCAAGGTGGAACCGGAACCGGATCCGGACCCGGACCCATTTATTTATTGGGGCCTGAATAAGGACCCAAACCTGATTTTTAATGGGTCAGAACCTCCGAGTAATCGGAGAATCGAGAACCCATTTACATCCCTACTAAGGACCCATTTCACTTCCCTAATTGCCATTTGCTCACGCCTAACATGTTTTAGGTGGGTCGGAGTCGAAATTAAAATTTTCTACACGTGAAAATCTCAATTGAGATTTCTCATATATTTTGAATTCTTGCAGGGAACGCATAAATTCTTCAAACAAAACCCTTTTCATGAAAACTTGAGCTAAGCATTTCAACAAACATCTTGTTTATCATGTAAATAAAAAAATTCTTTCACAGCCTCTTTCATGAAAAGTTTACTTACTCATTTCATCAAACAGCTTATTCATCATTTAAATCAAGAAGTTCTTTCACAAATAAATCAAAACATAGCATTACACCCATACCTGTTGGATCAACAACAATAGAAGAATCCTTTCTTTTCTTCTTTACAGGGACAGGAATAGCAAGAATAGTCGGTGGTGGCGGGAAAGAGGAAAAATGAAAGAAGCATTGCATCCAAGTGGGTCCTACGGGAGTGGCATGAGATGGCAACACCTTGCCTATCTCCCTCCATTTGGCAAACATGCATCTAAGTAGGCCACAAGATCAACACCTGGCATGCAGTGTAGATAACATGAGAAACAGGCAGCAAGGTGTAGAGATATCTGCTAACATAAGAAGCAGGCAGGACATTATCTTCCCTTTTAGTATAAGGGTGTGGGTGGGTGTGTGTGTGTGTAGAGAGAAAGAGAGTGCTCTTCTCCTGCGATCATACGATCATACGCTGAGCGCTCTTAGGTGCGCTGGTCAATTCCCATCTTTAAAATATGTAGAACGGGCAGGATTAAAATATTTCCAGAAAGGCATGATTGTCAAAATAAGAAGATTTCGCTTCCCTCTCTCACGTTTCAATCTGTCTCCTGATACGTCTCTCCTTCTCTGCCTCTCGATCTCCTTCATATCCTCCATCTCTCAACCCATTATTTCTATCTCTTTTATTCACTTAAATTCAAACTAAAAAAAAAAAAAAACTCTCACTATCTCTGTTTCGGATTGGACACAGATTTGTGTTGCATCTTGTCTCATCTTTGGGAAGTTGATCTACTATCTGGTTTTACCATTCAGAATAAATAAAACAATGATCTTCATGATGAAACTAACGATTTTTATCCCTACCAACTGGACTATGTTATAAGATCATAAACCAAACACAATGATTTGTGTTGCATCTGACCTCATGTTTTGATTGTTTGATCAATGATTGTGCTTCATTCAAGGATCCTAATCGGTTCATTTCGCAATGGATTCTTATAGTTCGGTTACCAATCTACTGCCATTAAAGGATTTCATCGTTTCGACGTGCTCATTGTAATGCAGAGATTTTACTCTCTCGTCGTCAAATCCATATAGCCGACCCCACCTAGTGGGAAAAGGCTTGGTTTGGTTGTTGCTTCTCAGTTACCTTAATAAATTGAAAAAGGGTTATTTGTTCTAATTAATTTGTGACAACTGTTAATAAACCGAAACTGGGTTCTGGCTCTCTTCCTGTCCCATCTCAATAAAAACCCATGGAGTTCACGGTTTGGATCATTTGACAAGGTGCAGATCATGTAAATTAGAGATGCTGCTCTCTCGGTTTTTTCTTCTAGCCTTGTCTGCTTCCTGCGACTTGTTTTCAACGAGAAGGGAAGCAGACACATGTTCTTGGTTCTTGCCCTTACATGAAAACACAACTTAATTATTCAAATTAAAAATAAAATAAAATAAAAAACATGCCTAGCTTATGCAATCCGAGCTGTATCAATTGTGTTTTGTTCCTCTATTCCACTCTCAGACAAGAGGGTGGAGAGAGATGAGTTGAGAGAAATGGGCCATCAGCTGATTGAATAGAGGGGAGAGACAGAAAGAGAAAAGGGCTAAAAGATATGGGCCGAGGGAGATACAATGGCTTTAGGAGTTGTGAGATGATTTGACGGAGGAGAAGGAGAAGAGTGAAAGAGGAGTCATTTGGTATGGAAAGGCGACAGAGAATGGAAATAAAGCGTCATTATTTCCAGGATATTTCCATTTCGGTGATTAAGAGATGCTTAATGACTCGTCAGATTTTAAGGAGGGCTCTGGATAAACATTTAATCTCTACAGTTGAGCATCCTGAAAGTGTCAGGATTTGCCATCGCATGTAAAACGTTTCATCGCACCACCGTGAGAGAAGATATATAAATAAATATATATAAAGACTTTTTGCGTTGGTTTTTTCCACCACTAAAAGTACTTTTTTGGCAATTTTTTGTTGTCTAGGTCCATCATTATTAGGACTTTCCATACAAACAACACCCCACACCCCCAAAAAAAAAAGGAGGATCTTTAGGGCCTCAGCAGTCGGAATGCACTGTAAGACCATGCAAACCGGAATATATTTCCAAAGTGCGTGTGTGGATATATAAGAATAATATAAAGAACTTAACCGGAAAGGTTAGATTACCTTGAATTTCAAGCCCTAAACACCAATTTCATTCGGTTCACCAAAATAAATACCAACTAGTTTCCCTACTTCAAAATTCACCAAATGGAATCTTTGCTTCCTCAACATCCTCGTCATCTTCACCAATGATTTCATATTGCCAAGTAGAGAAAGATGCTTGCAGAGCTTCTCCCATTCTTTTAATAATAACAAAAAGAGATTTTTATAAAAAAAGCCCCTATATTTTCACCAATCCTCAAAAAAAACCCCTCTACTTTGGGTTTTTACTAAAAGATACCTTGACTAACAGTCAAGCTTCAGGAAGTGCAGCTTCCGTTTCCTCTATCCCCTTTATTCTTCTGTTTTATCATTTTGCCCCTGCATTTATTGGAAGTCTGAAATGACACATTTGACACTTGAGGGTTTTTATTTTGAATGATTTTTATTTCAAAGGTGGGCCCTACTGTGGAGTTCCACTTCTCTAACTAATAATTTCTTTATTTTTTCTCTATAGGTTAATGAGAGGATCTGGACTCCATTTTGTTTAGTTAGTTTGTTTAAAGTTTGACGTCGAAAGATAGATGGCATTGTTCTAACCAAATTTGGATATGAATCACTGATTCGAATGGTCCTCTTGGTTACCAAGCACCTGTGTGGGCCCCACATGAGGTGGACCTTAAGAAAAAACGACAGGCAAATGCTTCTTCTTATTGGTCTCCTCATCTGTGGGATCTTTATTTAACCATCTTAGATCCCATTAACAAATGCATAACTATGTATGTTCCCAGCATCCTCTATTGGGCTTGCAAAAAGTCTGGATTGGAGCTTGGATAGTGGATCCATCTGTTAATATTATACAAGGGCAATGATTGGAGCTTAGACCAATCCAATCAATCTAGTTTCTTGGCTATGACACTTAAATTATGGGCTCCCTGGATCAATGAATCAGGTCCTACAACATTATTCATAATCTAGACTTTTTTTTCACCAGGCTGTATGAATCAACTGATGAGGCAATATGTAAGGACCACAACAAAGCAGATTGTCTTAGAAAAAAATCTGATCAATCTGTTAATCAGGTGGGGGCAATATCTAATCAGTCAGGAGATGTGGAGTAGGGAGAAGAGGGTGGGTCGAGCGTAGAGTGAAAATCTTTTTTTTTTTTTTGTAGATGTAGAATGGAATATTATTGGTTCTCTTCATATCCTCTTTTGAGTAGTTTGTGTTTAAAGAGGAGAAAACAAGGGTTAGAAGTGTCTTTTCAAATTTTCAACAAATGCAAGGGCAAAATGGTAAAACAGAAGAATAAAGGGAATAGTGGAAACAGCAACTGCACTTCCTGAAGCTTAACTGTTAGTCAATGTATCTTTTAGTAAAAACCCAAAGTAGAGGGGTTTTTTTGAGGTTTGGTGAAAATATAGGGGCCTTTTTGTAAAAAGCTCTAACAAAAAATCCTCTGCCTTCTCATTTCTCACCTGAAAGTCAATTCCTTATAAGAATTAAGAAAATGGAATCTAAAGTTAAAGATTTGGGTGAAGTAAAGTTTACACTTAAGTGAAGCAAGAAACAAAAGTCAAGCTTTTGAGCAAATCTTTCTATATAAATTTTTGATGCAACATTTTAAAATTCCATATAGCCAATCAACTGAGAGAATTTTAAAAATCAACAACAATAATAGAAAAAACATGCAGCAGAAGCAGTAGCAGCAGAAGTATAAATATAACTGTCTCGGGGCAGTTCTCTTTAAGGCTCTAACAAGCATATTGATTTAGATCCACAGCCCACCTCTACCGATGCCAATGTAAATAGTAAATTACATGCAAACACAACAAAATTTTGAAGAATGAATAGGCAAGAATGGGAGGCTTACTGTGACAAGATTGACCCCTACAATATTAGCTCCATAGCATAAGCCTGTTGACATCGCCCCACAACCAGATTATAGATCTAGTAATTTCATCTCTGATTTTTCAGATCCATGATAAGAGGAAGAATCTTCAGCCCCATCAGTAACAAGCTCACTAGGAATAGTTGAAGATGTCTCAATGCTGGCCCTTGTATTCTCTATTACATAAATAACTTCCATTGTTAGCATTAATGGCAAGATTCAAAGTTTAACACGAATGAAAATACTTGAATACAAGAGGCTAACATTTAGGTTACTAAAACCAAGAAACAAAATAACCCTATTGTCATAAAAGGAGGAGACACCTATACACCCAAAAGAAATTTCCCACCAAGTGATTCTAGCTAGCCCAAGTACCAAAAAGCTTCCATTAAGTGATCATAGCCAGCCCACCATAGAAACACCCACTCCGCAACTCAATTGAACAATTCAGATCACTGAAAAAAGAGCGAATCCCCAATAGCTCATGCACCTTAGCATGTTCGGTTTGGAGAAAAACTCAATTAAAAAGGGGGAATTCCAAACAGTTCTTGCACCTTAGTACAGTTGAACGTAAACTCAACTAAAGACATGCTTGACAACAATTCCACCTTGTTATCCCTATTGTGGATTTGGAAGTGCATAGGTTCCAGAGTTATTGCCCTACAAAAGATAGAATTTGTGGAAAGTAGGGAATGAGGAACAATTCCATTTCTCCAAGGCTAGTCGATGCATCATATTGTCCCAGGCCAGTATTGCCAAGGCTAGTCCATGCATTATATTGTCCCAGGCTAGTATTGTAATAACCCAATGATGATTAAGTAAATTCCAACCAAGGAGCAATGCTTCCAAATATTAAGGAAAATTTTGAAGAATTCCAATTGCCCGATGCGCGAGGCATGAGAAACAATGCATGGGTTAGCCTCATGGCTATGCCTTCAAATAATGAAAAATACATCAAATATAAAGCATATTGAAATGAATAGAACAAAGTTGCATTTTAATTATTCCAAGCCAACCAATGAGTGGTAGCACGGTTTGCCAAGGACTTTGCACCTCAGGAAGCGGAGAGGTCTTGCGTTCGACACCTAACTTCGTTGGCCACCTCCAGTAGTTTACCTAGTGCATGTGAATAGGAGGGTTTGCATGTGCCCCTAGACATTAGTCCTCGGCTATCCAGAATCAAGTGTCCCTCGGGCTCAGGGACAAAGGCTCCTGGGCTAGGCTGAGCGGGAGATACCCCAGGTTATCCAAAAAAAAAATTTATTTTTATTGCAAGCCCATTAATGAGTTAATTGTGCTTTACTTAACAATAATCACATTATAATTAAAAAAAAAAAACTACAAAATTTGAACTATATCTCCCACTCCTTCACTCCCTTTTTTCCATAAGACGACTTTGTATTATTTAGTCGTATGCCTCTCAAGATATGCAGCACAACTAAAGCACATGATTTAGTCGGAGCATACTAAGCCCCAAAAGATCTCATTGTTTGCTACATTCTAAATGCAAGCTATGCTATGCCTCAAACTCGAGCCACAAGGAGATATGAGAACACATTCCTCCAAAGAAAATCTCAAATGATAATAAGAACAAACTTAAGGTCCAAGCATGGTTTAAAATATTGGCTGATACCAAAACATATCAATTGATATGTACCAATATCGGCGGCCACTATCGAACCGATATTTTGATAAAAACCAATCTCAATAGCAGGGGGTAAAATACCCCCCCAAAATATTGGAGTATATCTGCCGATGTTTTGAAAATATCAATAGACTGATTTCGGTGCCAATATTTTAAAAACATATAGTATTGGTCAGCAAACATTAAAACCCTTCCATCTTCTCATTCATTATCTTTCATTTCAAGCTCAATCAAAGTAGCAAGATTTTAAAAACATATAGTATTGGTCAACAAACATTAAAACCCTTCCATCTTCTCATTCATTATCTTCCATTTCAAGGGTTGACTGCAGCTTTAAACCATGGGCCCAAGGCAGTTGTCTCAAGTTCAGCTTCAAGGCATGCGCCTCAAAACACTTCAAAAAACACTGAGCAGCGAAGGAAACCTCGCAGCATAAGTCTCAGATGACACTAAGAACATCAAAATTAATGCCCAAGGCATTTTAGGAACGATTTGTCTGAAGTTGGAGCTTCAAGGAATAAGCACCAAACACTTTTGAAAACACTGACTAGGAGCTTTGAGGCATAAGCCTCAAACAGTTATGAAAACACTGACTGCGAATAAATTTTCTATTGAAAAACAAGAACTGTTAATACGTCAAATACATAGGCTGGTCAAGCTCAAATTTAGTGGATCAACCTATCATAACATGCATATAAGTGTAATGGAGAATTAGTCTCAAATCATCAGAATTAGTATATTGGCATTTGTGCATAGATCTCCATTTTGTCTACTCAATTACAATCAGCTTAGTGGTGTAAGCAGGAGTGAAGTGGCAGTTAATTATATTCTTGTATGGGGTGCAAATGGGGACCAGAAAGTGCTGGAAACTTATCAATATATATACCGTTGCAGGTTCTTGATTCTTTCTACTCTATAATTTTGACAAGGATTGGTTGTTCCTCTTGCCATTGGTCTGAAAATCGAGGTCGTACAACAAATTCTTCAAGAGGATGAAATGAATTGTAATTCTTATGAATAATAGGGTTTATATTTTGTATAAAAATATTTTAAAAAAGTGAAAAAAGGGGTGGTTATTCATAATTCATCTATTTTCCATCTATATTGGAATAAATACAATGACAAATAAGACTAGAATACAATCATATGAAGAACATCGTTGACATATATTCAAAAATTGTAAATGAATATGTGTGAATAGTTAATATGTTAGAGATTGCTAGGAAAAGTAAATAATTTTCATGGTTTTTTGTTCTCTTTAAAATCGAAAAAATGAAAGAAAATCAAAATCATCAACCTTACATGGCAGTTAGCATGTCTCCTTGAGTTAAAAAATTGTTTATGAAAAAAAAAAGGAAAAAGAAAAAATGCAAAACAAAACGCATACGTACAATCGAACACTAGTTACATGCATGTTCCTTATTATTTCTATAATCTCTACAACATCGCAAAAATCCATAAGAGGCTTCATTGATCAGTTGATAATCTCTTAAAGATTGGAGATGCTGATAAAAAATGATATTAATCTCTTTGTTGTGGCTATCCCTGCCGAGACAAATTGCTTGAATCATAAGATTCAATACAACATATCAAATCATAAGATTCACACTTAAATCCTAATATTCACCTATAAATGAGATTTGTTGAATAAATCTGAATCATTTTCCTTAAGATTCTATATGAATTGTAGGATTCGATATATGAGTCCTAGACTCTGACAATAATCTCTCTTGCTCAAAATATATTGGATGGGGCCCAAAACTAATCTAAAAAGACTTGGCTCTACATCCCAATAGTTGTTTTCTATTGATTTTGGGCATGAAACTCCAGATGAAGATGTAGAATCTTATTTTGGTTGATTGTAAAAAAACAATATGGCATTCAATGGATGTTTTGACTTCACATTGTACAAACTCATATTAAATGCTTTTATGATTTAAGAAAATACTTAAAAGTTACTCATGATGTGTATGTGTCTCTGTGTGTGTGAGAGAGAGATTGAGAGGAGGAAAAAGGAAAGCATTACACCAGTTGGTAAGTTTGCAAAAGTAGAATATTCGGGGGAGTACAACGTATCATTGTGAAAATAAGTTTGCAAAAGTAGAATATTCGGGGGAGTACAACGCATCACAGTGAAAGTCACATCTTCGGATTGTCTTCTCCTTTGTATCTAGATCCACCTAACAAGAAATCGACATTAAAAAAAAATTGATAAACAGAAACGTGTTTCAATGATGGTTTTTTTAAACCAAAAATGCATGTGTTGAGTAAGATTTGGCATGGTAGGAAGTCAAAAAAAAAAAAAAAAAGTTTACATTTGGAGAAACTCGTACAATACTAATCTTAGGGATGATACAGTCGAGTAAGTTGACATCCTTGAGATTTGATAGGAAAACACGTCTTGTATCATGCAGATTAGATTGATCCTTGATAACCTGAAAAAAGCAAATGATGACAAATCATGATGCAATAAAAAGAATAATATTAACAATATAACAATAACAATAATGATGATGAAAATAAAAGGCAAAAATCACGATATCTCTTACAGTTGAAAAACCATTGTGTCGTGAAGTAAAATTTGTTGTTTGTAGCTTTAAAAGATTCCACGATCCTACCAATGTAATCCGGCTTTCCTTCTTCTCCCTGAAAGAAAAGGATGATAGAAAAGAACAACTGCAAAATTGAACTAAGCAATAAAGTTTTCGATTGTGAATTGTGAAAACAATGATCAATTAAATACTTCCACATTTCCATAAACAATCAGATGGTTCATGGCTCCAATGGTTGGTGATGCAAACTTTAGAGGAACCGGACAAGGGCCATGACAGACCCCGTGTTATCACATTACACATTTTAGAGTTGAGGTCAGATGTAAGCCATTAGCAAAACATTTCCTATTTTGTAGTGTTTTAGCTCCTATTTAAGATCTAGTAAGCCTAATCCAACAATCCCCAAATTATACTCCAATTTAATTAACAACTTGTATGCATTTGAAAATCAAACTAAAACTTTAAACACCACATTTTATCAGAACTCAACAGGAAAAACCATCCTAGATTGTTCCAACTTGTTTAGTTGATTGTGCAAAACAATTTATCGTCCACAATAAGTCCCCAAGCTCCATAAACTTCAATCCATTCCTCTAACACTAAATTCTCACTAAACCCCTATTAAATAAACCCTAAACACTACAAACAATTCCATTAAAATCGATCCGTATTAAATCTTGAACTCATGCTGAATCGTGCACTATGGTTGCAGCAAGTTACACAGCCTCTAAATCTCACCAATTTCGATACTGTATACTAGCCAAACCAGCCTAAATCATCCCAAGATGTAAACCTTCTTAATAGACCCTTAACTCCCCCAAACCAGTCCCTAAATCATCCCAAGATGTAAACCTTCTTAATAGACCCTTAACTCCCCCAAACCAGTCCCTAAACTGAGACTAAATCGGCCGAATATGGTCTCAATGTATCTTAGTCCTTTAACCTTATGCCTACCCCATAGGTGGCCCACATCCTTTCATGTACAGCCTGTGCAGTCTTCCATTTCTTCACACAGATCAATTCATTTGTTCCCTGTTACCTCTTTTTTATTTTCTGATGAGTGACTTGACAAAAAGCAGCAACCTCATGGTTGCAACCATGTGCACCTTCCAACTGTGCTACTTGGTCTTGTCTTCATCACACTACTAATCAAACAGCACCTTCACAAACTCGAGCAGCAAGCATCAGTTGTTTTCCAGACCTAGAATACGCTCGTTATTGGCATGTACCGAAGTACCAAGCATCACACCTATGATACCCGGATACTTGCACAAGCCCAACGTATCCGCATCAGACCAATACGACGCTTGTATTGGTACTTGATACTACACCAATACTTCTAGTGAACAAGTTTAACATATCCTACTTATAAAGTCCTTTATTTCGTATAGTCCTATTAGTATTTTTACTTCTCACCATAAAAAAATACTATAATGGGAATAAATTGATAATTTCATTAATTCAAAACCGATCTAAAAAAAAATTAGGACACTCGTATCCATATCCATGTATTAGATTTTCAGAAGTGAGGAGTCATATCCCTGTTCCCCATATCAGTGTCCATACCATATCCATATCTGGACATCATAGATCATTACTAAAAATTACCTACACAATGAGTGCAAGAAGGAAGCATTCTAAATGAGGAAGACTGTCTAAAAGACAGGTGAGATATTAGTTAATGCTAAAAATAGCTATTGTCAGTGATAGATTAGCTAAGATTTAGGAAGTGTTGGTCATAAGAACAGAATCCAACAAGGAAAAGGCATAAACAATGAACATCCTGAAATTTCAAAAGCAAATATGATTAAAAAGGATATTAAAATTAGGAGATTGGTTAAACAAAATGACAATTTCTACACGTGGGATAAAGACATGGATCACAGCATGGTCAACAAATATGGAGTCTCACTAGAGGTTATTGATTAATTACAACTACATGTATTTTAAAGCATTTGGGGCTTATGCCTTGAAGATCACCTAGGGGTGTTCAAGTGAAGCTGGGACAGGCTGAGCAATATCCAGGCCCAGACCAGATTTTAAACAAAACAGGCCCAAGAATTCAGAACCACAAGAAAAGGAACTTTTAGCCTTGTGTGAATTCCCAGAATTCTAGCATTCCAAATGCTAGAGAGGGCTTGAGAATTTGGAATTCTACTTTAGGGGGCAGCATTTGGAATTCTCATAATTCTCCCAGACAAGAATTTCCCACAATTCGTCTAAACAAACAGGCCCTTGCTGGTTTTCAAAGAAGAAAATACAAAACACTGTATATACTATAATACACACCCAAAAATCATCAGCCCAGTGTTTTCTTTTTCATAACTACCATGGATTAAACAGAGATTAAACAAGAAGTGTCCACAAATGTCTACATTTCCAGTATTTTGGTCAAAATATTCCTCCGAAAGGCAGTGTCTTTCTAAACACCCAAGGCTCGAGTCTAAAGTGTGGGTAGCATTTTGGGGCTTTTGCACATCCACTCCGGATCAAGCATCTGCTTCAATGACACTACATATTAACAGATGTATGTGGTATGCCCCCATCAACTTAATAGAAAAGCAATCATTAACTAAAAAAGAGGGTATTGCTTCTCCAGCTTCTAATCAGATTCTCTCGGGTCACGATAAACAAGTAAAAATATAACATTTTCAAGATATTAGACCACACATAACGTTCAAGATTCTTCACACCTGCATTGTTCTTCCATCAAGAAATAAAAAAATGAATAGAAATAAAAGGAAATGAAAAAAACACCATGATGTAAGCAGAATTTCATCCTCTTCATCACTGTATCAATCCAAAGACCAAATAAATACAGTAATAGATTTTATAAAACAAGCCAATACAATCTTCAAATCTTTTACCATTTTCCTGCCGAAGATTCATTCTTCCCACCCTCTGCTCAAAACAAGAAAATTTAAAAAAAAAGAACAACATAGCAAATGACGGAGTCAGAAAAATAAAAAAGAAGCAGATGTAACCCAGACCATATTTTGATCTCTCCAGCAATCTTTCCCTCGCATCCGCCGCCGGAACAGGTTCTTTGACAAAGCAGAAGCCACCAGGCTTCGCCCCTGGTGATTTCTTCTGCTTTTTAGATGATTCCGACAGCTTATTTTTCTCCGCAGAAAGCTTCCTCTTCTGTAATGGCACGCAACAAGTCTCTTGCAAAGAAGAAATCGTTGATATGTGAATGACATGGTAAGATTTGCAAAATCCCACATGATTTTTCCTAAGGTTTTTAACCATTGCACTCCCAAAATGACATCAGATCCATATATTGGCAAGACATAAATCAGTAATAATGCATAGGGACCCAACCATGGATGAGAATACCGACCGCTACGTAGCGTAGCGGCCGATATATCAGCCGTGGCGGCAGTGGCCGCCACGCTATCTAGGAAAAATAAGATATTGCACCCGTAACGGCCCTTATCGGCCGCTACGCCGATACAGGCCACCACATTACGGTGGCGCCGCTACAGTGAACAGTAAGGGAAAAGGAAGAAGGAAAGGAAAAAAGAAAAAAAGAAAACAGGAAGAAAGGGGGAAAAAATGAAGGGAGTGAGATGGAGCACAACATACCAGTAGAAAGCAGCAGCAGCGGTGGTGGCGGCAACAGCAACAAGCAGCGGCAGCAGGAGGAGGCGGCGGCAGCTGCTCCTCCTCTTCCTTCTTCTTCTTTTTCCTTTCCTTTCCCTTCTTTTCTTTTCTTTTCCCTCCTTTTCCTTTCCCCCTTCTCCCGCTGTCTCTCAATCCTTCATTTCACACGAAATAGGGCACGGGGCAGCATATGGGCCCTTCCATCTGATTTATTTAAGGTAATTTATGGGCCCCACAGTGGCCACTTTATAAAAGGTTTAAATAAAATATAAATGGGGCTCCACATTGATGCCCAAGTATTAAATAAAAAGGGCATGTCTTAACCAAATACAACTTAATTGAAATTAGAGCCTTAGCCAAATTTCGCTCTACTTAGAAAGACAACCCAATAAAATTTCACTCTAATTGAAAATAGGGACATAGCAAACTTTGACACTAACTAGAAATGGGCTCCAGCCAAGTTTCACATTAATTGGAAATAGGTTTTAGCCAAATTTCAATCTAATAGGGAATACTAAAATAAGGCCTTGACCAAAGTACACTTTAATAGAAAATGAGCCCTTTTCATTTTAATAGGAAATAGGCTCTAATCAAATTTAATTTTTAATAGAAAAATCTTTATGAGCTTTTCATTACTTTCTAAGTTAGCATGACTACATGTGAAAAAAACTAATCATTACTATTATTTTCTATTTATACAGCGATACAGGACTTCATATATTGAGTGCACTGCTATGCCCCCTTTTCTTACTTTTGCAAAAGAAACACATTTTTCTATCATTTTACAATTTTCTGGAATTTTTTCAAAATTTTTGGGGGATTTTTTCAAATTGCACTGCTACGCCGCTACGAAGCGGGCCGCCACCGCTATTTTCATCCTTGGACCCAACCATAATGCATACATTTTCACGCCGTCCCCAACATTTCAATGCATTTCCATCAGCCACACACATTGAACTCAATCAACCTATAGATAGCCTGCCCAGTTTGCCTTGTTGCAGCCTCTGTGATGAAGTTGTGTGTGTTGCTTGAGTTATCAAAATGTTGATTGTGGCATTCTTGACATGCCCTGCAGTCACATCGTTTCAGCTTGCATGCAACTTGTGAGTGCATTAAGTGAGAGACTGTGAGACCTCTATGGGATTGGTCTCATCGTCAGCGCCTTTGGAGGGCTCGATTTTTTCTGCAGGGTCTCCCTCCTCTTCAACGAGATAAATTTGTATCTTTTTGCAGCAATGCCCAGGTGTGAAACACTCATTGCAATTAAAACAAAGGCCCTTCTCGTGACGGGCATGCATCTATGCAGCCGATATTCGCTTTGGAGTGGCAGTAATGGTCTCTTGCACCTCTTTGGATGCATATGGAGTATCACCCCTTGGTCCCATTTGAGAGGCACCAGTTGTAGGACTGGCCCGGATAGCCGGTCGAATGGTTGTTGGGCGAGACCATTTTCGTAGTTTGTTAAGCTTTTCTTCTTGACGTCGGGCAAGCCCCATGACTTCTTGCAATGTGGCTGGCTGAAATATAAGGACTTCCTGGCCTATCTCGTCCCCGAACCCTTGAACAAAGGTGCCCATTAGCGCACAATCAGACAACCCATGTACTCTGTTCGCCAATTGTTCGAAATGGGTTTGGTAGTTCTACACAGATCCAGAACTTTTGTGAAGTTTTGCTAATGTTCCATCTATATTCTCATAATCAGTAGGCCCAAAGGGCGTCAACAAGGCATCTATTAGTGCTTGCCAAGTTGCATTAGGATTTACTCTAGTATACCACTGAAACCATGTTGAGGCCACGCCGTCCATGTGAAATGAAGCGAGCATAGTGAAATGCATGGCATAATATTAATAACTATCATTGTATTTGAATTTGCTAGTTGTTTATTTTGTCTCAAATGTTCTAATTATAGCCTTTTTCTTATTTATTATGTAGGAATTAGAAAGAGTAGGGCATATTTGAGCTTAATACTGAGAGGCTTAAAGTTAAAATCCCATTAGAGAAAAGTTATACACAGAGAGCATGTATGCTTGTTGGAGGAGAGCCGGAATTTCAAGTTAGAGGTCATGAGTTAAAGACTTGGCATAATTTTTTTTTTTTTTTTTAAGACGGAATTTGGTGGGAACCGAGTCCAAGTCGACTCGGACTTGGCACAAACAGAGTCGGGTCGCATGGGACTCAACCGAGTCTCATGTGACTCGGCCGAGTCCTAATGCGACTCGGTGAGTCGACTCGAACTCAGCCATGAACGAGTCGGGTCCCGAGTCTGATTTTTTAAACCATGGACCCACCCTATCTAATGCTTGCTAAAAACTAGCAATCAACTATATAAGAAAGGGAAGGAATCTCATGGACAGCAATAAGAATGCTATTGTTTAACAAGTGATCAAATTTTGAAGGAAAGAAGATTTTCGGAATTGTAACCATCCTACGCAGGCTTTACTATTTTGATCATAACTTTTGACGCAAGACTCCGATTAAGGCAAGATCAGATGCATTGGAAAGAAGACTCAAAGGAGAGAAATATCATATCTCACGAGGATCTCCAAATTCTGATGTTTTGGGGGTCAAAACAGGCCCTCAAATGGAGGGATATGAGGGATGACGAATTTGAGTGATTTTTCTTTCTTTTTCTGCTTGTATTTTTTTTTTTTCTTTTTAAAGGGAGGCTCTCTCTTGCTCTAGGATGATTAAGTTATTTTATTTAATCTTTGTTAGAAAGTGAAGGTGGAGATTGAGTGGTGTATTAGAAAACTTTGAAGGCTTTCAATAATGGAGATTTGCTTCTTTATTCTTGCTTGTTCCACAATGCTTGGCTAATCCGTGGATTAGGGTGGAGGAAACCAAAACCGGTGAGATTTTTTTTATTATTTTTCTCTGTCTTTCCCTCATTATGCTTGATGATTTAATAGGTTCTCCTTCATGAATGTTATTCAACTTCTGGTTTTGCAAAGGTTATTTGGAATGTCTTTTACTTTTTATGCTTGATCTTGACATATCATGCATAGGTTAAATTCCTTAGGGCGTGTTTGGCAATTAACTAGTTAAGTTAAAGTAAAGTGAATCAAGACAAAAAATGACAAGTGGTCATATCAAAAGTACATAATTTCAAAATTCCTTCCGAATTTTTCAAAAAAAAGTAAAAAAAAAAAAAAAAAAAACCTCCTTTCTCCACTAAAAGACAAAAACTCCACTTTTCTATGCAAGAAGTTAAAAAAAATTTCATGCCAAACAACTAAAAATAAAACTAAATCATAACACATTATATTTTATTCTCTCTTGATTTGATGCTTCACCTCACCATACATCCAAACAGGCTAATGGTTTGTGCTTGATCTTGATAAATAGTGATTAGAGTTTCAACATATTGAAGTGAAGGGAGTCTTAGGTACTAATTTGAGATTTGGATTTTTAAGAAAAAGGGTTTTCAAAGCTAAATCTTCCAATCCAAAGCAATTGCTTGCACATTAGCTTGAGTTTTATTGGGATAAGACTATGAAGTAATTTTGGAATGATTAAATCTATTTTGGCGAAATCCGATACCCTGATCTCTCTTTCTATGATCAGTTTGAGTTTAGATTTCTTTGATAGTATTTTAGTTATTATTTTCTTGATTAATTGTGTTTTTAAAATCCCTAGTGTGAAAACTGATTGAGGATTTTTTATCTTGTTTCTACAAATCCTTGTGGATTGACCCGTACTTGCCATTATCAAATTAATAAAAATTTATGCGATTGCAGTTTATTATTTTTAGCACATCAAATAGCTTTCTCATTTTCCATGGTCCGGTGATATTGAAAAAAACGCTCACATTGGTAGAGAAATTCAAGTGGTTCAGTGCCATCAAAACATGGAAGATCTATGCGGGTGAAACGAGTGTGGATTTTGCCTTCGCCTACTGTTATTCTAAGAACCAGATCGGTCTCCACTGTTTGTAGGATGTAACTGCAGAGTTTGGCGCTCTAACAACAGTTGAATTTCATCAAGCCTCCCGTTGGTTAATTCCCATGCCTCTTCCAAGCTCTCTAATCGCTTCTCCATTGGATCAAATTCTATGGACTTTTTTTTTCTTGCCATGCCCAAGGAAAGGCCTGCTATGATACCAAATGATATGTTCAGAGAACTAATTTTGCCCACTAATAAGGGGGGAAGGGCATCTTCTTGCTCAAATTGAGACTGAAGAGAAGAATAGACAATCCACACCTTTCCTTTACCACGATTAGCATACATATATCAGTTACAAGGAGGATTCAGGATAACTGCATTCAAAGAAAACGATATTTTCGCATAAATATTGGTTAAAAATCAGTCGTCACAACCAATATTTTCAGAATATTTACTACTGAAATTATATAAAAGAAGAGAGAGGAAGTTAGAGGAGAGAGATTTGTTGCATGTCATTACAGGAGAAAGGATAAAAATAAGATGCCTTAATCATCTACAAAGCGGAAGAGGAAGCTTTCTGTGGAGCCCTTGAACAATAAGCGTCATCCTTACAGGAGAAAGGAGAAAAATAGGAAGAAACAAGATCAAGCATGTGTTGCAAAGAAAAAAAATTGAAACAATGAGATAGGGAGCAAGAGAGATGTGAGGAAGGAGGAGAGAATCATACCTAAAGCCGCTGCCTGTAGTTGCGCAGTTGCCAGCTTGCCACTGCTCCCAAGTTAGCAGTTGCTCCGCTCGGACCGGGTTGTGGGCATGGGCCATCATGTTAGGTCTCTAGTTTAGACTCTATTGACGTCTTCTCATTTATGTCTTGGTCGAATGGGGTATGCCCCATTGAGGGATCATCTTTCTACCCTAGTTAGGTGATTCCTACTCTTTGTACTTTTGTGTTTTTTTAAAAAAAGTATGTGAATATGAAAGCTTAAATAGTAAACATTCACTATAAAATAAATCACCCACCACAACAGAAAATATTTATAGTGGTTCGGTATAAATGCCTACATCCACTCCCGGCTTGTGTAACACCACCCCACCAATGTTCCATTAGTCACTTAAAAGGTTTTCAGTTCACCTTGAAACCTTACAAGATTAAGATTTTCTTGGCTAATCTAGAACCATTACAAATATTTTCTAAACTTAGCAATAACCTTTACAATAAAGGGTCTTTCTCTTAAAAATGTGTCTAAAACAAAAGAGATAAAATGAAGTGCAAGAAGATGCCTCTAAAATAGGCACTGTGAAGCACGGATACGTAAATATGGGCAACGAATCCGTATCCCGGGCGTATCGGACACGGATACGCTCCCACTACGTTCGGGATACGCAAAAAAACGTATCCGCATTTATTTATTTTTTTGGTATTTCGGACACACGTTGGACACTTATGGGACACATTTTAAGGGAAAACGTGTTACTGTGCGTACGTTTTAAGGGAAACCCTATTTCTCTCTCTTTTTTTTTTTTTTTTTTAAGATCTTTCCTCATTCTCAGTTACTGTGCGCATGTCTAGCATCTCCTCTCTCGGCGCACGATTGCATCTCATTCATTTCGCGTGAGGATTTCTTCTCCCAAATCGATCGATCGATCTCAAGGTTTTCAACTCGCGCAAGGTTTTCTTCTCCAACACCAAGAAACCCCTTGCATCAGTCGGGCAAGACCAAGAAAAAAAAAGCTCAAAGGAGATGTAGAGAAATTAAAAAAAAAAAACTGAGAGGGAGAGAGAGAAAAAAAGAGAAGGAGAGCTGTACCTTGCACCAGTTTGCGCACGGCTCCCACCGTCTCGACAGAGAAGGAAGAAGCAACCACAGTTTGTAGCAGAGAGGGCAGAGGGTGGGTTCCGCCCAGTTTCCCAAAACCGTTCGCTGCAGGAAAAGATCGACTCCCACCGCTGCCGGAGAAAGCCAATCGCTGCAGTTTGCAGTAGCCTTGCGTTGCTGCCTTCTTCAGTTGTAGAGACCAACGAAGAAGATAACAGAGAAGGGCCCTGGATCTGTTTTTGGAGTTTCTATTTGAAGAGAAATAGAGGGCAGCAGAGGGTCAGTGCCCTCCAGGCTTCGTCGGAAAATCTGGGCACCGGAAGGCGACATCTACGTCGTTCATCCACTGCCGTACTGCCGCCACAGCTACCGTATCATTGCTGCAAGTCGAAATGGGGCTGGGTTCATCTGTTTTTGCATATTGAAGAAAAAGGGGCTTGGTTTGTTTGGCCTTCATCCCAAAAAAGAAAAATAACAAGCAATCAGTGTGTGTGGCCCCTCTTATTTCATTTGCCAGAGCCTTCATCCACGTGTTTGGGCACATGGGCCTGTTCCCACAAAGACCTACTGACTACTGAGAATAAAAAGTGAGTGGAAAACATCAGATTTTTTTTACACACATCAGATTTTTTTTACACACATTGGATTTTGAAGTTGGAAGTATCGAATGTAATGTTTAATGATGATTAAATCAATGAAAGTGCATATTTTATGGCTATTTTGATTGAAGTAATGTTAGATTTTTATTACATAGTCATATAAAAATATTTAAAAAAAAAATCAAAGTATCCCCGACATGTTGTATCCTACTTTTTTGAGAAATGTCGTATCTGCGTATCCATATCGTATCTATGTCCCGTATCCGTGTCCGTGCTTCATAAAATAGGCAGATAATAAAGTGATAAACCAGATAATACACGCACAATGTGTTGATACAGAGGTTATAATCCAATGTGTGCATGTAACCATCAACCAATGAAAGTAATAGCTCATGAAAAACTACCAAACAAGATGGCTTTCAAAAGATGTAAAAACAAGATATGATATGATTAGGGTAATATTTCAAACACATGTAATGCATGAAACAACTTGAGATAAAAATTAAATACCAAGCATAATAAAGATTTAAAGACAAAACATGTGATGAATAAGCATTATGGAATCCAAAATACAAAAATAGATTGAAAATGATTTTTGCATAATGGAAACAAGAACTAAAAGTATCAACCAAACATAGAAAACATGCTATATAAGAAAATAAAATTTTTAACAAAGCATGAAAACTTTAGAGATGGAAATTTAAACTAACTTGGTGTGATTCAAAGTTGTAAATCTAAGCTTTAGCATTTTCATAACTCCACTAGCCTTCTTCATCTCAAATCCCTTAACTTTAGAGATGAAAAGGGTTCGGTTCTAGTCCGGGTCCACCACCGAAACTATTAATGAGAAGATGGAACCAAAACCGTTAATGAGAAGATGGAACCAAAACTGGAACCGGTTCCTTATATGGGATGGGTCCGGGTCCTGGTCCTGGCCTAGGTAGAGAATGATGTGGGAAAAGAACACTAGTTTTTAGGAGAGATTCTTGAAAATTAAGGAAATGTGTCAGGTCCCGGGTCCACGGGTCTGAACCAAAGTGGAACCAAACCCATACCCATTTAGGTCACGGGTAAAAAACAGGACCCCGACCCAAACCCTTTTACCTACTAGGACCTAAATAAGGACACAAACTCGGTTTTTAACGGGTCAGAACCTCCGAAAAATCAAAAAATCGTGGACCCATTTACATCCCTACTTACACACTTTTTTTTCTTAAAGAATTCGGACTCTAAAGCCTTGGAACGAGGTGGAACTTATATAAAAAACGACCAATTTACGGTTAGCCTTAAGCCCCAACGGTCACCTCAATAGACATTTTGACTTCAGGTCAAACTGGGCATTTTGAACATCGGTTACCTTACGGTTAGTCATAGGATCATAGTTGTCAGGTTCGTTTCAGACGCCATTTCGGTTTGGTTCCAAAATGAAACATCTCGGTTGATTCGGACATTTCGCTTTCCAATTCGGAAATTTGTTTCAGAAAATAAAAGAAAATTACATATATATATTAAAAATATATAGAAAATTTCATTCTACCAAGCATCACAAATATAATTTGTAAAAGATAAGGTTCAAATACATCCCCTCAAATATCACAAAATAAAGCAAAAAGTCAGCTAACTATGCATCACTGTAATAATGATTATCATCTTCATTTGCTCCCAAATCCTCTCCTATAGGGCCACCTATTTCATCACCCCCATCAAAATCAGGGATACCCTCTTGCACTTGTGCTGGTTGCTCCATAGTCGTCCAATTGTCGACATCCTCTATGGTCAAGAGAGTTACTTCTTCAGCAACCCAATCAACCAAAATATTAATATTCTCCAAACTGATGGGGTCGGAAGCAGCATTCCCAGTCCTTTTGAGCATGTCCCTATAATTTACATAAGTTCATATTTTATTATGGCAATTAATAATTTGCAAAAGAATCACGTACGATTAACATTTGATATACCTTTCACAGAGCTTCAAATTATAATGCACAAAAACTAGATCATTCAGCCTCTGATGATCTAGCCTATTTCTCTTAGGAGAATGAATATGTTCGAAGATACTCCAATTTCTTTCACAACCACTAGCACTGATGCATTGACTCAAAATTCGAATTGCCAATTTTTTCGACTCGGGAGTACCATTTCCAAACCGATCCCACCATTTATCTGTAAAAATTTATATGAAATATTAAATTATATTTTATGAACTGCAGTCATATAATAAGTTAACGAAAAATTAAAAAAAAAACTTTCAATTACCTAGAGACATTTTCTCTCGATTTCGTATTGCTGCTGCAGAACCGAAGTCAAAGCGGAAATCTTTATAGGCATCACATTATTTGAAAATCATGTCATAAGTATCAAAATCAGGAACTAATTTCTCTCTGACATTATTCAAACCCCTCATAACTTCACTATGCTTAGAAAAAGTAGAAATAAAGAAAAATGTTGGATTCAAATGGTATGCTGCATAGAAAAAGTAGAAATAAAGAAAAATGTTGGATTCAAATGGTATGCTGCGGCATGTAGTGCATTATGAAGTTGATTTTCCCACCTACGATCGATAATCTTCCAGCATAGCATGTAGTCCTTATGTTTGAACCTCTTTTGAATCACCTCTTTTGCTCGGTCCATTGCCTCGTACACATAACCCATCACCTCTTTTGCTCGGTCCATTGCCTCGTACATATAACCCATTGTAGGCTTCTCTTCACTGTCGGCTAGACATAGAACAACCACCAAAGCTTCACTAACTTTCAATATATGCTCAACATCCTTCCAAAATGTGTTATTGAGTATGATTTCGGTGATCTCCATGCCAACAGGGGTACTTGAAGCATTAGATTCAACTCAAGCGGTACTTGTAAACATTTGCCTAAGCTTTTTTCTATATTTAAAGAGGCACTGCAAGCTAATAAAATTGGTAGCAAATCTTGTGATGGCTGGTCGGATTAATTCTTTCCCATTTGTATATTCTCTTCTCATTAAATTCAACACTGATAAATGATTGTAAATGAACTTTGTGATTTTCCTTGCTGTCTCAATTGTGGATGCATTAACTGGAAACAAGTGGGGATTTGCCATGTCCTCTAACATCAGATCTATGCAATGGGCAATGGGCGGCACAAGCTGTCCAATAAAAAATCCCATATTTTTCAGCCTCTTTTTCCCGCTGCTTTGTAAGTGGCATCATTGTCAGTAATAAACTGGACAATATTGTTAGGCCCAACAAGACAATTTCATCAAAAAATTTAAATAGTGCATCTGAATTTTTTATAATTAGACTTGCATCAACTGACTTCAGGAACATTACCCCTTTTGGGCAATACACAAGAAACTTAATCAATGTTCTTTGCCTTTCATCTGTCCACCCATCAGCCATGACAGAGCACACAGTTTCACTCCAACATTATTTATAATGCTCCATGAAAGCATTAACTTCTAGTACAATTTTTCCCAAAATCTTTCCACGAAGGTCATGATATGATGGCATCTTGTAACCTGGCCCCACTGCAGCGATTCCATCAGCCATTGGTTGACAAAATTTTGATCTTGCTGCATTAAATGGGAGATTTGCATCAAACCAAAAACGGCCAACAACCAAATCAGTTGCATCCTTCAGTTCCTTTGTTGCCAATGCTGATTTGATGCCTGGCTGAGATCCAGTACTTGTTCGTAGTGCAAAGAAATTCGACATTGGAGGTTGGGATTTGACACACCCCTTCTTTTGTTTTGGGTAGATATTTGAGAGACCTTCTCTTTACCCTTTCTACTTGTTGTGGTGGGGGTAATTGGATTTGTAAATAGTTCTACTTCTTCTACCTCAACATCATCTTCATCTGCATCACCCCTTGGAGTTCCATACGGGTTTCCAATTTCCTCATTTAATTGCCTTTTCTTTGATCTATCGTTTTTACCTTCTAAAACAAGTCTTTCCATTTGCCATTTGACATCACCTGGCACAATTTTACAAGGTGCAATATCTCCTTTCACTCCCCCCCCCCCCCCCCCCCCCCCCCCCCCCCCCCCCCCCCCCCCCCCCCCCCCCCCCCCCCCCAAGGTGTTCTTTAAGTCTAGTGATTCTACCACCTTTTATGACTTTGTTACAAAAACGATATATTACATGTTTGTTGTTGCTTGGATCCACATAACCATAAGCCCATGCAGGGGTCATCAGATCTAATAATGGTGGGCAGCAGATGATATGGGTGTACTATCACTCATTTTCAAATCAAAGAATCAATCTTCCAAATTTGATACAATAGCAACACACAAATGATAGACAAGTACAATAGTAAGTTTAATGTTTCAATTATTAAAAGGTGTCATCAAGTAATTACAAAATTTTAATGATTACAAATAAGTGGGCCTCACTCTGTAAATCATCAAGACCTCTTGTTATAATTTTTAAATGGTTTCATAAATCATCCAAAGGCCCATCGTGCAAATCAGTTTCAGCAAATAAAATGGCAGTTTCAGTTTCAGTGAATAAAATGGGTGGGCCTCCCTTCCCGTAACTCATCAGGACCCATTATTTGTCCCACCTGTTCAGGACCACACCATAAAAGGCATCCCAGATTTCGTAAGACCCTTAAAAAACGAAACTCACAAGTCCCCAAAGAAACCCATCGATAAAATGTGTAAATGGCGAGGCTGAAATCGAAGGAGGGGAGAGATCGATGCATTCATGAGGATCTGCAAGATTTTCTTGCAAAAAAAGCAGGCAAAGCTCGCAAAGGAGAAATCAGGGAAAGCTCTTCGCAAAGAAATCCAATCGACGGCCTTGGGGAGGAGAAATCCAATCGACAGTTCTAGGCGAGGGAGAAATCCAATCGGGCAGCCTTCAATGGAGGAATGATCTCAAGATATTGAAAGGGGAATAGGGAAATAGAAGATCTTGTGGCTGATACATGCATCTTTGAGCCCAATTTATAGATCGAAGGGGATTTTGAAAGATGCATGCCGTCGAACGAGAGGAAGATGAGGCGTTTCTGCTCGAAAACTAGTATTTCGAATTTATTTTGTTTAGATTCGCTCAAATGATCAACTACATTAAAAAAATAAAAAAAATCTTATATAATGGTCTTCCCCTGATTCATCCGAATCTAGTGATTCGGCTAATGTTTGTCCGAATTTTAGGTCTTCTCCACGAAACCCTATATTTTGGCGAATATTAACGAAATATGAACCGAACATCTAAGTGCGGGATGTTCGGTTCGGTAATGGTTTCGAAACGAAAGAAATCAGATGTTTCGTCCAAATCGAAACAAACTCGACAACTATGCATAGGATACACTACGGTTCGATGTAAGCTAACCGTAAGGTCACTGTAGAGTAAACAAACCAAAAATTCTGATTCTGCAAAAGCAATCGTAAGGCTCTTATGGTTAGCTGTGAAATGCATACGGCTAGCCGTAAATCCCAACTTTTCTAAAATTAAAATAATCTTTGGGACGAGGTTTGCAGCAACCAATGAATCACACCCCTAGATACATACTAAAAGAAAATAAAACATCTTTTTCAAAACATGAACCTAGGATGCCTAAAATGATATGAAAATAAAAACACAACTATGCATGGAAAATCAAGCTTAAAAGATAGAAACACATCCAATCAAATTGCAACATACAAAATCCATAACACAAGTGAGGTAACAAGATATGTTACAACTATTGTGAACATAGTTACCAAAATCCTACGATTCGTATCCCGAATCCTAAGGAAAAATGATTTGTATCAATGCAATGAATCTCATTTATAGATGAATCTTAGAGTTCATGTGTGAATCAGACGATTCGATACTCGTTTCATCGAATTTTACGATTCAAGAAATTTGGCCGAGCGAGAATATTGACAATCTTTAACTTGTTTTCTTTTCTTATTCTTTCTTTCTTTTAACATTTTACGTTCAGAATGTTATTTAATAGTTAACAAAACCTCTTAAGAATTTTTGCGGCTATGAGGGGGTTTTAGAAATAGATAAAAAAAAAATCATGCATTTAATTAAAGTGTTCGACTGTATGTATGATGCTTGTCTATATCTTCTTTTTTAATCATCTTTAGTTTTTTTTTTTTTTTTCAGAAATACTTTCTTAGCTTTAAGAGATATCCTACTATGTAAGATTGATGGTTTGAAATTTTTTTACTTCTATATTTTGATTTAAAGATAACAAAAAATTAATATATATTTGGCACCCTAAACTTATATAACTATTTGCACATATCATTTATTATATACTAATTTATGTCATGATATGATTGTCAGATAGATTTATTTGTCAATTTCTTTATACTGCCATAAATGGAAAAATGAATGACTTTGAATAACAACTTTTTTCCCTTTAATTTTTAATTAGTTTTTAATTTTATTAGAAAAATAAAAATCCTATGATTCGCGATTCAATATGATTAAGGGATATGAATGATTTGCACTACGATTCCGATTTTCAAAACTATGATTGCGAAGACTATTGTGGGTTGTGGGCCAAGAATATGGACCATCTATTACTTTTCATAAATGAAACGAAAAAGTTCAAATCAAAGGTTATTTTCCATCACATTACAATTGCTAAGCTTGTGCCATGCAACATGGGGATGTGCTAAAAAGCTTTTGGATCCATGGCCAATTGTCAATGTCATGGTACCTGCTATTATTGTTCTCACAATTCAGAAGATCTTCTAATGATTTTTCAAGACAAAGGTACTGTTGTGAAATTCTAGTGCTTCGTAAAGGTAGACAAGCCATGTGGATTTGTTTGTTGGTTTGGTTGTGGTGTTATAGGGAACAAACATAGTGTGTCCACAAATTTTGTTGTGGTATTTGTGGATTACGAATCTTGACCATAAAACTGCAAGTTCTAGTCAGATGAATATGGATCAAGTATCAGCATTATCAAATCCATCTCATTTTCCACTTTTTATCATTAAGAAACATTTTTTTTCTATACAGTTTTGTATTAATTAAAACATGTGTTTAATTAAATACTAAGAGTACCCTCACTTATCGTATCCGAATACTTGTATGTATCCGAATTGGACCAATAAGATACTTGTATCGGTACCTGATACTGCACCGATACTTCTAGAGTATAAGTTTAGCATATCTTTTTAACAAGTCTGTAATTTAATTTAGTTCTTAAAAATCTTCTTACTTCTTAATTGTGAAAATGTTAGAAAAGAACATAAACAATGATAATTTTATTTTATTACTTCAAAAGTGATCTAAAGAAGAAGAAAAAATAGGACAACCGTATCTATTTCAGTGTCCTAATTTCCAAAAGTGCAGAGTTGTATCCACGATCCCCACCTGTACCCATTTTTGGGCATCATTGACCCTCACAATTTGGTAGATTGCCTAAAATATAGTCCGCCCCTGTGGAGAAAGGTTTATTTAATTTGTTTGCGATGAAGAGAAAGCATAGTGTTGTTTTCAAATGAATTAGACCATGACACAACATGTGAAGGGGCTTCTAGGTTTGATGATAATTCAAAATAACAAGATTACAATCAGTTGAATTATTTGAAACAAGCACATTCATTGATTTGGTTGGGTGCCCGTGATCAAGTACAAGGTCGAGTCATATGAAAGTTTAAAGCTTCACTAGTGTCAGATCTATCTCATGTCTATTAAAAGGTTGTTCTTGGGATCTAGGTTCAGCTGGCTAAATCAGAGTTGGATCTACTCACTTATTCGCCTCATTCATCGGATTGAGGCCCAACTAGCACATTGACCCCACCAAAACTCTACCTAATCATTTGAACCTAAAATTGTATCCTATAAGCACCACACTCGCTATTAGTATTGACTACACGGGTATAGATATGCTTGACACATGCAAATTTGAAAAAAAAAAAAAATAGACTTGTAGATTAGTATGATTTGAAATAAAATACTAATAGATAATGTTTACTTATTGATGTATTGTACTAGATTAAAAAATACCAACGATACTTGGGCAATTTAACATCCATTATTCATCAGAGTTTTGCCTGTATGGTTAGCCATGGATAACCCCACGATACTTGGGCAATTTAACATCCATTATTCATCAGGGTTTTGCCTGTACGGTTAGCCATGGATAACCCCACAATACTTGGGCAATTTAACATCCATTATTCATTAGGGTTTTGCATGTACGGTTAGCCATGGATAACCCCGCCTTATGACGAGAGTTAATTCGCCACACTAGAGTACGTGACAAAATTGCCCATAATTATATGCTTTTGCAGTATTTTTAATTCCCACGATATCACACAAAAATACCCCTCTTGTTGGGTTAAAAAAGGAATATATCTATGTGATAACACACGGATTATAATATTATGCAATATCACATGGTCAACGGCCTTTGAGTCCATAAAACCCCATGAGTAGCCAAGGGGAAATATCTCAACTTTCATCACAAACCCCTTATTCATTTATTTTCTAAGCAAAAGCAATAATAAAAATAAAATACAGAACATAAAATATCAAACTTCTCTTCGTAGACAAGAAATGTAGATATAACAATGAGCTCCTGTACCCAAGGCGTAAACCCTGATGTCATGTTCAAAGTATCAAAATAAATTGCAAAGCAATATCTAGTAATTTTTCATTAAAAAAAAGAAATAAATAGTAATTTCTATGAACTCGAAAAAAAAAACTCATAATAATTTAAGCCAACCTTAATAAAAATTATAATATCTTAACCAACAAACATTCATAAAATCAATAGCACTGAAGAGCTAAACAAACTAAATTCCTTTTTTTTCCTATACCACTGAGTCCTTAGGCATGTCGCAGTTGCAATTGCAAAATGAGAATTTATTGTTTTATAGCCTTCCATTTCCTTCCTAATTACACAAATAAGAAATAAAAACTCAATTATATGATAAATAAGGAAAGAGAACATAAAACACAAATCAGTAATTTAAAACAAAAGCTACATTTCAAAAATAGAAAGACCAAATAATCTGGTCACACAAAACCAAGAAAAACCATTTTCTGTGATGAATCCAAGAGATACACTACAACAAATTGCATATTTGCCGACGAATCTTGCTGACGCAGTCTAAACACGTCGCAATAAATGTGTTTAGCCGACGCATCATAGCGTTGGCAGAACGATTACGCGACATTACCTTCTACGCGTCGGGACATCTCGTCGGTAGAGAGGATTGCGCCATCTCGGTCTTGGAAGATATGTTTTCCCGACATGAATTGCCTTTTTCCCGATGCAGTACAATGTCGGGAAATAAATATCCGTAAAGACGACGCACTAATGACGTTGGGAATTATGAAATCCAATTACCGACGTTGATATGCGTCGGAGAAAGTTCTCAACAATAATTAATGACACTCAAGATGCACGTCGGGGAATATGTTTTAACCTAATTCTTATCGTGTGATGATTAACCTACTTCTCCAAAACTAAAGACTACAACCATCATCTCTTTGAGTCCCCAAGGGCGGACCCACATGTAATTACCTGGGGGCTGAAGCCCCTCACCAAAACAAAACAAAACCTGCCAAAAGCCTTTCTTAAAAAATAAAAGAAAAGGAAAACCATGCTCCCGCCCCCTTTCTCCTATCGCCCTGTAACCTCGTCGCCTCCCTTGTGTTCTGTGGTCCGCCCTCCGACTGCTTCTTCTTCTCTTCTTTTGTGGTCCGGACTTCTTCTTCTCTTTCTGTTATGCATTTCTTCTCTGCTCTGCAGCTTCTCCTTCTCAGTTCCTAAGTCAAGAGATAGCTCACAAGCAACAGGTCTCTCTCTCTCACCATATCTTTCTCTCTGTATGCATAGTAGATATTAAGAGTACTACATTTAGTCTTTCCGTTTTGATGTTGGGGGCTTTGTTGCTATTTTGGTTTGGGGGTTTTGGGATTTTGATCGGACTTTAGGGCTTCTGGGGTTGGAATTTTTGGCGTTTTGGTTGCAGGTTTTTAAGGATTTTTAGGGCTCTTCTCTTGGATTTTTTTATTTCTAGTTTTGTGGATTTTTTTATAGAAGAATCTTGGGGATTCAAGGGGTATTATATCCAGGCTTTTGATTTTAGGTTTTAGGGCATTTGATGGAGACTTCTGTTGGGGCTCTGATTTCGGGTTTTGAGGGATTTTGAATTTGGCAATTTTTATTCTGGGTTTTGTCAAATCTGATTTGGGGCCTTTACCGTTTACAGAATTTTAGGTAATTTTTATAGATTTCTTGTGGTTTGTTTAGTACTATATTTGCTTCATGCAGTTGCTCAAAACTTGTACTTTGATTTGCTATATTGGGCATATAGAATTTTAAATCATGTCATTTAGGTTACAGTTTTGAAGCAGATTGTGCTCAGGCTTTTATATGTTTATATACATGTATCACCCTTTTGTGTAAATATTACTTGTAAGTTTTGTATTTGTAAAAATGGGACTTCAATAGGAAAATGGACGGGACATCGGGCAAAGTAAGCAACGGTGCTGATATGTTCATAGAGAAGAGCATTTGCACCCCCAACTGTTCATAGACATATTCATAGCATATTTTTTTTCTCAAATCCACATGTGGCAGACAACACTTTGGTTGGAGTTCTCTGTATGCTTACTTAGAGAGAAAAAAATGGAAAAGAGATGGGTCTTTCAGATGGGTCTACTTACTTTGGTTGGAGTTCTCTGTATGCTTACTTAGAGAGAAAAAAAATGGAAAAGAGATGGGTCTTTCAGATGGGTCTACTTGGAGTTCTCTGTATCCAACTTTCATCCGTTCATGTCAAGGAGTTCTGAGTGTCGAGGCTTAGAAATCCCATGGCTTTGAGGCATTTCCTTCAATTCCCCATTTGTGCTCCTTGGCATGGTCAAAGGGATGTCAAGGACCTCCAGAGAAAATTAAATCAATGTAACCCAAAAATTTATCTGTTTTCTTGCATGATGGAAATTATTTAGTGTTCACACAACCATTGCGGTAAAGTTTGCAAGCCTTATGGAGACCACTAGTTCAAATTTAGTATAGATTGATAGAATAGCATTCAATTTAAAAAGATTAAGCTTGAAGAACCCAATGGGCAATCATTTTCTAATCATCAATCAGTAGTTGTTCCAAGAATTATTATGTAAAAATTGAGGCATTCTCAAGTTGATGAAAGAATATTACATGCCCATTTACTGGTAATGAATTCAGTCCTATTGGAACCACAAGTTATTAGTTAAAATCATCCAGATTTTCATAAAGAACCATTGACCAGCCACTCTTGCTGCATTTTTTTATCAATAATTTGCATGTAGTAGTTGCATATTAGTTCTTTTATAGTGTCTTTTGCTTTTATTAATGTTGGCTAAAGGAATCGTATTAAGAGCAACCTGAGCCTAAATGGAGTACCATTTAAAGTGGACGCTTAAACTTAATAGGCAGCATCAGTTATATGCCACCAAATTATTTGTATTTACTTTTGTTGTACTCTAGCAAGTGTGATTCATTCAAGACAAGAGCATCGAAGGTAAAGGAGGATTTGGATAAGGGTGTCCCTGATATTACTGTGACAACCAACACCTGTATGCTTGTTTTGGTTATCATTTTCAGTTCTGGGGTATGTTTTAGTGAGGTGGAGTGTTTTGCTTTCAGTTATTGTTGAAAGTTGTTCAAATGATTGTCCATTATGTTAGTATTGTTTTATAAATGAATGTTTAGCTTCCAAGTGAAATCCTTTTGGTAATATTGCTTGTTAAATAAGCAGACTAATACATTAAAAAAAAAAAAAAAGTTAAAAGAATTGTCATTTGGTATGAGACAGCAAAGGGCCTAAAATTTTGAAAAGCAGTGTGTAGAAGTATCATATTGTAACCTAATGTGATGGCTCCCTTGATCTCTGTGTCTGTCTATATTTCTACCCTTAATATAATTTTGAAAAGTAGTGTGCAGAAGTATCATATTTGCTCTGATTACATTTTATTTTTCAGTCTTTTTAGCTCTTTCTTAGCTGTTGGTGTCTCTTTGTAAAAAATTTTTAAACATTTTCACTTTTACTTATTTGCCTTTTCTAACTAGTTTTTGTAGGTATTAAAGAGTTACCTGTAAGGGGCCGGGACAAGAGATTTTCAATCAGAGCTCTTACAACAACAACAATTTTGGCATTGCTTGTCCAGGTAAGTGGAAATTATTTTGAAGGTCTTCACATGTAGGAACATAAGACAAACTTGGGCTGGCTGCTGTGGAATTAAAAGCTATTTGTTGCTTTTTAGAATACAACAATGTATGTCACATGGAGCTTAGTGATTTTCAAATAAAAGAGGATTTTTTAACACAATGTACGATGTTGTCTTAGTGGCTTAGCTTTTTTTAGACTGTGTATGATACAACAATGTATGATCTTGGCTCCTATCTAATGAGCCGTACTAGTTTTCATATTTAACGATACATGAGTGTATTCTTATCTAGAAATTTTAAAAAGTGATGTTCACATTCTAGAAATTATATTAAAATGGTGTCAACCATGCTTCTATAAGTTAAATGTACCAAAGTTTTTTCATTTTACAGGACGATGTTCTCTAAATACATAAGAATAACCCTTCCTTCTACAGTTAATGCCACCCTTCATATTGCCCTGGAACAGTTGAAGGAGCGGATGAGATAGATTTTTGCATCTCATGGTGGGGGACAAATGCGATTTTCGACCAATCATGGGAGTTCATCTTCAGTACAAAACAGTTTTACATTAATAACAGATTTTTGAACATAATTAAATATCTTATTGATAAATTACTCACTTTTCCTAATATATAATATATGTAGGCGAGGCAAGATTTCAGGAGGCACAATCCAACCAAGGAACCACTCGAGCACGTTCAATTTTGCTCAAATTGTTGCATTTGATGAAAAATATGTGTCGCATATGGAAGATGGATAGATGAATTTGCTGAAGAATCAAGTTCGAAAAGCATCTTTTTAGATGAGGTCGTTAATGGGAATGATGGTTTTATAAATTGGCATGGGTCCTCCCTCTGACAAGTTCATTTTGCTCCTAGCTGGCCATGTTTCATGGTGTATTTTAGATATTTGATGATGATAGGATTTTAGTTGGGATTGACTTTATTGAGATATTTGACTTCTTTTGATTTGGGATGTTACTTTTTATGTGGAATGACCTAGTTTTCTGGTTGGTTTTAATTTATTGATGACTCATTCTTTTTTATTGTTTCACGATGAATGTGGAATGTTTATGCTTGTGCAATGTTGAAAATATAGATTTGAACAGGAAAATATTGCACAAGAATTTTTATTTTTTTATTTTTTCAATTAATTTTTGATAAGAAAAACTATTTCCCGACACTCTCTCTGCGTCGCCGAAAGGGGGTGTTATCAAGCGTGGTAAATTTTATTTACCAATGCCCGACGTGCGTTCTTTCATCATTGAAGACATTTCCCGTCGGAATATGTATTACCAACGTTGTTTATGCGTCATTAAATATGTTTTCCAACGCTACTATGTGCCTTGGCAAATTTATAACCGACGTTACGCGTCGGCAGTGAGGTAAAGCTATTTCCCGACGCACTCTCTGCGTCGCCAAAAGTAAATTTCCTGCCTCGTTGAAGACATTTCCCGACGCTTCAACACGTCGGGATATGTATTACCGGCGCCGTGTATGCGTCGTTAAATATGTATTCCGACGCTAGTATGTGCGTTGGCAAATGTATAACCGACGTTGTTATGCATCAGTAGTAAGGTGAGGTTGACCACTAAGTTCGATTTTTTGCCGACATTGTTGACATTGCCGACGTTTGGGACGACGCACCATTGCATCGGTGAACGGCCCTTTTTAGCCGACGCTAAACATTAATACGTTGGGAATAGCTTTCCAGTCGTCTGGTAGCCGACGTGGTGCCGACGCATTGTACTGCGTCGGTAAAGACTTTTCCGACGTGGTTTGCGAAATGGTCGACGCAGAGTATGCATCGGCAAATATGTAATTTGTTGCAGTGATAGCTAATACAGGGATCCATCCAAAACTTGTTGCGGGTTGCGGGTGTCAGAGGGGGCGCGAAGAAAATAAACCTAAGATTGAGAGCTCCTAAACGAGAAGGAAGAAACCCAAAACCGATGGGAAAGGAAAGCATAGGACTAGATCATGACATGTTTGAGTTACAAGCTGGAGATGAGAAAGGAAGACCAAAGGGATGAGAGAAAAGAAAGAGTCGCCAAGCCTCTTTTTCAAGGCTCTACCCTAACTCCTGTGTGAGACGTCGGCTAACTCAGGTTATTATCTTACACGCTTTTGGTTAGACTGTAATTTCCTTTTTGTTGTAATTAGGCTTTTAACATGCCAATGTCTTGTCCACAAAGGACAATTATTATTGTGTACAAACCGTATTGTCATTTCTTCTAAGAATTGCATTTGACTGGTTAAGTCACATGATGGTAGTGCCACCACCTCACATGTACATAAGCCATCCTCTCGGTTATCCCACGTCTTTCATTTGAAAAGAAGTGAGTTTGAAAAAATGGGTTCAGAAAGTGGAACCCAATTTTCATCCGTGAAGCCCAATTACTTGTTAAATTTCCAACGGAAATTTGCGATGCTCGGGTTTTTTAAATAATGAGCTGATTATTGCCCCATTGACATTTCGAAATTCATATTTCTTTGTTAGCATATTACATTTAAATCACATTGAAAGCCACTTTTGTCATTTGGAATTTCCAAATTCCAAAACCCTTTAGGCCTATTGGTTTCTACTTTTGAGCCTTTATAATGCATTTCTAATGAGAATTGTAAGTTTGGGAGTTTTTGACATTAGTGTCATGACATGTCCATAAGAAGTTCAAGTTTCATGTTCGATCGTTGAGATTTTGAATGTCAACCCATCTAGAAAGTCACTTTTAATCTTTTGAATTCTAGAAATTCCAGCATTTTGAATGCTAAATTGGGCATGAGCATCTGGAATTCTACACGAGGGATAGCTAAGTGAGGATTCCAAATTTCCATAGGTAAAGACTCTCAGATTGCTTTCAAATAACATGGCCTTAGTTCCATACATATTACAACCCTCCATGTACGAATTTGAACTCATTTCCAACCATTGCTAATGAGCACTAGAATTATGTCTTCAACCCGCTCTCCTTGATTTGCATGCATCCAAGGGCCCCACAAAATTACTCTTGCATGGAATATGAGAATGTTTTATTGCATCAAACAAACACAAACAATATATATTAAATAATATGAGGAATCATAATGTTAGAAATGGCAATGGACATGTGATTCATCGTGTGGATCACAGTTTGTTAAAGCCAATATAATACATTATTATCAAAACCCTTCTTATGAGTAGAAATGGCTCCAAGTTTAAATATTGAGACTATATATCAAAAAAATTATCAAAAGTTAAATATAATTATTATATTATTTTCTAACTAAACAAATTGTCACAACCTAGAATTCAGAGCTCTCCTATTCTAGGCCACTGCGGTGATGTGTCACATCGCCTTCATATGTCATTGATTTAGCAAAATAAATTTGAGACCATGAGTATGCATAGGCAAACTTATATCATTATCATCATCATCAAAGCCTTGTCCCAACAATGTCGGGGCTAGCTACATAAATCATGTTTCTCCTTTCTAATCTATCCTGAATCAAATTCTTAGATAAGTTGCACTTCTTCAAATATAATTTTACTACCTCCATCCACATCTTCTTCGACCTACCCCTTTTCCTTGGTGGGACATTAACCTACATAGCCGAACTTTTCCTTATCGGCACCGTTGCACCCGCATTGGACATGCCCAAACCATCTCAAACGTGTCCAAACCATCTTAAACGAGTTTCTCTAATTTTATCCCACATTGATGCTACCCCTAAATGGTCTCAAAAGCGCCCATTTCTAATTTTATATTTTCTATTTTCACCACATCCACCGCAATATTTTTATCTTTGCTACATCCATTTTCTGCTTATGCTGCTTCTTGATTGGCCAACATTCTTCTCCATATATATATCATAGCTAGTCTAATTACCGTCAAATAAGAGTTTTCCTTCCATCTTGATAGCATTCATGACATATGCTGAAATTGGACGAAAATGATGGGTAGGTTTGGCCAATGTCGGAAGTCAATGGCCATGGATCGGCCATGGGTGGCCATGGATTAAAATATTGTCCGAGGCCGACACATACCGGCATGGCCATGACCGATCCGCTTTGTTTTTTGCTTATGGGTAACGGCGTATCAATAAAAATATCGCCAAAAAATGGCTAAGCCGGTATCTTTAAAAAAAAAAACAAAGAAAGAAAGAAACCCTACATTACACCAACCTCCTTTCAGAAAGAGATAAAGAGAGAAGACATGGAGATTAAAGAAGGTTTGCAAAAATCATACATCAAGTCCATGTTGGCATGTTGCAGAAAGTTAAAAAAAAAAAAAAATGAAGAAATGAAATCAGGGATAGAGATTAGAGGAGCGTACCTGAACTTGAAGGCTGTTTCACTTTCACCACTTGTTGCCGAATCATCGTCTTCTTCTTCATCTCCTACCTCCCGGTTTTCTCTTCCTCTGCATGTTTCCATCTCCCTTTCGGAATCAGCCATCCAGTGAAAGGGGCATTTTGCCCTTTTCCACGTTTAAAACTGTTCACCGGACTCTTCAAATCGAAAGCCACGTGTCAACATTGCAAGCCCACATGTCAACAATCCAAGCCATGTTCTAAATGAATGACCCATTATTTTATGAGCCCCTGTAAAACTTCACACTAATACTAGCAAATGGGCCACTTAAAGATTTTATTTTGATTTCTGATTAATCTATTGCTATTAATTAATTTGACAATGTGTCCATCCCAATTTCAGTAAAATTATAATAAGCCCTTATAAAAAAAAAGTGGGGCATTCTTTTAATTGCATACAGTGTCAATTGGTAAGCTCCACTCTAGTAGTCTGGTACCTATCGATTTCTTAAATACTTTAGTTAAAACAGTTGAGGTTAGAGAAAAAAACAGTTTGCACTAAGAGATGTATAATAGGGTTAAAGTGGCCGATTTTAATGTGATTCTTATTGATGATGCTAACAGGACCTCTTAATACGTATATATAACTGTATTTTTAATTTTAAATATATTTTAGATAGTTTCAGACAAAATTACGATACAAGATGTCATGACTTAAGGGGCCGATGTTTTAATTTAATGTTATTACTAATGGAGAAAAATATTGTTTTCTAGCATTTTATAATATTCTGAAAATTTTGGATATTTTTATAATTTTTTTTAGTAAAAAAAATCTCACACCGCGACGGATCGATAACAAGGACACATACCCGATATCATATCGGTTTTTTGAGTCGGCCGATATCACCATTTTGAACCATGATCCCACCCCAATGGCTCATATGAATCAAATATGCATGGCCCCTAAAACTTTTAACTTGACCACAACGATAAAAAAAGCCCCAAAATCAATCATGAATAAAAAATGGGTGAGCCTAAATAAAATGGAAGCATACTGTCACGTCCCCCGAACCCGATTAAAGAAATAACCGGATCCGGAGAGTGAATTTTAGGACTATTTAAAAATTTTGTCCTTTGGGCCCACGGATCGTAGTCCGCGGTGAGGATTTAATATTTCAAACCTCAAACCTCATGTGGTACAATACAAATAGAGTCCAAACAACTCTTAACATATGGAATCACAAGCAATGAATATAAATCTCATTAAATTAAAGTTCGTAAGAAAAGGATCAGAACTAAGAGTCAAGTAATTTATTACATTGGCCAACCCACTAAACAAGGCCAATAAATGAAATGAGTTAATGAAGAAAAAGGTCCAACGAGAGAATCAATAAAAGAATATAATCTATAAGAATCCCAAGTATGTCTCTCTCGTGCCAGGAGTGATGACGCTACTCTACGTCATCGGCACGCCACTCTCGTGCCTCATCTGCTGGTTGGAGATCATCTGGGATCTCTTCACCTGCCTGCTCCTCGTAAAAGAACTCACCTGATGTGTCTGCACATCAAGGAACAAAGTCAACGACATGTTGAGCAATAGATATACAATAAATAATAAACACGACATGCATCAAGTATAGAGTAATGATAGGTAAAAGATCATATACAAGAATGCGAAACTAGGCATAAAGCGAGATTAATAAATAGAAACAATAAAAGGAATCCTAGAAATCATCTAACAATAACCACTATCATGCAAATGCTAACAAGACAAGCAAGAGGGAGACTCCGAGGATGTCCTATGCCACCTCCCGGGGTACCAGTAACAATCCCCTTGGACTACTGATACCATAGTCCGGCTCCAGTGGGATCCTAGCTCCCTGTCCTGGGAATAGCAGCACGGTCCTAGCCCGCTCCCAGCTATTCAACGCCATAGACGCCGTCCTACGCCGACTGCCCACCCCGACAACCGGAGCAACCGATTCGTCATTAAATCCCAAACTGCAGATGGCTATGATATGCAACAATAATAATAAAGTGGTTTTGACTCAAGGACAGACAAGACAAGCAAGTCTGGCTAGTTCCAAGTACAAGACAAGTTCTTAGGGATTATCTCTTCTAGATTAATACAAGACAAGCCACGTGATAATCCCCTTCATACTAGCCAGTCATGTTCATCAAACAAGACAAGGTTCCTAAGTATACTCTAAGTCAGGTCCAAGTCCTATATTCTATAAGAATTTATGTTTCATAATTGATTACGTGTTTTATGCCAAGAGTGTACAAGGAATGTTATCAACGGATACAAGTCACAAGTCAAGGAAGAATTACAATCCATCCTAGGCAAGTGGTGTCATCCTTGTATTCCACGTATTCTAACGGAGTACATACGGAAATTGGATCAATGATGCTTTTAAGATAATTCCTTGGTGTACAATCATGTTGAGCATCATTAAATTCAACTCCATATGCATTCGGTTACACTACGTGTAATACACGAATACCTAGACAACCTATCGAATTCACACCAAGCCACATGATTCGATTTCAATCCCATTTATGGTCATGTGCTAGTAGTTAATGGTTTCCAGCATCTAAGGCCCAAACCCTAGGTTACAGGTCTCATTTCCAATAAAACATGAGCTGGATTAATAATCCAAGTATTTACATCACTTCCCGACCTCTGATAGTGATGAAACCAGAACCATTGGATTCTACGTTTCAAGAGCTTTTCAATGGTATATTATACGTAGAATTCCAACGGGCGGATTAAAAGTTATGAGCATTCCAAAATGGTAATTTCGGCTGAATGTGGGCTGACCGACCCGAACCGACAAGTGAACCGACAGTTCATATTTTGCTCTCTTCTTTTGGAACCGAGAACAGTGTCGGTTGACCGACGCCAAGGTGTAGGCTGACCGACCCGAACCGACAAGTGAACCGACAGTTCAACAAGTCAAATATGGCTCTCTGTTTTTGGAACCGACGTGGCTTTCGGCTGACCCACACCATGCTGTCGGTTGACCGACACTGAACCGACGAGTGAACCGACAGTACGGAACTCGTACGGTTCAGGCCATTTCTGGTCTCCTTCTTCCCCATTTCATTTTCTCCATTCCCCAAACCTTTCCAAGGCTTAAACCTGCATCAAATATAGCCTCATGCTCTCCCATCATCCATTCCATTCAATCTCATCACCACATTCTCACCATTTACAATTCAAAACAAATTAGATTTATCAATTATTCAATATATCCATTTCATTCACAATTCTAACCAAACATGTAATTTCCATATCAATATTAACAAGGCTTGGAATTAATAGGAAATCTATCATGAAACCATTGCAATCAATAAAGGAACAAACACACATGCTATATTATGCATTGTAAATCTACTTGCCTCAACCCAAAGTGAAGATTGGAATTGGGTGAAATTCGAGGAGAAGCCTTTCTACTCCGAAATCCCCGATCTAACCCGATGCAACGCAAACTAAGAAGCCAAGAAGAAGATAGGAAGGAAAAGAATTAAGATCGGACTTAATCTAACCAAAGAAATGATAAAGAGAAAATAAGAGATTGTGAGGAGTCTTACCAAAATGATACCGGAAGCAAGAGGGAATCGAGGGGAAGACGATTAACGGATCGGATCTCCGAATGGGGTCTTCTAGGCCAGAGTTCCGGACTTGAGAAAGGAAGAAGAAGAAAAGAGAGGCTGCTGGTTATCTTTTTCGTTTGCAGAGAAAAGAAAAGAAGGCTAGGGCAAACTTGTTTAAGAAGAGGATTAAAAGGAAAGGACTAATTTGCCCTTTAAGTGGGTCCGGTGAAGAATGGACCACTTGAAAGGTTTTTGATCGCCGTATCGCGATGAATCAAGAGACAAAAGTCATCAGAACGACGAGACCTTTCCAACGAACCCAAAAATCACGGCGTTTGGAATATTTTGGAAAAACACTCAATTTTCCCTAAATTGCAAACTACCCCCCTGCTATGATCAAACGAACTCGGAATCAAACGAAACTTCGCAGATACTATTCTAATGCTACAAGAAACTCGCTCATGATCTAAACCCATTTAAATATCTAAAAAATATAATTAATTATAATAATAACAAATTAAACGGGTCAACGGGCCGGGTTTTGGGCCCAACTGACCTAGTAAGGTCACGGACCTTACACATACTAACCACTTCAAATTCAAAGTTATCCTGAATCGGTTGGCTTGATTTAACCGTGACAAAGCTCTAGTGGGTTTTCTTCGGCAAGATTGAGGTTGAACCAGCAAGGGGAGGCTCGACCAGTACCTTGGATTGGCTAGGACAAGAACACAAATAGAATGAGACGTGTGTGACGATGTAAATGGGTTGCTTTGGGGTTGTAACTATACGGGGCGAAAACTGTCACTGTGACAATTTCGGTTCCGATTTGGAACCTGTTTGATTGGTTTTTAACCCATTTTCGGTAAAAGGATCTTGATCAGATTTCGGAATCGGTTCCAATTAGAGAACTAGGATCCACTTCCAAAATCAGTTTTGGCTAATTTTCCATTTCATTTTTGTTTTTTGTTTTTTTGCTTGAAATAGGAATATTATTCAGTGTATTAATTCTACTAACTTCAAGATTAAACATAAAAATGACCAATTAAAATTGACAGGGGTACCTACCTTTGTTTGGCTCAAGGAGCAAGTAAAGAAATAGATAGCCCATGAGGTGGCCAAGCTTTCGAGTAGCCTCAACCCTAGAACATTGTTCTCCCCATGGATGGGGTGTTATGTGTCCATTTTAGTTGGTCTCATAGTCAGGATAGCTTCCACAAGGGTTTTTCTTATTATTATAACAACAGCTCTTTTGACTTGGTAAAACTGTATAAGGGTGTAGAATACTTCCAAAGTTGCAAAATAAAAAAAAATAAAAAAAAACCCTGGAATCTTAGAAAGAATTTTTGAGAAACCGCAAATTCAGAACTTAGAATATGTAATGATAGTCATCGAATCTTAGAAAAGTTATATGAAACGGCAAACCCAGAACTCTGAATCCACAACCCTAAATTTTAAAAGCTCAAAACATAGTCAAACGATCTTGAAATGGATCCAAATTTTGAGGGTGGTCCATCTCATCACGATGACGTTGATCAAGGCCAAATGGGCCAGAACTCTCTAGCTTTGGGCCCGATTGGCCGTATAAGTATTTTATGGGCCCATTTTGTTTTTTAAGCGTCCTAAATAGCCTCATAATAAGTTAAAATATGATTAGGGGCTTCTCCTAGGTCTAATTAAGATGACCCTGAGCCGCATGGGCCATATTCAAAGGTTTTAGGCCTCAAATGGTGTAAGTAGTATTTCATTACCCGGGAACCCAGTTCCGCAAACTTGCAACTTTAAAGGGTTATAATCTCGGTCAGTCTCGAGTTTGGAGGGTTCATCTGGCCTTAATAAAGAAGATCATAGGCCAAGTGGGCCACAGTTTTTGGGTTTTGGGCCTGATCCGGATATTGGCCCTCTTGGGCCCCCTTCTTGAAGTGCCCTAAATGGCCTCCAAATGTCTTGAAATTGAATGTGACCCTTTCTAATAGATCTAATTAGAACAATCATTGATAAAATAGGCCACACTCAAAGGGCTTTCGAATAGCCAATATTGACTTTTGCAACCTTAAAACTTTTGCGCCTTGAAATTACAACAAAATGACACAAAGTTGAGGGAAGAACATATATATAATTGGTTAAAAACATATTACTAATAAGGTTAGGTCATTTTCAAATAACTTAGACCTAAAATATCCATGGTGTCACTAGATGAACCTGAAGATTTTGAAACTCTTTGAACTATTAAAAAATCTCAGACTTGCGGTGCATAAGGTATATGTATCCATATCTTAAATAATCATCGGTGAAAGTGATGAAGTACTCATATCAATCTCTCGCTCTATTATGGGTCCATACACATCAATAGACACTAACTCCAATAAATCTTTGGTACTTATGCCCTTAGATAAAAAACGTCTTTTGGTCATTTTACCTTCCAGACAGAACTCGTAGACAGGCATTGGTTCTACCACCAATGAAAGCAAGATACCATCTTTCACCAGCTTGTCAATCCTGTTTAAGTTTATATGACCTAGCCTCTTAGGTGCCAAAGGTTTGTTGGATTAGATGAAGGTGACTATCTCTTTAATGATGGTCTATTATTAATATCAGTGTCATGTATCTCATACATTGTGGGAGTTAAACAAATAAAGGCCGTTGATTACCGTGTCAGACTATATAAGAGTATCGTTCCTCTTTAAGACAATTTCATTACCAAAAGTAATAGAATAACTCTTATTCATCATACTAGAAATTAAAATTCCATCTTAAAACGGTACATATAATGTATCTGACAAAATCAACTTAATATTTGAAAACAACTAAGTTATTACTCCCACTGACACTGCTTCTGCCTTGGCTTCCGATCCCAGGTTAACAATGATTTCTCCGCCACTAATCCTCCTGGTTACCTGTAACTCCTGCAACGTATCACATATGTAATTAGTTGCACCAGAGTCAACATACCAAGATTCTGAAGTACTAGTTGCAAAACTAACTTCAGAAACAAGTGACTCAATCATACCTGAGGTCCTTTCCATTGACAGAAAATCTGAACAATTTCTTTTCCAATGTCCTTTCTTACCACAGTGGAAACACTTTCGGCTTTGACCTGGCAAATGACTTTTTTGTCATGAGGGCAGTTGGTCTTTTCTTCATGATTTCCTCAAACACTACCAGCTGGCGAGATAGCTCAGCTATGGTCATTTCCAATTTGTTATAATTGATCTCGAAATATTTGAATGAGTCCGGTAGTGATTGAATGATCATGTCGATCTGCGATTCAGTATCAATCGTAAGGCCCAGTACATCTAACTCATTCAATGCCAACTCATTTTTAACAAATGTTTTTGTGCTAGGGTTCCTTCAGCCATCTTAGTCTTTATCAGCACTTTCATAGCAGCCTGCCTAGCAGGCCTGGCTTGTTCTGCAAACATCTCCTTTAAGTTCAATATAATATCATATGCTGACTTATATGATTGATGTTTATCTTGCAAAACACTAGACATGGATGCCTGAATAAAACATCTGGCCATCTCATTGTCTTTGGTCCACTTGGTGTAAAGGTCTTTCACATCCTGTGGTGCTTCAGGCTCAGGCTCAGGCTCAGGAAGGGAAGGTATGGTAAGGACATATCTGCATCCTGTAGCTGTCAGGATAATATCCAGGTTCATTTTCCAGTCTAAATAGTTGAATCCCATCAACTTATTCTGGTTAAGGATGGGCACAAGTGGATTGAAAGTATTTGAATTCATGCTGTCTAAAGTAAAGCACATAACCATACATTCAAAAAAAGAATATAAATGACATTAGGGTTTAGTATTCTACCAAATTTATGTGGGAATCCTCATAACCACTAAATTTAGAATACATCGGAACCCCAATCCCCAAGGGCATGCCTCCTTGGGGATTGCAAATGTCTTTGGATTGGTGCGGATCAAAGTTTGTCAAAATTGGAATTAAGACTAACTATCCATGATCCCCATCATTCATTATTATCTAGGTATCTACCAAATAATGTATGACTTCAGATTTGCTTTGGTTTCTAAAATACATGAGGCAAATCCTTGGGGATACTACATCATTATTTTAGTTAAGTGTGACCCACCAACTAATATTGCATGACAACCGCAATGGGCAGCTCCTCCTTAGGGAGTGAACCCCCACCACGTCTCACCAATACTATCCTAAGGAGATCCATATCTAGTAATTGGACAAGTAAAAGCCTTCCGTGGGGAAATTCTAAAGATGGCGTGAGGCTAATACTTTCTTTACAATGGACCTATGGTGAAAAACCATGGGGATTTCTCAATTTAAATGCCCCGTTCCTACTTAATATTTTAGAATGGAGGATTTCTTTTTTAAGGTAGTAGGGCCCACATATAAATATGAACATCAAATCATCTCATGATATGATCTAAGATTGGTTCCAAGTCAAGTTATTATAAGGAAAGTCCAATTTCTAAAATTAGTGTTACCAATGTGTCCATCTCATGAGTCATTAACACTAATTAGAACTCTTTCCAAAAATAATTTGATTTGACCAATTTTAGTAACTTGCTATGTTTGGATTGGATTTGGAAACATTCTAAATAAAGCATTCATCCATAAATAGAAAAGGCTAAAATTAGAAACTAGTCCTCTCCTCCACATGGCCCAAGCGGAATAAACTTCTTGGACTTCTAGATTTTCCAAAAAAATTGGGATTCCTCAAACTCTTTGGAAAACTCCAAAGCACCTTTGGTAATCTTCAAACTCTTTGATTAGGAGTCCAACATCGCTTTCCTTCTTCGTCTCGGACATCGCCAGAATTTACAAATTTAGAAAATTACATAAACTCATATGTCTCTACGATGAGACTTACATGGTAATCTATTAATGGAAATAAAAGGCTCGTAGGGACTTTCACCATGCCTTGCCCTAAACCGGGAAACCAAGGAAACAATGATCCCCTTTACAACTTGCCGAAAATAAATATTCATCAACTATAAAAGAAAGTAAAAGACTTATGGGCCACATGGAGAGGACAAGATAACCTGCATGTTAGTATCTCATACAAACATACAAAACACACATATAGGCTGCCAAACAATGCTGGAAAAACAGGAAACCAAATAGGATCCGAAACTGAGAGATTGCAAAATCTGCACTGCTGTCCCTGTGTGCTTGGTCGACCGAGCACGTGGCCAGGTCAACCGAGCTGACGAAGCCTGATTTTTGGGTTTTTCATATTCGAACCAAAACACCTCCAAAACACTTATGAAGGCTTCCAATGGTCTACTACCATCATTCCATAATTATTAAACCCTTTTGTGACAATCCAAAGATAGATTTACTAATTAAACAAGCAAATCCATCAAAACTGATCCTGACATAGCCCTTGCTCTATCCTCTTCACATCTCATGCTTACTGATCTAATATGATTAGAGATGAGGTATGGCTCTGATACCAATTATTGGAAATAGGGTGGGCCTCTAGGATAGGTTTCAAAAACTTTTGACCCACTTGATGTAGGGATCAATTATCCAGAAGGCTCTAAAATCCAATTCAGGATCCATGTCCTCAATCTCAGCCATCATGATCAGTAAAACAATATGATTAGTAAAACAATCTATCTAGAAGATAAAAACAACAACTAATAAGCTACAAATAGATCTACAACATACAAGGAAGTATATTATACCTTTGGAGCTCGGTTGTGCTCTAATGGAGAAGTTGTTACTTTTTTTAAGACGAACTCTTTCGCGAATCAAATAGGTTTCTCCAAGACCCAATGATCTTCCATGCTATGACCCATATCAGATTCTCTTTTTCTCAAGCAGATGGTGGGATCTCCAAGAGAAAACTACTAGGAACTCTAGGGAGGAACTAGAAGGAGAACTATAAGAGGGAGAAGAGGAATTATGGCATGTGCAACTCTTGCACAATAATTTGTTGGTCGTGAATCCCTAGAATGGGAAGAGCATGGATGTCCAACACTTGGTTCCAATCTCTATTTATATCTTTTAAGCCACCTCTTCTTTCTAATTGAAATAGAAGTCTCACTTCTCTAACAATTAGTAAGTCTCTTCTATTACTAATTAAAATAGAAGTCTTACTTCCACAATAATTAGTAACTTATCATATCATAATTAGAAGTCTCACTTCAAGTATGATTAGTAACTTTCTAATTCCTATCTAATTAAAATAGAAGTCTCACTTCTACTAAAATTAGTAACTTACTATTACCATTATTAGAGGTCTCACTGCAAATAGAAATAGTAACTTTCCTTTTAGAGTTCAACTAGAATTAGATACTTCCTAATAATTGGGCTAACGTGGGGACCACCAGGGATTCCTTAGAAAGCTGGCTCCAACTGGGACTCGCGACCCCACATCTCATGTGTAATATGGGTCCATAGTTAATTGTAAATAACTTCACTATATAAATGCAATTGAACTCCAGTCTTAGGAATATTACATAGAAGACCCTAAACTTCCACATTACCACAAGTAGGCCCCTCCATCAATATCCATGGATCAATTGGACATGTCTTCCAAACTTAGATCCATATCTTATTATCCTTGAGTCCCAATTAATTATAATGATCATAGGTATATTTTCAATTAACTCTTAATCGGAATGGGTGCGCACTTACCAATGATAAATCTATTAATTGGCACAAGAGGATATTAAAGATAGATTCCATCTTGACCATTAAATGTTCTCACAGCTCTACTACCATGTACCCAAATCACCGATGTGTTGATCTACAGTTGGCCTCACTCATTGGTGACTCAAAGCAAATGAATAGATAGAAACTTGAGTTCATTAATGTCTTAAGATTGAGAGCCTATTGCTAGGGAATTATGAGAGCAAACCTTAAAGTAAAGACAGTGTTCTTAAGGTGCCTCTCATGGTCCTTCAATACATCCAATGTACCAGCACTCTGATCCAGAATCTTACATTCTGATGATCGAGACAAATCACACTATCTCATAGTGATCAAAGTACTGCAACCTTGTTAGTATGAGATGTCCAGTCTCATCACTGGTTGTGAAGATATTTAAGCATAAGATTTGCCACACATGTCTCCCGTATGCGGATCTCATCCATACACATGTGTTACATCTAATATAGTTGTGGACTCCGGTTCATCTCATGAACCATCATGTCATTCGTATTGGTTATGTGCAAATATATAATAAATCACAATTCATCTCATGAAAGGAAAACATGAATATATATTGATAAGTAAAGAAATTAATCAATTTATTATATCTTCTACTGGATTGAGTCCATAAAACTAACAAAAACATTTTGCCATCACTGTGTCATTCAATTGAGTGTCCATGTTCATGAGTAAGGAAATGTAAAAGTGATCTTTATATGGACTTGATCAATAGAACTCTACAAGCCAATCCTGTGGTGCAAAGTCATGCTCAACCATGAAAGTTATTTAGATGACATTATCATTGTCTAAACAGATCCTTTAATGCCTAGGTATTTCTGTTTTCTTTAACAGTTGAAAACGTACTATATATAGATGGTATGGCTTTCTTTTAACAAAGTAAAACAAGTAACACAAAAACCAGATAAACTAAATCAGTACGGTTTCACAGAGCGCACTGGCAAATGAAATTGATCGGTTGCATCTCTATGTTAAGTTGATGAAATACAGGTTTTAAGAGAAGAAAAGATTCACTTGAGCCTCGATGGGCATTTGATTACATAATCTGACTAATGACTACAGTTACACTTGGGTACAGATTGTTAAAGAGTAGGAAAGGAGGGCATCATTTTATGATGAATTACAGAGTTGTCAAAGAAAAAAAAAAGCATCCTCTAGTCATAACATAGTAAAATGGAGGAAATGAGATAACAATTAAAGTGAAAAAAGCAGAGGTTAGATAGAGAGCAACTAATAAAACACAAAAGCATCATTGTGTCAATAATATTCTTACATGGAGGAAATGAGATGACATCAAAACCGGGGAAAGCCTGGGTTGGAAGAAAGCATATGTTTGTTCAGAATGACATTTTATATTAATAAAGGATGTCTATGGACTAATTCACCACAACATCATGCCTAATAGTCATGTTCTCTGTTGTTTATGTCTATCAATGAAAAAAAAAAGATGATTCTATCTTTGGATATGAATTCTATCTGACTATTCAATCTATTGAAGGAGAGGAATTTTTTTAAATGGTTTGAACTCTCAGTAAATGGGACCCATTGTAAAGCCCCACACCCCTCATTGCACTTGGTGACAACTCAAAGGACAGTGAGGGCAATTTTTCAGTTATTTTGGACAATATAGGCGACATCAATTGATGATTCCAATTATCTAGGCACACCATTTGGATATATAGAAATGCTAGAATGTTCAATCTCATGCCACTTCTCATTGCTGAGCTAGAAACTTCTTCAAATCTTAGCTCCAAATTTCTCGCTCAGCAGAGTGAAAATATAATCTTGGGATGAACTTTAGAGGTCATCTTATATTTAATGTGAAATACTGTCACGACCCGAACCCGAAATTTTAATCAAATCGAGTTAACCGGAGTCGAAACCATATTTACTCCCGTGAATTTTAAGTACATAAAACTCACAAGGGATAACAGTATACACATAATGCGGAATATAAACCAATATATACATTGATTTCAAAATTTATTTACAACATGATCATAATTATCACTTGCATATGTAAAACAATGCAAGGATCATAGTATGAAACATATACAAAAGTTTCCATTTTCATTTACAGGATTTATAACAAAAAGATAATAACAAATATGTCGTCATTTCCATTCCACTAATCCTCCTGGAGGAATCGAAGTGGTCTCCTCCGCTGTCGGTGCGGTCGCACTAGTGGTAGGGGCAGCTGAGCCTGTAATGTCATCAATGACACTTGTGAATTCAACAATTCAGTAAAGTATAAACAGTGTTTATGATCATACATGCTACTTACAGAGACAACTTGTCTAATAGTAAACAGTAGACAGTAAACAATTCAGTAAGGGTCTTATAATTCATTGGCATTGGCAACTAACATAATATTTCCAGTCAAATCAAGTCAATTACCATCTTCCTTAAGAGGAAGAACTACCATCTCCCTAAACAAGGAGAGATTACCATCTTCCTTACAGTGATATTATGTTTAAATGATGTGTAGAGAAGGGAACAGGAGGTTCTAATGGTTTTGTGTAGGTTAGAAATAAGTTTGAGCATAACAGAATTCATGTCTGAATTCTGTGTTTCTGGGTAAATTCGGTCAGCCGAACACCATCGGTTAGCCGAAAGCTAACCGAAATTCTGACCGTCAGTGTAAAAATCAGGGAAATTAACGTCTCTGGATTTCTGACCGAAAACCTAACCGAAACAGGTCGGTCATCCGAAGTATGCATTTTGGTTAACCGAAATGTCCATTTTCTGTATTCAGAGAAATGTCTCTGGATTTCGAACCGAACCACGATCGGTTAGCCGAACACTATCGGTTAACCGAAATTGGGATTTCAGATGTAATGTCTGATTTTCTAAATGAGAAGCCTCTTGAGTTAATCGAGGTCATTTGCATTAGTTATACCTCCAATAGGTGTTAATTAAGGGACTTTAATGTACGATTTTTCATAAGAACTGTAATGTCCATCGAGCATAACACATGTACATTAAATCACTTAGAATTACACCCATTTGGTTGGTAATCATTTAAATTGTTATTGAAACTATAAAGGTTGAATCGTAACTGTTCATTATATGTAACCGAAATTAATGACATTAATTGCACATGAGTTGGCATTACATAATGATTTCCAGGCAAACAAAAAAAATTGCCTTTCACGTCAAACAAATAAAAATCGCCTTTCACGGCATCCAAATTCAAATCATGTCTCTTTTCTTAACACGTGCAATGAAAGCTAGAAAAAAAAGTTAATTTTTTTTTCTACTTGTGAAGGTGGATCCACGGACCACCGCTTATTATTTTCAAGCAGAGTAGAAAATTTGGCATGCCCGTACACAAAAAATTGATGTTCGCACGCCTCCGGTCACAAAAAGGTTGGACCCTACGGATTCTCACATCCGCTAACCCCGGTAGTCCCGCGAACGAATTTGCGAGCTACCAATCATGATGGCCTTACTCATATACAATAGCTCCAACCAAGGGTGATTAGTACCAAGGCTAATCTCATGTCAACCGAGTGGATGTTTTATACCAACTCTAAGGAACCACATAATTAGGTCAGTGTCTAGCAAAGCTACCCTTGCGTGAGCAAGGTATCACATGTCCATACAAGGTCCAGTATACAAGTCCAAGCCATATTCTCATCATGTATCTCATACAGTCCGTCATCGTATCCATATCCATATTGTAAGACCCCGACCCGAGAGACCTCGATTAGTGTTAATTAAGTTGTGTCTTAGCTATAAGTGTGTTTACTGGATTTTGATTTAGTTTTGGGTTAGAATAGCTTTCATAATAGCTTTGGAGAATTTTGGGAGCCTTCTTGATTCGTGGGACCCTTTGGGGGTTCTTGTTACGGACTTGCTTGAGCTTAGGGGTTTATTCATGATTTTCTAAAATTATGTTTTTAATCCCGTTTGACTTATCTTATTATTCTCTACAACTTTCGTGTTGACCTCGTTCTCATTTGAGGGACCGAAACCAGATTTTTCCTAATTTGAGGGCAAAACAACCTTTTTATCCAAAATCTGGACATGATTTTCAATGTCACCCAAACTTGCAAAACATATACTTTTTGGAAACTAGAAATTTTGTCGAACAACTTTGTCTTCTTTGTCGAAGTCATTTGAGGCCCCAAAGACGATGTTTTGAGCCCGAGAAGTATTTTAAGTTGTGGGACACTCTCCTCTTTGTATATAAAGAAACCCATCTTCTCCTTCTCATTTCTTGACCTAATTCCTGCACAAGAGAAGGAGTTCCAGCAGCCACTACTCCTCTCCATTTTCTCTTGCTTTCTTCCTCTCAAACCACCACAAAGCTTTGTTAAATCAAGATTTGGACCTTACAATCTTCTTCCTCATCTCAAGGGCTTCATCTTGACGCCATTTTTGAAGAAAACCGCCCATTCCAAGATCTCCTTTGAACAATCTCTTGATTTTTGAAGAACTTCCATGTAGGTAATCTTTCTAAACATTATAGATTTGTGTTTGTATAGCCCTAGAGAAGCTCCATTTTCATTATTGGAAACTTTCATCTTGTTTCGGTTGGTTTTGATATTTTAGGGCTTGTATTTGGGGGTTTTTGTTTAGGTTTTGATTTTGGCTTGGAGAAGTGATTAGAGCTTGATTTGCTTTAGCTTGGACCTAAGGCAAGTGGATGAAACGACTTACTTGAAGCTAAATCACATTTGTGCATAATCTTGGTTTTTCATTACTGATTCGAATTTGCTTAAACCTTGTTTTATATCATGTCTTTTATTGGCTTTGGAATGTACTTACAAACGTGTTTTTCTTGCTTATTAATCTCTTGGAAATGTGACTTTGATTTGTGTTAAACTTAAATGATCTTTATGTGGATTTCTATGATTCTTCTTATGGTTGAGATGGATGGGATGAAGGGTTTGGATCCATGTTATGGATGATTTGATGGAAGAATGGAAGTTTGATTGATGGAATGGAGGAGTTCTTAGCTCAAATATTATAGGGAGTTGATGTATAGAAATGAGGGATGTTTGGAGGAAGGAAAGACTGAAAATCCGCTTCAGAAATGCTGTGTTCGCAGCTGTCGGTCAGTTGTCGGTCAGCTTGTCGGCTGACCGACATCCAACCGACAGCGAGCCGGCAGCTCTCGGTCCCATTTCCAGAGAGCTACAAACTTCTGAAACTTTCTGATGCAAACGTGTCGGCTAACCGACAGGTGACAGACACCAGTTCGGTCCAAATTCCAGAAAGCTGCAATCAGCCAGAATTTCTGAGGGTCAGCTGTCGGCTGACCGACATCCCCATGTCAGTTGACAGATAGCCAACCGACAGACTCTCGGCTCCATTTCCAGATAGCTGCATTTTTCCACAAATTCTGATACTGTAGTGTCGGCTGACCGACAGAACCCTGCCGGCTGACCGACATCAGCCGAGGAGCTAACCGACGACCAATCTCTTCCTGGTTTCTTTTGGAGAAATATATGGGACTATACTGTAGAAGAACCCTCATCACCCTAATCTTATTAAAGGTCTTGTAGACTTGTCAATGTGAGTAAGGTGCCGGGTTGTCTCTAATTCCTATGGAGTACCAAATAAATATTAAATTGATAAACGAGACCCTATCTATATTTATTCAAATCTTGGACCTTCAACACTTAGCTAGGAGAATGTTGGAAATCTATTCATGTTTATCTTGACCCGAATTCTATTTGTGCTTTGGAAACATCATATCCTATGATATAAACTTGTCCCGAAAGTATTATTTTAGCATATTGCTAACCCGTATATGCTCATCCCGATACTGATGTGTTTTTGTGCCTGCGAGCACCCCATCCCGTATATGTATCTATTTGTTTTGATTTCTCCAATGTGACCTATGAGTCGGCACCACTAAGCTTGGATAGCCTTGTCAGTTTGATCCACTGACTTGAAGATCCCTCTACCGTACTGCCAGTTGCAACTTGGATACCGCTGAGTTTATATACCCGGTTCGCTACCGTGGTCCCGCAGAGTATTATATGTATTTATTGTATAAAATCGTTGACACTCCTCACCTCGTGTGACTGAGGTCAACGTCGTTGAGTCACCTCACCACGTGTGACTGAGGCCAATGTCCCGATGTTCTCTCATCACTTTTGTAAGAGATGATTTAGCTTTGTGTGGTTGCCATCTTGTTAGTTTCCGAATCATTGGTGCCTTTACATGATTTTGTTTAGGGCTGTCGATGGTCGGTCTTGGTCGGTTTTCAGTCACCTCTGCACCCGGGCCAAATGTTCGGTTTTTTTTATATAGATAACCGAAAACCGACCACTGTATTTAGTGCAAGTGGGAAAACCGAACATTCGGTTTGGTCGGTTTCCGGTCGGTTTTCGGTTTTGGGCTGGGTCCTAATTTGAATGGGTCAAGCCTCATTTTGTATTGGTCTAATTGGCCATTGGGCCTTTAATTTCATTAAATAAGTTAAGTGTCCAATCTAATTTAGTAACTTACACACAAATAAAACATGCCCAGCAGCAATTAACAATAAGTACAGGCCCAGCAGCTAGCTAGTAGTACTTAAAAAATACAGATGTTCAACAGTTCAAGTCACTAAGTTAGTGCAGTCTCCAGCTGCTTAACAATTCGGTCGGTTTGGTTTTAACCGAACGGTTTTTTAGTTTATAAAAAAAATCGACCGTCGTGTAATTTTTAGGTGAAACAATTAACCGATTAGTCGGTTTTCTTTAAAAAAAAATATATAAAACCACCCAAATGGTCGGTTCGGCCGGGCGGTTCGGTTATTTCGGTCAATTTTCACAGCCCTAATTTTGTTGCATATGTATCTCTTATAAATAATGTATCATTCTTTTATGAAATTCAAGATTTATACAGGTTTCAATATATTTCATGTTATATCCTGACCCAAACCAACTCAATTAGTACTAATTAAGTGAGTGTTTAACCTTAAGTGAGTCTTAGTATTAGTTGGGCTAGAATATGATTAGAATTAGTCTTGGTTTAGTTTTGGAAATTTTGAGATCGTTTAATATTGGTTAGTTACACTCAAGGACGCCTTGAATGCACGCGTGAAATGGGTGTTCATTCTAGTTTTGTGATTTTGATCATGGTTCCTATGTCATTTGAATGATTTTATTATTTTTGACAACTTTTGTTTCCAACCCATTTGTGTTTGAGGCCCAGAAACTCAAGTTTTGGCCCAAAAGGGTAAATCTGACTTTTCACACCAAATCTGGGCACAAATTTCGAAATCTCAAAACTATGTCAAAATTATACTTTTTGGAAACTAGATATTTCGATGATCATTTTACTCTTCTTCGTCGATTTCATCCGGGAACCACGAGACCATGTTCTAACCATATTTAGTTTCAGCTGTAATGGGTCCCGCTTTCCACTACTTTAGTCATCTCCCTCCTTTTTCCATTTCACTTTACCAAATTCCTGTAACTTTTCTAACCCTAGACCAAAAGAGAGAAAAGAGCTTCTTCTGCACTTTCTTCCTTGGGAATGATCTAGCAAGAGGGATCCAAATCAAGATCTAAGACCACCATCTTCTTCCTCTCTCCACAAGCTTTCCATTTCTCTAACTTTCTTTGGATTTCTAGCCAAGTAAGCACCATCTCCACACCATTTCTTCTTGTTTAGCAAGCTCAAGGTTAGGGATTCTTTTCCCCTCTTTCATATGGTCTTTTTAACTCTTGAAGAACTTGTTTTTCCATGCTATTAAAACCCATTTTCGAAATGGGGGTTTGTGTTAGCCAAAAATGTGATTTTTGTGTATTGTATTTTGGGGATCTTGTTTAGATTTCGTGGATCACCCTTTTGATTGGATTTTTGTGAAGCTTTGCTTGGCATTGGACTAAGGCAAGTGATCTTTATAGGTTTGTTCCCATGTGCTTTGTGATATGGTTTTACTATTCCTCTAACAGTTTGATTTGTTTTTATGCTTAATCTCAATTTATATGAAATGTTCATGTTCTTCAAAATCATTAACTTCAGTTTCTCTAATTACATGTATGTTGATGATTTTACCAAGTTCCTAGAAATCTTGTTTTGGATTTACAAGCATGTGTGATTCAATATATGGGGTGAGTTTGACGTTTTCTATTAAATGGATGATTTAACTATGGATGGAATGACTTATAAATGTTGTTTTTGACCCTTGGTGAGTATGGTGGCTCAGGGGTTTTGTTTGGTTCAGAAATGGAAAAGAAGAAGGGAAGAAAAAGTGCAGAAATCTGACTTGAAATGCACTGTCCGTGCACTAGCGGTCAACTGGCGGCTAGCCGCCATACCCCTAACCTGCTAGCCTCCAGCCAACCGAAACCAGGCGGTTCCTTTTCCCGAGACCTGCAATCGCATCTGAACCACGCGGTCAGCAGGCGGCTAACCGCGCCCCATTTCGGGCACTTTTCCGGAGAGCTGTTTTTCCCTGTTTTCGGTTCAGCGGTCAGCTGGCGGTTAGCCACCATACCCTTATGCGGCTAGCCGCCAGGTAACCGCAAAGCTAACCGAAAACCCATATATTTTTCTATTTTCGAAGAAATCTTTTTGAAATGAAAACCAATTCATGTTGAGGACTTTTACTTGATTTTTGCGCAATTGAAATTCAAAAATACCTTATCAACTTCGGAGGCACCAATCCGTTTTATCTTTCCGGTATTTGGGTTTTCAATTACATAAAGATCAATGAATGGATCTTAATATATGCTTGACGAATCTTGTTTCGAATTCTTGTTTTGATGTAAGAAGTACCATCGTATAAGCGTGTTTTGACTATTTGTTTGCTAGAATGAAAAAGGGATCACTTATTTACTTGTTATGCATATATCTTATGCTACTTTGCTAGTCGTGCTTCTTTCGTTTTGACAAGTGATCTCCCTCGATTTTTTATAAACTTGATAAGTACTTTGACGTGTTTTGTGCATTCATGATTACAAGTAAATACCACTGAGCTTGGACTGCCCCTTCAGACTGATCCACTGTCCGGGGGTCCTTAAACATGTGGACTGTCTGCAGACTATTCGTGTATATATTACACATCGTGCGTGCTACCGGTTCCGCGGCCAGCCTCCCTGTTTACTTCATGTAGTGTGGGATCATGTTTCGTGTATCGTGTCTTGTCGTGCGTCCTTGCTCTTATCATTATCATGGTAGAGAAAGGATGAGCTCTTCGTGGATTTATCTTTTCATGATATTATAAGTATTCATGATAGTATTGTATATTCAAAATGTATATCTTGAATTTTAAACTGTTTCCAGTCTTGATCCTTACTCTTGCCTGAATTGATTTCTTGCCAAACCGTCGTGTTTGACACTTATATTTTTGGTGCCCACGTGCAGGAGGCTTTGCCCTTGAGGAGGAGTGCCAGGAGGAGGCTATTGAGCCACCCCTAGCTCGTGAGTGGCAACCCGACGATGTCAATTAGATGTCGGGCGGGCGTATGAGACCGTTCACTTCTTTTGGGAACTTAGTTTGTACTTTTAAGATATGTATTGGCTTTTATTGGCCTCTTGTTTTGGGGATATATTAACTTGACTCATTTTGATGTTCCATAACTTAAACTTTGATGGGGATGCCATGTCGTGATTTACCATTCTGATATTATGTCTCAATGTCTTTTTATTCGTGAGATCTGTTTTTATGGTTGTGTCATGAATGAATGTGTTCTTGCTACACGCTTCCGCAAATGTGTACATGTGAGTCAAATCCCCCTTGTCTTTGGGATCCTCACTGTGGGAATCTGTGGGAAAACAGATAATCAATGAGGCACTTTATCGCGGCCCCGGGCCTTAATCCTTGGGTCTCGGTCCGGGGTCGCGACATTTCCCAAGGTATCATCGTTTTAAATTGTTGTTATATCTTTTCACCCACCTGCCTGACCGTCGTGTCTGATCCATTTATTTTGTACTTAGGTCCCGACCCCATTGCCATTGAGGAGGAGCTTAAGGAGGCGGTCGGCGAACCGCAATGAGTAATCGAGTGGCAAGCGGATGATGTCATGTAGACATTCAATCTAGCTTTGAGGACAACACTTTTTGGGTTATGATTAACATCTTTTGGGTTTATTCATTTTGGTTGTACTGGCCTTTGTTGGCCATTATTTTGGAAAATTTTATAGAACTAATCTTTTGTATAAAATTTAACCTTACCTTTAGGAATTATGCTAATGATAATTGCTCATTCTGATATCTTGTCATATTAATTACAAATCAGTATTGTCTATGGAATGGAATGGTACTAATATGATTTACTACACACTTCCGCAAACCTCGAATGTATATTTGATATGTTCATATGTAAATGAATGGGATGTGTAGTCCTCACCGCGGAACCCTATGGGAAATCACGTGCACGGATAAATGTTTTTCTTAATTTCGTGTGCGGATTAGCCAACCAAGAGATGCACGTGGCGCGGCATCATCAGTTTGATCCAGGATTTGGTTCCCTAACCCGATCCGGGGTCGCAACACATATCCATATCCATATACAATCAACGTATAATACATTCCTATTAGGTGCCTAATGACATATACAATCCATCTACACCATGGTCATCACATTAATCCATTCCTTAGGCCATAGAATAGCCCGCCTTGCCACAGACACGGGTGGTCAAGTGTTCCCCATCCATAGTCCGCTGACACCAAAAATGTCACTTTGCCTTTTCGTATACTTTCAACATCAAGAAGCTACATGAAGCCGCATCCAACCACAAACAGGCAATGCTACTTCAAGCATCAAATCTTGTCAGAATCAAACAAAAATTGCAATATCCTTCAAAACAACCAAAGAAAGAGTCCACCTGAAGTTTCGAGCCATTTCAACATCATTTGGCCTAACTTCACTCTTCCAGCAGCTGAATAGGAGCTCCCGGCGGCGGTGAAGCTAGAGACCCTGATTCACAAAACATAGCACATAGTTGGCCTCAAAATGCCACTAAAAGTCTCTACATCAAGTTCCAGGCCATTCCGACACCATTTGGCCCAAAAAGGAAACAGCCGCAGCATAGTCAGCTCTCCCGACGGTGACAGCGTCGAAGACATCAGATCTTCTATCAGAGCTTATGGATGGTCTCAAAATTCTTCCAAAAGGCTCTATGTCAAGTTTCAGGTCGAACCGACAACGTTTGACCCTACATCAACCCTCATGCAGCAAAATCAACCATCTCGGCAGCGAGAACCACCGAGGCCATCACTCATCGAACAGAGCACTTGGGTGATTTCAAAATACTTCCAAAGGGCTACATGTCAAGTTTTAGGTCATTTCAACAACATTTGACCAGACTTGGACTTTCGGAAGCTAAATCAAGCCTTCCGGTGGTGGAGCCCCTCGGCACCATGATTTCCAAATTGGAGCTAATGGATCATCTTAAAATGACTCTAATAGGATCCCTGTCAAATTTCAGGTCAATCGGACATCGGTTGGGCTCCCTGTCAAGTCTCAGGTTGAACCGACAACGTTTGACCTACATCAACCCTCAAGCAGCAAAATCAAGCCTCTAGGTAGGAGAACCACCGACGCCATCACTTATCAAACAGAGCACATGGGTGACTTCAAAATACTTCAAAAGGGCTACATGTCAAGTTTCAGGTCATTTCGACAACATTTGACCAGACTTGGACTCCCGAAAGCTAAATCAGGCCTTCCGGTGGTGGAGCCCCTCGGGACCATAATTTCAAAATCGGAGCTAATGGATCATCTTAAAATGACTCTAATAGGGTTCCTGTCAAATTTCAAGTCAATCGGACATTGGATGACAGTACATCAAAGCGCGGCATATTCTTTGCGATAAAATCAAGTCTACTAGCGACAAGACCCCACGCGGCTTAAAAACTCAAACAAAAGCCTATGATTGGTATTATTTATTGCTCAGGAGGCTTCACCTCAAATCTCAGGTCATTCTGACATCGTTTGTCCTAGTTTCGGCTTCTGACGGCAAATCGGCAACTTTGCGCGACAAAGTCTTCGGCTTTCTTGGAAAATTGGAAACTTTGCGCTCTGATATGCAAGGCTTCTCGTCAATTTTTATACAAGGAAATCAGGCCAAACACATGTACAAAAATGTTTATAAAAATCAGGCGAACCATGGTCGCTGGCGAACCATGGTCGTCCAGGGTCGCCGGATTTTCGCCACAAACCCATCTTTGGGTGCTTCTTCGCGTTTCGAGATGTTTGGCCCCTGTGGTTTTCCAAAAATCTGATTTTCGGGGCACAAAATCCGTCGATCTTCATCAACATCACGGATCCACCGTCGAAATCATGGGTTTGTCATCAGACGCTTCGAAATCGCCAACCGGCTGACCAAAAAAGCACACTTTCTACCCGATCCATCAAGAAATTGACAGGACAGATGTTACCAGCCCACTTGTAGTAATTATTGTCTGAAATCACATGATCATCCGGCATCAATCGTAGAAGATCCATCGGTGATCAAGCCTCCTACATCGTGAGAAGAAATCAAGAAGACGCGGCGTGGCCCGCGACTCTTCAAATGCTCCAGCGACCACTTAATGCAGTTAATGACCCATTTTGTGGCAAATTAATGAGGTCATTTACTCATTATTTTGGACGGCCCAATCAGAATCCAACAAATGAGAGTTACAAGTCAAGTGTAATCATGGCATTAAACCATGTAACTCCTCCCATCATGGAGTTTAAAGGCAATTAAAAGCCCATTATTCTCCAACGGCCAAGAAAAAAGAGTTACAAAAATAAAAATTAAAAACTTGTAACTCCTCCGACGGTCAACAAACTCTTGCATATTTTTGCGGAAGCTTTCGTGGCGTTGCGACCCAAAGTCCGTGGCCATTGGATTCCGTGTCGCACTCAACCACTAACATATGGCTATCATATCAATGATCATATCAGACTGGAACAAACCATTATAACAAGATACAGAGCTGACGGTAAATGGATATTACATTCCCATATATATTCAAGTTACAAATAACAATGTGCATTAATTACAATCCCAATAAACGGGCTAATCAAAGCCATACAAAAATAAGCTAATAATATCTACCCCATATGTGACGTAGCTCCGATGTCAAGCTCAATGTCTATACGACATAGCCGACAAAACAACCTGCAAGCTCATGTCTCCATAGCCAAAACGTGCGCTCAACTCGGGCACGAAATCTGAACCTAAGTACCAAAGTAGTGGGTCAGACATGACGGTCTGGCAGGTGGGTGAAAAGATAATAAAAGTACTGAAAAATAAAACATATGATAAATCATGGTATTTGACAAAATCCTGTATTCATGTGAGACGGGTATAAAACATAAATATTTGACAAAATCCTGTATTCCTTTAAAGCATGTATAAAACATGTATATTTAGCAAGTCGAGAGTCCCGTGTAAAATGACATAGCAATAATTTAAAACAATGTACCTTACAAGAGCAGAGAAAACCTGTATATAAATAATGAATTTCATAAAAGGAAGATACATCATTTACAAGAGATATATATGAAATAAAAACATGCAAAGGTACCAAAGATTAGGAATTGTCAAGATGGCAACCACACGAAGCTAAATCCTCTCTCACTAAAGTGATGAGAGCAAGTCAGGGCGTTGACCTCAGTCACACAAGATCGAGATGGAGATCGCCGCACTGTTTCCCGTTCCGATCGAGAGAGAGAAATAACAGAGAGAAAGAGCGAGATAGAGATCGCCGCACCGTTTCCCGTTCCAATCGAGAGAGAGAAATAGCAGAGAGCATAGAGACCGAGAGTGAGAGCAGAGACCGAGAGCGAGGGCAGAGAGGGCGAGAGTGAGAGCGCAGAGAAAGTGAGAGAAAGGCAAGTGAGAGAGAGATAAAAGGGGGATCTTGTTTGGCGGGAGAAGAGGGGAAAAAAGGGGGAGATTTGCAACCTTTTTTTTTTTTTGGTCCCAAAAAATATAAATTTCATTGGGAAAAATTATTTATTTGAAAATAAGAAAAAAATTCTACCAACCTTTACCGATGTTTTATATTAAACGTCGGTGATAAATTTTCTAACGCTAATTTTAGTCGGTAAATAATTTTTTGTCGGTAAAGGATTCTGATTTTTAATTTTCCTAAAAATAAAATTAAACAATACCGACGTTTTACAAAAAAACATCGCTAAAACCACAAACTTTTATATCTACCTTTTTTAAAACCATAGGCCCCAAATGCAATATCCAAACCATTAAAATTCAATTTGGCATCTCTTAAATTTACCTCTTATTGTCTTAAACCGGTTCAAAACAGACATTAGAGCATTTGGGAATGCATTTTACTGTGTCCATTTGAAAAGTGGATAAGAAATAAAATGTCTTTTTCATGTAGTCAAGAAAGTGGGCAGAATTCAAATAGATACATGTGTCTTAAGCGAAAAGACATTCTTAGTGCACAGTGAAATGGACGTTACCCATAACAGTCCCATTTTTTCAATTTTTTATTACCTTATGGGACCCACAACCATGATCCACACCGTTAGAAATGTGAAGAAGGCCCAACACGGCCACGTGTCCAAATTTCAACCGTTGATCTTTTTCCAATTTTGAGATATTTGCAAAATATCGTGAGCCGTTTGATGAAATATTCCGGACATTGTGGGCCCGATAATCACAATCCAAGCCGTTCATATTGTTTGGAAGACTAAAAACAGCTATGGGTCCAAAATTTAGCCTCTGATGTGTTCCATAACTTAAGAAAATGTGAAAATTCGGAGAACCGTTGGATTGCACATGTGAAAATAGATTTAGAAGAAACTATAAAATGGGCAGTCTGTGTTTTTTTATTTTTACTTGAATTCTGGACCAATAAATCACAATCCAAACCAGTTTTACTGACGTTTGATTTCGTTGGTAAAATAAATAAAATAAAAATTAAAAAGGACTTTTACCTTCGGGACGCCAGAGTGAGAGGAAGGCAACTCAGAGCAGGGTGTTGCCTCCTCCCACGAGGATCTAAGAACTTACCTGAAAGAAAAGTGCAACCGAGCCCACGATGAAGGTTCGAGCAATAATCGAAGCCATCATGGCCGAGACAGTCGCGTTCGAAGCCATCACAGTCGGAGCCATTCGAAGAGAAAGTCAGAAACCCTGTCATCGGAGAGGGACGACAGGCATGAATGGCTGACAGGCGCATCAAGCTGGCGGTTCAGCGCAATTTAGAGATGGCCGGACTCGCCCGAGATCAGCAGGATGTCTGTAACCCCACCGATCTTGGAGTTTCCCCATTCACTCGAGAGATCAGAGACTCCTCCTTGCCCAAGAAATTCTCCATTCCGCTATTTGTCCTCTACGACGGGGTCTCGGACCCCGCCGCCCCACCTCCGTCACTTTTCTCAGAGGATGTCTATTTGGGGAGATGAGGGCCACCTGAACTGTAAAACCTTTTCCTCCGGTTTGGGTGACCTCCCTTTGAAATGGTTCTACTCTCTCCTGGAGAGATCTGTTTCGAGTTGGCGGCAGCTCCAGCTCTCCTTCCTGAAGAAATTTCAAGCTTACAGCGTCGTCCCCAAGACCGATGCTGATATATTGGCCCTGAAGATGAAGCAGAGCGAGAATACTACCCAGTTCGCCAAGCGAGTCTGGGCGACATACAGTCAGATCTAAATCTCTAAAGACGAAGTGGCGATCTTTGCCTTCCAGAACGCCCTGTTACCAGGTAACGAGCTCAGAAAAGACTTGGCCGGGGATCCTGTAACCTCCGTGCCGGCGTTGATGTCCCGAGTGAAACGATACATTGCCCGGGAAGAAGATGATATTCGAGCTCGAGAAAGCCACGGCATAGGGGGCAAGGAAAAGGGCGATAAGCCTCGCAAGACAAGAAGCCATTCAGGAGAGAGGAGCCGAACCAGGCTTGGGTTTCGGCCTAGTTCTTCTTATGATCTTTCAGCTGCCGGGATCCATATGCAACTACCTTCCCATCTTGCATCAAAACACATCCAAGTCCAATGTTTGAAGCATCGGTAAAAATGGTGAAACCGCCGCTTCCGGATGGCAAAGTAAGGACTGGAGCTGTAGTCAATCTTTTCTTCAGTTCTTGGAAACTGGCCTCACACTTGTCTGTCCATACATATGGCGCATTCTTCCTTGTCAACTTCGTCAAAGGTGACGCAATTGACGAAAATCCTTGTACGAACCTCCGGTAATACCCTGCTAATCCAATAAAACTCTTGATTTCTGATGCATTCTTCGGCCTTTCCCAATTCATAACCGCTTCAATCTTGGACGGGTCCGCTGATAATCCTTCTTTGGAGATGATATGACCCAAAAATGTGACTTGGTTCAACCGAAATTCACACTTACTGAGCTTCGCAAACAACCGATTCTCTTTTAGAAGTGGGAGTGCTATCTTCAAATGTTCTTCACGCTCTTCTTTGGTCTTGGAATACACTAAGATATCATCGATGAACACCACTGTGAACTGATCCAGATACTCTGCAAATATATTGTTCATCAATGCCATGAATACTACCAGTGCATAAGTCAATCCAAATGGCGTCACTAGAAATTCATAGTGTCCATATCTTGTCCGAAAAGTTGTCTTTGGTACATCTGCTTCTCTGACTCTCAGCCGATGGTAACCGGACCTCAAGTCAATTTTTGAAAAGTAAGCAACTCCTTATAACTGATCGAACAATTCATCTATCCTTGGCAATGGATACTTGTTCTTGATGGTCACTTGATTCAATCTCCGGTAATCAATGCACATTCTCATCGAGCCATCTTTCTTCTTCACAAACAACACCGGTGCTCCCCACTGTGAAACACTAGGCCTCACAAAACCTTTGTCCAAAAGTTCTTGCAGTTGTATCTTCAATTCTCCCAATTCTGCCGGAGCCATTCTGTAAGGTGTAATAGATATCGGAGCGGTCCCCGGTAACAACTCAATAGTGAAGTCTATCTCTCTGACTGGTGGTAATCCTGGTATCTCCTTCGGAAAAAAACATCCGGGAATTCCCAAACAACTGGGATCTCCTCCACCCCTTGGAACCGTTTATCCTCCGTGATAAACGTCAAATAAGCCTCATAACCACTTCTTAGAAGTCTATCAGCCTTCAACGCTGAGATAAACCCTGCAAGAGGATTATTCCTCTCTCCCTGAAATAACACCCCTGCTTGGGTCTCCTCTAACTTAAAAGTTAGAGTCTTATGGAAACAATCCATAGTAGCATGGTATCCTATTAACCAATCCATCCCTAGGATGACATCAAAATCCTGCATCTCCAGTAAAATGAGATCTGTCGGTAATACTACTTCTCCTATTTTGACTGGACAACTAGAATAAAAGGTCCTACATATAACTTCCTTGCCTAATGGGGTAGTCACAGTCAAAATGAAACTCAACTCTCTAGCATGTATATCAATCAACTTAGCAAATTTTGGAGATAGGAATGAGTGATTAGAGCCAGGGTCAAACAAAACCCTAGCATCAAAACCACAGACGTGAAGTATACCTTCCACCACATTGCCGTCCGCCTCTGCATCAGCTCTATTGACAGCATAGAGTTGTACCCTCTGGTGTGGCCTGTTCTGCCCCTGCTGTTGTCTGCCTTGTTGTCCATTTCTATTCTACTGCTGAGGACGCTGATTCTAATTTTAATTCGGCCCTTGCTAACGGGCCTGTTGCTGCTGTTGTTATGGTCTAAAATGTTGCTAAGGTGCTTGCTGTTGCAGTGGTCTAGCCTGATTCTGAACCACTAGTGCATTTTTAGGTGGTGTGTGGCGCTGTGCTACCTACTGCTATCGATTTTACCTATCTGGTCTTGGGTAATCCTTCATTTGGTGGTTCATAGAACCACATCTAAAGCATGTTCCCGTAACAAAATGACAATCAGTACTCTCATGGTTTTTCCCACAGTGGATGCAAACCACTGGATTCTGCGTATTCTACTCTTGTCTTGGCCTCTTGTTCTGATTATTCCTCTGCTGATAGTTCTATTGCTGGCCTTGACTTCTTCCTTGATTCTTAATGATCTGGTTATAAAAGTTCTCAAACTTGTATGCCCTTTTGACAGCTTCTTCGAAGGTGACGGGTGCTACAATCCCTGAGCATCGCTTTCAATGGTCGGGTGAAGTCCCTCAAGGAACTTAGTTATCTTCTCTTTAAACCGTGTCTACTAACTCTGGTGCATACCTTGACAGTCTCTCGAACTTGGTTAAGTATTCGAGAACTGCAATATTCCCTTGCACAAGTTGCTGAAATTCTGCTGCCTTCTGCCTCTTGACATGTGCAGGTACATATTTCTCTCCAAACTGCCTCTTGAAGTTAGTCCAAGCTTCTGCATTCAATATTATGAATCACGCTGCCCGTGTTTAACAACACTGGGGCTTTTCGCTAGTTATAAATGATTTTGATTCAGATTGGCATCGACTGACATTTTTAACTGACCAGGGTGCGGTGCATTCAGGATGAATTTACTCTTGCATTTGAACTGCCAACCTAACCCAACCCCACTAATTCTACTGTAATCAACCAACCCAACAAGGAACTGTTAATTACGGGTGAGCTGACCTATTTAACTAAAAGGTTTCATGCTAGCATCGAAAACCAATAAATAGAGGGTCCAGGTTCAGGTTGAGCCAGTACATGCTACCCACATTGCTCAACTCAACCCATTGGCACCTATCATGAAGGCCAAGACCAAAAGTTGTGCGCAACCTAGAAAGGGCAACAGAGAGAATGTCCACTCATTTCATCATGGACCCAGAATTCCTGAAGCAAAGCTCATTAACTGTACACACGAATTCAAATGAAGGTAAAAAAAAAACAGTTTTATGACACCATATACCGAAAGCAATGAGTCATAATAACACCCTTCAATAATGGTAACCTTTCAAATAATATAAATGAACCAGATTAAGATCTATGGAAGCAGCAGCTCAGAAGATGAGAAAATTAACCCAAATGGTGTTCATCCTGAAATTCAACTAAACAAAGAGAAAACAACTAAATTTTCATCAACCTAGGAAGTCCACAACGCCATGAATGACACTCATTAGTAGTTAGTGGAGACAAGCATCACCTGGGTGTTTCAGTGAGCCATACATATGATGGACCCTCCCATTTTGATGAAATCTGCAACATGAGAACATTACCGATGACACATGAAGATGGGCCCTCAATTTACCTGCTCACTACAAACCAGGCGGTTGGAGCAACATATTCCTGCAACTGAAAAAACAAGTATCTGAAAGTAACAGTATGCACCATACATACATTAGTGCTATCAGTAGGAAAGAAAGGAAAAAACAGAGACCACAACTTGGAAAAAAAACAACAACAAAGGCTGTGTGGGGAAATTCCCGAACTCATCAGAGTCCTGACCAGATGCTCCACCTTGGGCTCCCGCATCAGCTAGGTCCGTCTCGGCTAGGCACTTCACTTCGGCAGAGCTCACTTCGGCCTAGTGCTCCATCTCGGCACCTCTGCCAGAAGCCTCTAGGCAAGCCAGGTTGTCCCCGACCTCGGCTCCCCCGCTCGGCGGCAGTGCCAGGTCCCTTCACCTCGGCAACAATGCCAATATTCTCCATCTCTGTCAGGTCCTCACCTCGGCAGACACTCCGTCTCGGCCAAAGAGCCTCAGCTCGGCAAGAGTACTGAGCACTGACAGCTGTCCTCTCATGGACGCTCAAGCACGCTGCGGTCTCCTGACAGATCGCCGTCCACAGCTCCCAAGGCGCCAGGATATGGCCAGATGGGACAAGACATGCTCGATGGGACTGCAATTAAAGAAAAGTAGGCTACGATGGGACTGCGCCTCCCTAGTACCTCACAGGGTGGGCTATGACAAGACAGTCAACCACCCCTTTGCCTCCTCCCTTCCTCTATATAAACACAAGAACAGTTCACAAGCAAGGGAGGCCAACGAATACGCCATTCTGGTATGCCATCTTCTTCCCCAAAAATCACCATCCTCTGCTTAGTTCATACACTAACTTAGGCATCGGAGAGCCTTGCGCCGCCCAGGCCAGGGTCCTCTGACCTACGTTTCTTCTTCCTTTTGTCAGGCTTCAGGCGCAGGCATCGGTGTTCCCATTCTCTTTGGATAAGTCCGTTCTGGCACCCCCTAATCTTGTGAGTCACCATTTTTGCACTTACAATTGGCGCCGTCTGTGGGAAAGTAATATCCCAACCTTCCCAACCTTTTCAATATTCCCAGACATCATGCCTCGAAGAACCAGAAAGGGAAAGGAACCACTGAAACTGTCGGCACAGCTGCCGACGGTCCCCCGCCGGGAAAGGTCAGGAGCAAGATCTGGCCCGGCAAGCGTCCAACAGCAGGATACTCGATCGGGTTCATCCTCTAAGGATTCGACCTCGACTCTACCTTCCAAAAGGCGCACCCTGAAGGACAATAGAGGCAACCGGGCCCATGACGAAAGCTCGAGTAACAACCACGACTCCAGAGAGTGGCTTAATCGACGCATAGAGCAAGCAGTACGACAGCACATGGAGATGGCCGGCTTCGCTCAAGTTCGGGTGAACTCTGACGATTTCGGCACATCTCCCCTCTCTCCAGAAATCAGAAGCTTCCCTCTTCCTGAGGATTTCGAAGTCCCGAGGTTCGTCGTTTACGATGGAACCTCGGACCCAGCAGCACACCTCCGACACTTCACTCAGAGGATGTCAGTATGGGGGCAATGCGGGCCACCTCAACTGCAGAGTCTTCTCTTCCAGCCTCGGGGACCTCCCCCTAAAATGGTTCTGCGCACTCCCCCAAGGATCGATCAAAAGTTGGCAGCAGCTCCGTAATTCCTTCATGACGAAGTTCCAAGTTCACATGGTCATCCCCAGGTCAGCCGCCGACCTGATGGCCCTCAGAATGAAGCAGACCGAGAACGTCGCGTAGTTCGCCAAGAGGTTCTGGGCTATCTACAGCCAGATCGAGAATGCCTCAGATGCAATAGTAGTCATGTCTTTCCAACAAGCCCTCCTGCTAGGCAACGACCTTCGGAGGGACTTGGCCATTTATCCCGTGGCCACTGTGGTGGCACTGATGACTGATGGCGATTTCCGCAAGTATACGGTTGTCTCAAGTAATATAGACTATGGAAGTCCGAAAATCGTTCCCACAAGGATTGTTACAAGGAAACTAACAATGATCAATGAAAAGGAGTATCAACTCAAATATAGCTAACAATGGAAACAAAAAAAAATAATAAGGAAAATAAATAAAATGCAAACTAAAAGAAAACAAGAACTAGATAACAAAGAGATATTAGTAAAAATAGAAAAAAACTCAAGTGAGCACAAGCTAAGTAACAAAGTTAATGACAAAACAAATAACAAGGTTAATACAAGAACAATGAAGAAATGTTAGATAGATCAAATGAATAAGTGTGTGAAAATAACAAGTGAAAGATAGAAAATGAGTGGATAGAGATAAAGAAATATGCTAAAGTAGTGTAAAATCAAATGTGGAATTGATGGTGTGAATGGAGTGTGAGAATCAAAACAAGTGAATAAGTGTGTGAGAAAGTGAATAGAATCAAACTAAAGTAAATAAAACAAGAAACAAGCAATACTAATGGATGATTGAATCATCTAGAATCCACTAAGTGACACTAATCCAACACTAATGCTCTTCTTTTTCCCAAAAAAGATTACTCAAATCTAATTACAAATCAATGCTTAGATTTGGAAAATATAACTTTAAAAGCTCTAAGATAAAAATTAACAATCTAATAGCTAAGATTTTCTTCCCTTCATAAAAGAAGAGATTCCTAATGACCATCTATCAAAAGTAAGCATAAACCATCAAAAGATATTAACTCCTAAGCATGATTTATCAAACCTAAGCATAGATAGTAAAAAGAATGCTAATATAGAAACTAAGCATGGAAGGTTGCAATGCAATGAAGAAAAATCTACTCTAACATATTAAGAACATAACAAGGGAATTAAAATAAAGAGCATAAGCTAAAGGAATAGGATCAACTTAGCTTCACCTGGAAGATCAAATCAAAGGGATTAGCCACCCATTGGAGAAGATAAAGCTTTCAATTCCATTCCAAATCTTAAATTTTTACAAGGCTTTCCTCACTTTCTCTCTACAATTGCTCTCAATTACATGAAAATCTTAAGTAAAGAGTAGGAGGCTCTCCTTGCTTGTGTCCTTGATGCCTAGAGCTCCCTTCCTTATATAGAAGCATTTGCCTTGCTCTCTTTTGATTTCTTTCCGATGTGGGACTAGACAAGAATGAAAATATGAACATATGAATGTCATTCTCGAGTTAAAAAATAGTTCCCAGATTGATGTGCAATTTTGACCCCCGAAACGTCCGAATTTGGAAAAATGTCGTGAAATATGATTTGTAGATCTTAGAACAAGCTTTCCAATGCTTCTAAGATCACCTCAATCGGACACCCGAGTAAAAAGATATGGTCAAAATACCAACCCAGGTCTTTCATTTTTCTTCTTATTGTTGGCCTAACTTTGTCATCTCTTCATCCAATTGTCTTCCAAACTTATCCTTACTCTCTTTAACTCTTGAATCTCAACTTTAATCTTCAAATTAATCTTCAATTAATACCTACAAAGAGAAATTAACATAATTGAGAGTATTTTTTAACATATTTTTTATGGAAGCCATTGGAACTCATATGCATACAAATGACCATCTATAATGGAAAGATATGAGCAAAGCATGATGGGGAGGAAATTTATGATTTTTATGCTAAAAATATTATTTTGAGTTCTTTTATCTTTGAAAACTCATAAAATAATGCTATGAAATTGTATCTTTTGTGAACTCATCAATGACCAGGATAAACCGATTCGTCAGGCAAGAAGCAGACGAAGCCCGAGCCCAGGAGCAGTTCAACCTTTACGAAAGCGACCCGATAGCTTCCAGCTCAGCGGACGTCTCCAGCTCGGCAGACATCTCCAGCTCGGCGGACGTCTCCAGCTCGCTAGCAGCCCCCAGCTCTGTAGAAGTCTCTTCCAGCTCGGGGGGCAACTAGACATCTCCTTTCATCACTTAGCTTCGACCGCCCGTCAGCTTCGATCGCACGACCCTCTACCGTCATTTCGGCGGCACGGTCCTCTACTGTCAGCTTCAACGGTGCCGTCAGCTTCGATGATACCGGCACGACCTTCTTCTGTCATTTAGCTTCGACCGCCCGTCAGCTTCGATCGCACGACCCTCTACCGTCATTTCGGCGGCACGGTCCTCTACTGTCAGCTTCGATGGCGCCGTCAGCTTCGATGATACCGGCACGACCTTCTTCTGTCATTTAGCTTCGACCGCCCGTCAGCTTCGATCGCACGACCCTCTACCGTCATTTCGGCGGCACGGTCCTCTACTGTCAGCTTCGATGACACCGGCACGACCTTCTTCTGTCATTTAGCTTCGACCGCCCGTCAGCTTCGATCGCACGACCCTCTACCGTCATTTCGGCGGCACGGTCCTCTACTGTCAGCTTCGATGGCGCCGTCAGCTTCAGAGCCACCGAGCTCACCCTGGGGTCGTTTTATACACTCAGGCGTGACTCGCGTTCGGCATCAGAGCCACCGAGCTCACCCTGGGGTCGTTTTATACACTCAGGCGTGACTCGCGTTCGGCATCAGAGCCACCGAGCTCACCCTGGGGTCGTTTTATACACTCAGGCGTGACTCGCGTTCGGCATCAGAGCCACCGAGCTCACCCTGGGGTCGTTTTATACACTCAGGCGTGACTCGCGTTCGGCATCAGAGCCACCGAGCTCACCCTGGGTTCGTTTTATACACTCAGGCGTGACTCGCGTTCGGCATCAGAGCCACCGAGCTCACCCTGGGGTCGTTTTATACACTCAGGCGTGACTCGCGTTCGGCATCAGAGCCACCGAGCTCACCCTGGGGTCGTTTTATACACTCAGGCGTGACTCGCGTTCGGCATCAGAGCCACCGAGCTCACCCTGGGGTCGTTTTATACACTCATGCGTGACTCGCGTTCGGCAACAGGGCAACCAAGTCCTCGGGTAGATACACCCAGGCTTCTTTGCCTCCAAACGACCTCATGCTGGTTTCTACCTCACGCTGGTTTCGGCCTCATGCCGGTCTCGACCGCATTTAACGACCTCATGCTGGTCCGTCCGTCCACGTGCTGGTTTCCACATCACGCTGGTTTCGGCCTCATGTTGGCCTCCGACCGCATTTCACGACCTCATGTTGGTGTCGCCCTCGTGCTAGCTACTCGCTTCACATAGGTTCGGCCTCATGTTGGTCTCGACCAGTGCCAGAGAATGCTCTGGCGTACCGTCCAGGCTTCTCCATCTCGGCTAACACCCTGGGACCGGCACCGGGTTCATAACATCCGGGTCGCTTCCTAAATTCTGGGTTTAGACACCCCCTAGGTCGTTCCCGAACTCAGGCTCGCACAACCGAGATCCTCGAGACTCTGGTTCCACCTCGACCGAAGAGACTGCTCCACATCACCTCCTCGGCCTCATGCTGGTCTCCGCAGTGAGCACATCTCAGTTCTCGGCAGCAGTGTCAGTCCTCAGCTCGGCATCAGTGCCAGTTTCCAGGTTGGCAGTAATGCTGGCCCCCTCGGCAGCATCACTAGAATACTTCCAACGAGACTGCACCTCTGGCGACGAACCAGCTGATCATGTCTCGGTCTCTCAGTTGGTGACGAATCAGATGATTGAATACCACCAATCTCAAGCGACAGACAGCTCCAAGGCACAAGTGTTGTCCTCCATGATACTTAGCTTCTGACCTCAAAGAGGAGTCTAATGAGCTCAGAAGCTGGGGGGCTTTGTGTGGGGAAATTCCCAAACTCATCAGAGTCCCGGCCAGATGCTTCACCTTGGGCTCCCGCACCAGCTAGGTCCATCTCAGGCAGGCACTTCACTTCGGCAGAGCTCACTTCGGCCTAGTGCTCCATCTCGGCACCTCTGCCAGAAGCCTCTAGGCAAGCCAAGTCGTCCCCGACCTCGGCTCCCCCCGCTCGGCGACAGTGCCAGGCACCTTCACCTCGGCAATAGTGCCAGGATTCTCCATCTCCGTCAGGTCCTCACCTCGGCAGACATTCCGTCTCGGCCAAAGAGCCTCAGCTCGGCAAGAGTACTGAGCACTGACAGCTGTCCTCCCATGGACGCTCAAGCACGCTGCGGTCTCCTGACAGATCGCCGTCCACAGCTCCCAAGGCGCCAGGATATGGCCAGATGGGACAAGACAGGCTCGATGGGACTGCAATTAAAGAAAAGTAGGCTACGATGGGACTGCGCCTTTCTAGTACCTCACAGGGTGGGCTATGACAAGACAGTCAACCACCCCTTTGCCTCCTCTCTTTCTCTATATAAACACAAGGACAATTCACAAGCAAGGGAGGCCAACGAATACGCCATTCTGGTATGCCATCTTCTTCCCCAAAAATCTCCATCCTCTGCTTAGTTCATACACTAACTTAGGCATCGGAGAGCCTTGCGCCGCCCAGGCCAAGGTCCTCTGACCTACGTTTCTTCTTCTTTTTCTCAGGCTTCAGGCGCAGGCATCGGTGTTCCCAGTCTCTTTGGATAAGTCCGTTCTGGCACCCCCCTAATCTTGTGAGTCACCATTTTTGCACTTATAAAGGCCATAACTGAAAAAACAACTAACTTAAACTATCAGTATGGTGCAAGATATAAAGCCAAAGTTCATTTGCCCCATTAGTAGTGCTATGGGTTGGAAAGAAGGGGGAAAACAGAATGAAAAATAATATTGCAATCCAACGGACAGAGCTAATTCATAGGTATCAAAAATCACGGTTAGCTCCCAATCAGGTGGACTCTCCGTTGCAATGTCCTCCTTTATCTTTTGCTGAATCTTTTTCACAAAGAAAAATTATTGCACAGTCCACACAGTTCCAAAAATCAGTGAATTGAAGTTAGCAACTGGAACAAGTGCACATCACACAGTCAGTGAATCAAGTGAACAGCTTCGAATCCCACACAGTAAATAAATCAAGTTTTTCTTCTTTCCCCCATTTTAGTAGGTCCAGGTTAGTCATCATAAGCAGGGCACACAAGAAAATTTAACTTTTTTTTCTTGTGGTTCAAAATGAGAGGCTAATAAATGTGTTAAATTAAATAGTGTGGAGTATTTTAGAGATACTAGTGCTTCACCCTCATTGAAAGTTCAGATCTGGTCAACATTCCATAGCCCACAATGGTACCAACCATTATGTAAAGCCCGTTGGAGATGGATCTTTGAGAGCCTCTTGCGTCAAGGATTTCTGTCATCCAATTGGATAATTTACCATTACTTGACGGCACCAATCATTTATGGACAATAAGGTCATAACTGGACACCCAACTGGGAGTTGGAGTGGCATAAGCAGGGCCGCCCTGCCCTTTCAGTGGCCTTGGGCGAAATTTTTTTGGAGGCTCTTGATACTTAAAAATAATAAAATATGGCACATAAATTTTTTGATGGCTGGAACCTGATTTTGGGAGGGTAGGCCATCACGCCTTAAATTTCATTACATTAATTTAACACCAGTCATTACAAAACTTGAAAAAATAAAAAAAAATAGAAATCTACATTTTGACAATTACAAGAAATCACATAAATATTTTAGATCCTCACTGCATTTTGAGAAGCAAAATCATCAATAACAGCTTCAAAGTCACACTTATTCAATATATGTTTCTCGATGCATAAGATGGCCAGTCCATTCAACCTATCTTGTGACATAGTTGATCGCAAAAAGTTTTTCAACAATTTCAGCTTAGAAAAGCTCCTCTCTGCTGATGCAACAGTTACTGGAACAGTTAATAAAATTCTATAAGCTATTGAAACATTTGGTAAACAATCCAAAGATTCCACAAACTCAAGAACTTGAATTGCTGTCTCTGTTCCTGCAGGTAAATAAAGGATCAACACTTGTAATTCATTAACCAAGTCATCGGAGTTAATATCTGATTTGTTGCCATGTGTTAGAGCAGCTTCGAGCTTCATACAAGATTCTTTCAAACTGTTGTATTCCATCTTAACCAACTTCTTTGGATCAAATAAAAATCCAAATATACTTTCAAATGCTTCCAATTGCTCAAATATGTTCTTCAAAGAAGAAATAGCAACATCAACAACAACCAGAAAATAAGAAACCCTAAATGATTCCTCAGCAGAAACTGAGGTGTTTTCCTACTCAACTTCATCAAATTGTTTTTTTTTCTACGGATTAGCCTTTTTTCCCGAAATATAGGTTCAATTTCTAGATCAGTTGCAATCTTTTTGGCATTGTCCATAGCCAATGAGAACCCAAAATTCCTATAATATTCAAAATAGGAAATCAACACCTTCAACCTTTGTACAGCAACATCGATTTACATATTTTCAGATTGCAAGAATTCACTAACTTTTTGAGTTTTCATCAAAACAGTATGACATACAGTCATTGCCAACAAAAACTCAAAATTTTCAAGTTCATGTGTAGCTAAACTTTCAGCTTCACTGCTTACTTTAGGATCTTCACTAATTCTTGACAATTCAAACAAAGCATCTCTTATGTCAACAGTTTGATTAATTATTGATGTAACACTATCAACATGACTTTCCCATCTAGTAGATGACAGAGATTTCAAACTCAAGTTATGCACATAATCTTGAAAGATTTTTCATCTCTTTGTAGAGCCGGCAAACAAAGTATACAATCGTTGCACCACTCCAAAAAAACTCTTAGCTTTAACACATGAATTAGCCATTTCACAAATTGTTAAATTAAGAGAATGACAAGCACATGGCATAAAAAAGGCTCTAGGATTTATTTCAAGCAATCTTTTGAACACATTGGTGTTTTCCTTTTATATTAGACCCATTATCATATCCTTGCCTCCTCACATTATCAAAGTCAAGCTGTAGGTACTTCAGCACTTTAATCAACTCATTAAAAATACCCAAACCAGATGTATCATCTACTTGCAAAAATTGTATAAAATACCCTTCAAGTACTGCTGGTCTCTCTGACACATTTACACATCGAATAATCAAACTCATTTGCTCTTGGTGACTTGCATCAGGGGTACAATCAAGCATCACAGAAAAATATTTTGCCTCTTTAATTTTCTGTACTATAGATTTCTGAACCGTAGAACCTAACAAATGAATCAATTCATTCTGAATTTTATGACTAAGATAGCGATAATGAATCTCCTTATTCAGAATGCGTCTAAAATGCTCTTGCATAACCAAATCAAATTCAGCAATCAATTCAAGCATGCCTAAAAAATTACCATTATTATCTTGGTAAATTTTCTCATTTTCTCCACGAAAAGCCAAGCCGCGAGAAGCAAGACACTTAACAACAGCAACGATTCTTACTAAAACATGTTACCAGTGTTCTCTCTCTTTTTTAAGTTGCCCCTGTAACTCTTTATCAATTGTTTCATTCTTCTTCAACCTACTTTGCAAATCAAGCCAAGTCCACATGTTATTGAGATGTTCGAAACTATTTTCATGTTCTCTAAGTCTCTCAGCTAAATGTTTCCACTGATAAAGCCCCTCATTTGCTAGCAGACTTCTGTTGTGCACTGATTTAAACAACTTATAGCAAAAACAATACACTTTGTTCACCTCCTTCGAGTACACTAGCCATTTCCTATCTTGATACTCTCCATTTGCCAATTTTCTAATATAGTGAGAATTAGAAAAATGTCTTCCCAACCCATCCAGAGGGTACTCTAAGTTATTTTCTCTTGCCCAACCCTTTTCTACCAAAAGATCTCTTATTTTGTTATCAATTTCTCCCCAAGTTCTTGGATCGTACATGTCAGCATTTTTATTTTCTTCAGTTGCATTTTCATCAATTGCATTTTCCTTCTCTAACATAACAGTGTCGGCTTCTGTTTCATTTTCAACCAAATCACATGCATCTTCATTCCCTGTTTCTTGTATTTCACTAACTACATCATCTTCAGCAATCTCTTCAATTGAAGAATTACCTTTGACAAATTTATCAAGTGCTCCTCTTTGTGATTCAATCGATTGTTCTACCTTTTTTCTTTTATTTCTTTTCTGACTGCCCGATTGATGTTTCCTACCAAACATATTGGAAACTACAACCGCAACACTCTAAAATTAACTAAAGATTGAAGCACTGACCTTGCCTTGGCAGCCTTGCACAATGGCTAATTCAGCCTGAAACTGGAGGCAGGAGGCCCTCCAAGGCCTGGTGGCTTGGAGCCTTGGAGCTTTGAGCAGTTGAGCTTTGCTGGAGGCGGGAGATCCAAGCTGCCTCGCTGGCTTGGAGCTTTGCTTGGTGGCTGCCTGGCTGGGGGTTGAGGCATGAGGCGTCGAGCTTGAGCGGTTGAAAAATGAAGTTTGATTGGTAGATTTAGGTGATTAGGTCTTTTCACTTTGCCTGATTTGGGAATTGGGATGGGTTATAATTTTTATTAGGCTTTGGGGATGGGTTTGGTTTGGGTTTGGACATTTGGGCCTTTGGGGATGGGATAAGGTTTTGGGGATGGGTTTGATTGGTTTGGGCTTTGGGGATGGGTTTGATTAAAACACATTTGGGTTTGGGTTTGATGGGTTTGGGTTTCATTAATTTTTGATTTGGGATGGGTTTTATACATAACATATACCTATATATTTATTAAAAAAAAAATGCCCCCCCCCCCCCCCCCCGCCCTAATGAAGATTTTGTTGTGTAAATGGTCTTATCACACACCATTTCCACACCTAGCACAAACAAACATAACGACCATTATGCATTGGAAGCATATGCCGGAACACGAGCTTATTTGTTTGCATTAAAATGCATAGGCTTTCCATACACTGAGTTTTTTCAAGTGGTTATAATGAAGCTAACAAATAGGTATTCATTCTCCATATTCCTTGGTTCTATTTTTGTAAAAGGAAAAGTTAATTGATGCTCATTTTTATGAAATTCACCTTCAATCCTTATTTTTATCCGCTTTAAAAAAAATGTAACATTTCAAAAAATTTATAAAAACTTTTCGCCCATTTTCAAAAGAGTATATGAAGATTTGAATACTTCAAAAGAGTATAAGAGTTTTTCACATTTCGTTCAATCCGGTCCTCTCCATAAAAACATTCTAAAAAACAACAAAAATGCCCTAATGACATGTTTTTGTTTTTTCTTCTCCCTCTTTCCTCCCCAAAACACACTACATTTGTTCTTTCTCCTTCCCCTCCAAGATCCACTCCCCTATTTGGATGTTGGGTTGAAAATGTATCTTCTTTGTATATAATGTCTCCCTCTCTGAGAAACTTAATTCCACTGCTCTTAAGGACACCTATAGTTGAATGGTTTGAAAGTAAGTTACCAATTTGGAAGAGTTTTCCATTTATTGTGAAGATTATATTAACGAAATCACCCTTTCTATGGGAGAGAATAAAAGACAACAACCCGTAGTGAGGGCATTTTTATCATTTTTAAATAAAAAAAAACTATAGGGAGGATTTTATTGAAAAAAAATAAGGAAATCTTTTGGGAACTTCAAAAATCCCATTAAGTAGGGTAATTACAACTGAGGACCCTAAATTTTTATAATGATGGCCAAGAACCTCCAGCCCAAAATTCAATATTTCATTTCGTTTTTGCCCTTGGTTAGTTGATGTCAACATAACCCTAAAAAAAAAAAAATTTTAACCCCCGAATCAATAGCAACAGTGGAATAGAAGTAAAAGAGGAAGGAGAAGAAGGAGATCATGCCCTACCCCTTTTTTTCTCAATCACAGTGAGAGAGAGATTGCTCGATGTCAACAAAACCCTAAACAACAGAAAACTCAATTTTTATTGACGTTAACTGTGCATTTTTGTTGACGTCAACACAATTATGTTGATGTCAACGAATCTTCTATCGACGTCAACAAATTCACGGGGTCACTGATTGTAATAACTGGACATTTTTGTTGATGTCAACACAATTTTATATTGATGTCGACGAATGTTTTGTTGATGTCAACAAATATTACTCATAAGATAATAAGGAACTGGTTATGTTGACATAAAAAAAAAGGCAAAACGGGAAAAAACAAAGAAGAAGAGATGATTTGGGTTGGAGGTCCTTGGCCGTCATTATAAAAGTTTAGGGTCTTCAACTGTGGTTATCCTATTTAAGGGAATTTTTGTGGTAAATGTCCCAAATCTTTGGGGCATTCGGCGACGGGTCCCTGAACATTTCACTTTATTGCCTTAGATCCACAATCTTTTTTCATAGTGTGATATGTCTTTTTTCAAATTTGAAGACCTAAAATGTCTAATTTATCTTTTTTTTCAAAATCATATCCCACTAATCGTGGGATATGCCATTAATAATGGTCAACTAACATTTAAATGGCCAAATAAATTTCAAAAGACCCAAATAAATCTAAAAAAAGGTAAATAAATTTCAAAAGATGAAAATCAATTTCAAAAGATCCAAATAAATTTCAAAAAATATAAATAAATTTCAAAAGACGAAATTAAATTTCAAAAGACGTAAATAAAATTAAAAAATGCAAATAAATTCTAAAAAGATACAAACAAATTTCAAGAAATACAAATAAATTTGAAAGAACGCAAATAAATTTTAAAAAACACAATAATTTCAAAAAATACAAAAAACTTCAAAAGAACGTTGAGAAATTTAAAAAGACACAAATAAATTTCAAAAGATCCAAATAAATTTCAAATGACACCAATAAATTTCAAAAGATGAAAATCAATTTAAAAAGACGCCAATAAATCTCAAAAGATCCAAATAAATTTCAAAAGATGAAAATCAATTTAAAAAGACGCAAATAAATTTCAAAAGATCCAAATAAATTTCAAAAAATATAAATAAATTTTAAAAGATGAAAATCAATTTCAAAAGATCCAAATAAATTTCAAAAAATATAAATAAATTTCAAAAGACGCAAATAAATTTCAAAAGATGTAAATAAATTTAAAAAACACAAATAAATTTAAAAAAACGCAAATACATTTGCCATAAACTCAGATAGATTTGTTCAGAGCTCAGATAAATTTGTTCCAGAACTCAGATAAATTAACAAAAACTCAGATAGATTTGTCCAAAACTCAGAGAAATTTGTTTCAGAACTCAAATAAATTTGCATAAAACTCAAATAAATTTGTCCAGAACTCAAATAAATTTGTCCAGAACTCAGATAAATTAGCTAAAAACTCAGATAGATTTGTCCAGAACTCAGAGAAATTTGTTTCAGAACTCAGATAAATTTGCATAAAATTCAAATAAATTTGACAAAAAATGAAAAACTCAGATAAATTTGGCAGAAACTCATATAAATTTGTTAAAACTCAGATAAACTTGACAAAAACTTAGATAAATTTCAAAAAAACTCAGATGAATTTCATAAAACTCATATAGATTTGTCAAAAATGATATAACAGCCCTGCTGCCAAAAAAAAAGAGGAAGTCCACTAGACCCAAATAAAATAATTGCAAATATAATAAATAAAATAAATAGAATACCAACAAAAAAAAGCAAGTAATGAAATAGGGAAAAAAGGGATGGCATGCTTACAAGGTTATAACAGATTCATTTCAATTATCCAGCTTACATGTCAATGAAGAAATAATAGTTTCATTGACAGCAACTGGTAGACACCCAATGTGGTTGTAAAGCAGTTAATTAAAATTGACAGACTTCACTTCTGTTGAGTGTCCCTCCAAAATCAATCATCCCTCTGCTAATCATGTGCTCTCCAATAATGGCCCTTATTATTGCTGAACCTTGAAGCCGAAAATTCATGCATGATCAGCCTTATTTCAAGGATTTGGGGCCACAGTGAACTTTATCTTTCGTCGGACATAGTACTAGCTATAACAATACCATTCTTGGAACTGCACATGTAAAGTAAAATCTGTATCACAACACCATACAAGCATTATGTCGAACACCTTACAAGCATAACCCCCTTCGAAGAGGAAGAAGACCGGACGCGTTACTCGTCAGCTCCTTGACGCGAGCCACGCGCCCGCACACGTCCTCCTTCACGTCGCCCATCGGCAGCTCCTCGAATCTGTCCATACACGTGTCCTCGTTCGTGAAGGTGGCGCTCATCCATGTCTCCACATTGCTCATCTGCCACTAGAACTCCTCGCCGGTCGTCAGCTGATGGAGCTCTGCCAACGACTGCTTCATCTGGTCGACGCCGTCGCCGAAGGTGGAGTCGAAGTCGCGTAGGGCGACGGCCACAGGGGGTTGGAGGAGCTGATAGGGCCGCGGCAGAGGGATCAGTTGTTGGTTCTCGGTTCTGGTTGCAGAACACGAAACCAGAAGAAGAAGATGATTTGGGTTAGTTCCATGTGGGAACGATGAACGCCTTGGAGGATCCATTGGAGGAGATCGAAGCATATGGAGATGGAGAAAGTAGCAGAGATCGAGAGAAGTTAATGAGGGATAATTTAAAATTTAAAATTTTAAATTTTAAATTTTAATTTTTTTTTGCCAAAAATGATTGAAAGGGCAAATTAGTCATGAAAAATGAGATTATGTGGACACATGGACCTATGGCTGTAAATAGTCTAGCTGAGTGGACCATAGGCTTTAAAAAGTTTTTTTCTGGACTAGATGCTCGAAACATTGACTGATATGGACCTTTCGCTAATTTTGCCCAAATCTTTTTTACACTATGTATTGAATTTTCAAAAAAAACATCCTAGGTATTGAATTACCATGTACTTTAATGCGCCCTGTGCATCCTCATTTCATTAGTGCGGGAGAGGTTCGAACCTGCGTTTTTTTTTTAGCTCAACCGTGAAAAACCCTCGTTCGTCAAAACCCCTCCCCCTCGACCCGATCCTTCTGAGAATTCAATTCCTGTTCTCGTTTCGAGATTTCAGAAGAAATACAAAAAAATGCAGCAGGTGAGAAATCTTCCTAAACGAAACCCTAACCAAAACCCTTAAAATGAAACAGAAGATATATGCATTTTCCCTTTCCCCTCTTTCTCTCTCTCATTTTTTCTTTAATTTCATTGCAATTCCTGAAAAACCCTTGTTCATGGATTTGATTGAAGGGCGGAGGATCTGAGACTGAGGTGACGTGGGAGGATCAGCAGAACATCAACAAGTTCGGAAGATTGAACAACAGATTCCATGAACTTGAAGACGAGATTAAGATTGCCAAGGTATTCATACTACTCATCTATCTCTACACTTGTATTACAACTGCCCAACAACTTTTTATGGGTGTTTCTTCTGTGATTTCATTGATTCAATCTTCTGGGTATCATAAGAAAAAATGCCCATCTTTTGAATTTATTGGTTTGTATTAGTAGATAACCGTTGTCATACTATCCAACCCATTTCAAGTTTTTTATTTTATTTTTAATTTTTTTGTACTTGTAATCTTCTAAGGGGTTGTAAATCTTGACCTGAATGAGTTGTATCTGTTTACTTTGAGTATAAATAATAGTTACACTTTCATTGCTTGAGTATGCAAGTAAAAGTTATTACAATACTGAGTTTAGTTTGGGGGAGTGATCATAGCAGGTTTTTTTTTTTTTTTTTTTTTGGGGGGGGGGGGGGGGGGGGGGGGGGCACAGATTATCCCCAGTAATGCTGCTTGGATAACATATTTTTCCTTAGTATTGTGGGTATATGAAGATGTAGTGATTAGAAATAATCTGGCTGATTTAGTGAGTATCATAAGAAAAATATATGGTTGGTCATTGTGGGATAGATGAGCAGACGACAAGATGTTGATAAGAGTCTGCAACTGGATCTTCACGGTCAGAATGTATTTGACATTCAGTTCTGGAGATCTTTGTGACTTGTATATACCTTGTTTAAACCCAACAAAGAGAATTGTTAGGTATGGAACTTATCAAATCATGCCCTGGTACTTGTTTGAGTCCCTTGAGTTTGACACAAGATTTGGATTCGAAGTGTGAGATTTGGGGTCATGCATACGAGAGATTATTAGAGATGGACATGCCAACCCCAAGCAAGGAATAGGCTGGCCTGTGGGGCTTTCTTACTCCCCAACACCCCCTCTCTCCTCTCTTTATGAACAATTCACCCCCTTCACACACCCTCCCACTCCGACGTCCAATTGGTCATGCAAAATATTGACTCCCATCTAGCTTTTGGTGAACTTTGAGGCCCTCGGAATTGTACCTCTTACGATTAGATGGTTCCCCTTTTCTGCATAAAGGTAGGTCTTAGGGAGACCTTTCAAACCCCTAGGCCCCCCATGATTTGCATGCTTCTAGGCAGGCCTCACAACCTAAGCCGCTTCCAGTAATGACTCCATATATGTAAATTTCCTTGAGATCTCCATGCAAGAAGGAAGTCTTTATAAGCTGCAATTTATTTGATGGTAAGAAGATTCCATAAACTGCTAGACTTTTTTATTAGGAATAATTGTCTCTTCATATATATTTTTAAAATAAAATGAAAAAAGCCCATGCAAAATAGAATTACGAGACTAAGGTGTCGGTTACTTTGAAATAGGCAACACATATGTATCATATCGCATCATCATCATCATCAAAGCCTTGCCCCAACTATGTTAGGGTCATCTAAATGTTACTCTTATTCAGCCATTTTTTAAAAGTACATGAAGGGCATTAGTATTAATTTGACTGCTTTAAATTAGTAAACTATTTTTTAGTAAAGGAGATTGGAGCGATCATGTTTAATTGCTTTCTTTTGGGATTTTTTCATTGATTTAAAGAAATAAATATTATATGCATTCATTGTTCTAAACGGTTTTCTACTTAGAAGAGGGTGTGGTCAACAGAAAACTTAATATATGATGCTCTTAGAGGTCTAGGTAATTTACCAAACAATAGATATCTAGAATTTTTTATTTTTTTTTTTCCTTCTTAAGCACATCGGGACCAATACTCTACCCGATATAAAATCCCAAGAGTGTGCGTAAGAGTAGTGCAAAACATATGCTGTTGATACATGAGTAGCCGAGAGTAAATGTGAGAGGACTTTTGGAGAGCAATCCACGAAGATAGTAGTGCTAATGATTGTTTGAGGACCATATTTGAAGGTAATGGGACAGAATAGTAGTATTCAGCAAGGGCAGCTCTTGTCTTTGAGGAAATCTGTCACTAACGTCTATGTTGGGCTGAGGAGCTACTGCCTTCATGCTTGTTGTGGATCCCATTATCGAAGTTCTCGTTTATTTTCTATGCATCTTTCTCATTACTAAATATATTGTTTCGGATGCCTAAATCTGTTTTCATTGCATGAAGGTAGACAAACGTTTTTATGTCTCTTCCACCATGTCAAGTTTACTTCTTTTTCCCTTTTCTTTGGTTATACTCATGGTTTTAAAAACCAGCTGAGTTCTCCCCATCCCCACCCCGCCCCAACCGACCCACCCACACACACACATGCATAGAGAAACCCACACACAAAAAAAAGAAAAAAAAAACGAAAGAAAAACTCTTTATGAACACATCCTGTCACACAAGCATTATTCACATCATTTTTCTCAATTTTCTTGGTTGAAAATGCTTTGGAAGGCTTTTGAGGATCTTTTACAATACACTGAATTTAGAAGATTAAATCCACTTTTGTGGAAGAGTTAAGCATTCAAAGATTGGATGCACTGGGGAATCTGATTGAGTGAAAAACGAATGGCATCATGTGTTTATGTTTAAATTTCTTCATACTTACTTCGATGGATCAAAATAGCGGTTGTGAAAGGCATAGCAGCCGGCAACCAAAACGCTGCGTAGTGGGCAATACGTAGTAGTAGCGGCGATATACAGTGGCATAACAGTGTTAATAAAAAAAAGTGGTAAAAAAAAATCCAAAAAATCTAGAATATTGAAAAATGATAGAATTTGATGCCCTTTTCCTATAATAACTAAGATAGAGGTGTGCAGCGATCCCTTCAGCGCGTAGGTCTATATCGTTGAATGATTATAAAATAATAGTATTGATCTATTTTCTCAAATTTGTTCATGTTGGTTAGCTAAAACTATTATGCATTTATAAATTCATAATCCAAATAAGCAATTTAGCACAACTATACATAACAAAAGAGTTTAATGGTCAAACCAAATAACAAATTAACTTTCATCAAAACAAGCAAAGAGTTGAGAAAAGAATACCTCTACAAATATCAAAAGGGGATGTCTGCCATGATATACCTTGAGACGAACTCTATGTTTCGGCTTCAATTAGGCGAGATATTGTGTTTATTTTTTCTTTTTTCTTTTGTGTTTTTTTAAGCATAGAAGGATAGAAGAGTTACGTAGAAATGTTATTTGGAGAGAAGAAGAAAAGAAAGAAGCCTTATTATGTGTTTTAAAAACTTATGGAAGTAGTTGGCGGTCTGTAGCGGCCGCTATAGATGAGAGCAATGATAAATTGAATTCAAGACCACCATGCCACAGAGCGGCCGCTATTTTGATCAATGCTTACTACAACGTGATGGGTGTTAAAATTCTATGCTTATAGGAATTTATTTGTTTCAATTTTTTAGATTTTTTTATCGTATTTTTCTATATCTTTGAAGGTTGCTGGGCTTTAGGGTGCGACTTGTTTGAGTCTGATATTTAAAACCTTGATTATGTTGCTATTATTTATTTTTCAGCAGGAACCTAGTGCTATCGTTGAAATAGGTTAAAAACAAAGGGTCACAAGAAAGACAAAGCTATTGCCGGAGATAGTACATAATCGATATAGTTATATGGGGAAGGCAACCAAATGAAACCAGAGAACACTAGTTAGAAAGAAAGGGCCAGTATATGATGTCTCCCTCTCCACTCTTTTTTTGGCTAATGAATCTGTCACTTCATTAGCTTCCCTTTGAACATGAAGTAATCATGCTGAAATCGATACTCTTATTACCCAAAGCTCATTTTAAAATATCTGCATGACTCTTTAGGTTGCCTTAGGAGCCCACACAATCTGTAGGCCTGCATTCAAATAATTGTTGATCATGTCTGTGGGGTGATGCCAATAGATCAACTAATCTTAATCACTAAACTGAGTTCCCTCGTAGAAGTTCAGGGCCGAAGGATTATAGTTTCACATCCTAGTTGTTATCCCATAGGACTCGCATCTTTGGCAAAAACATGTTTTGATCATCTTCAAATGGCCCTCTATTGTCTGTAATTGATTTGATGAGGGTACCGAGACACCCTCTTTGTGATGGGAGGTATAGGCTTCAAATTGTTCTAAGCACATAAAAAAAGTCATACATGGGCCAACTTTGGCCTAAAACCATGAATGATGGCACCCAAGGGGAGAACCTTGATAGTGGCTCTGTCCCCCGTGTCATCTTCCCACATCCATTTCCTCTGGGGATGAAGCTTATCCGGCAGTTATGTGATTTGAGTGATGTGGAGCTTATAAAAATCCAATCAGAAGTATTCTGGGGACATCTTGATCTCTAATATTTCACTCTCATGGTGAATCCATCTTCTTCCTAGAGAACTTCATGACAGTGCGATACCATCATACCCACAGCAGTGTTGAAGCAGAAGCAACAGTTTTTGTGGTAGCCCTTATCCCTTTTTTCTCCCCTTTTGTGTCATTTCCTCCCTTCCCTACCATGGTCATGACCAACTAATCAATAGGTAGATTTGATGGGCAATGGAATGTTCCGTACACAGTCGATGTGATGTCATCTATTTGTTCGTGCTAATAATCTGAGTGACCTTGATGGCAACAATCAAGCGATGCCCATGAATGGAAAGTTAAGTATGTGCTCCTATCTTCAGCAAAAGCATATCGGATCCGAAAAGGGTCAGCTTGATGAAAGATACCTGAAAGTCGCCGACCTACGAGAAATGTGATTTAAGTAATTTAGTTATCAGGTGAACTCCAACACTTATGGCCAAATGGGCACAAATCTAACATGAACTATATTTTATAATTATGTACTTATCATATTATTGTGTAGAACTGTAGACTTCCCAAAATAAATAAATGCACTTCTTTCTCCAAAATACTAATGAAATGTGCACGTTGCATTTCAATACACACATGGAATAAATAAGCTCCCTGCAGCTATAATCTAATGAAAGTCAACCCCCAGCTGCACAACACAAAGAAACATAAAATGTTATGCCCTTTCTTTTTCCAGTTTCAGGACACTCACATAATACAACAAAAACGACATGCCCTTTGTCACTCCAGTTTCACAAGATCCACATAATACGAATCCGACATGTTTATCTATCCATGGGTACACGTGAAAAGCTTAAAAGAACTTAACAATTTGTTATCGATCTGCCAAACACTCGGCCGTAGGATTGAAAGCCAACACTTGCAAATCGGCAAATTCTGGCACTGCTTTTGTTGACCTGATGACCCTTTGGGTAGGGCTCAAAAAGGTCATGGAATCCTTACATGGATCCAGTGACAAGGATCCCCAGTGAATCGGTAGTACTTGTCGATGCTCTCAATACTGAAGTTAAAAGATGCTCCCCACGCTCTAATAATAGCTCAAAAACCAGTTCAATGATCCTCTGGTGTAGAACTCGACTACAACAATGCTTACAGTTTGCATAGAAACCCTTTGGGTAGTGGTCGGGACCAAAAGAAACAAAAAAATAAAAACCCAAGCATGACGCTATCGGGCCAAAATGCATCCTTGGTAAGAGCTTAACCAACGGGCTCAGGCTGTGAAAACTCATTTTTGGCATGACATTAAAGTGCTAAAATGTTTACAAGTTCATTGGATGGACTCAACCGGTTTGTCACATGGAGTCCTAGGAGATACCATGTATCAACCCAAAAGCTTAAGCTAATAGGTGGAAGGCCCAAATAGGTAAATGAAGCCCTATTAAACTCATTACTTGGGCGATGTGGGATGTGGGACTTTCCCAACACTCCCCCTGCAGGCCCAACAGATTACATGGGCCCTACCATATGGGCTACAAAAGAACGACGGAATCAGAGTCCTTCTGAACCAAGTACCAACCCAAAAGCTTAAGCTGATAGGTGGAAGGCCCAAACAGGTATATGAAGCCCTATCAAATCCATTACTTGGGCGATGTGGGATGTGGGACTTTCCCAACAAGTCCTTGACAAGGAAGTTTCTAACCTCCCACATGGGTAGCGAACTAGGGAAAAAATAGTCACATCCTGGGCATGACACTACATGGACAAATTGTGTCCTCGGCATGACCCCAAACTGTTGACAAACTGCAAACAGAAGGTATGAATTATGAAAGTCAAATCTCCAAAAGCAGAAAGTCAAAGACGGAGCTTCATAGCCCAAGACAAGGTTAGAGTTTCAAAGCTGAAATTAAAGCAAAAACCTCCTCTACCAAGGCCTTTATTGGTGGCACTGCAAATGTGGTCCGGGAACAACAATATTGAGGCAGAAGCAACAGTTTTTTTAGCAGCCGTCATCCCTTTGTTCCTTTTCTTTTCTTTTCTGTAGAACTTTCTAACTATCTCTTTGTGCCTTTTCTTTAATATGTTTTTGGTTGCATTAGACACTGGAAATGTGTTTCGTGTTAGAATCGTGGTCTGGATTATCTTTATGCTACTGTATCCAGAAAAATCAATAAAATTATCTCCTCCCAGATTTATTTCCAATATTTATTTTTCCTTTTATTTGTTTGCTTTTTAATGCGAATAAACTGACATGCCAATACGAAGGGAAAATAATTGATTCCTGAAATTCACCTTGAAAGAAGCCTTTCACTCAAGCATGAATTTGTTGTTCTTCTTGTAGATGGCTTAACAGGTTCCTTTTCTGCAGGAGACCAATGACAATTTCGAGGATGCAAGCAATGAACTGATTCTGTCAGATGAGGATGTGGTAAGATTCCAAATAGGAGAAGTTTTCACTCACGTGCCACGGGAGGAAGTGGAGAGCAGACTGGAAGAGATGAAAGAAGAGAACAGTAGATCTCTGGAGAAGTTAGAAGAAGAAAAGGACTCGGTACTTGCACAAATGGCCGAATTGAAGAAGATTCTATATGGGAAGTTCAAGGACTCTATCAATTTGGAGGAGGATTAAATTTGGTATGTTTTTATAACTTACTTATCCATTGGTGGGGAGTATCCATTGGTGGGGAGTTGTTGCATTCCTCGTTACCTATGGAAATTGTGTAATACCATTTCCTGCTGTAAGTGTGTGTGTTCGTCGATTGGGATGTTTGTGGGGTTTTTCCCCTCTTCACTTTGTTTAGCAAGAACTCTAAGAACCGCTTTTAAATTTTGCAGTCTTAATTTGATTTAGTTTAAAAAGTTTGTGGGGTTTTTCCTCTCCACTGTATTCAGCAGACCTTTGCAAACGAGTTCAGGCTTTTAAATTTTGCAGTCATGTACTCATGTTATCAAAAAAAAAAAAAAAAAAAAAAAAAACAGTAGTCATCAATTTAGTTGAAAATTTTGGATACTCCCAAAAATGGGATGGACTCCTTTGTTATTTTCCACCAAGGGGTTGTTTGTCTTTTACCCATGGGATTGGAAAATTTCATTTTCATATGTAAATGTTATATATGTAACTGTTACAGAAGTGATTTATTTTACTACGTTTACAAACAATATTTTCACACCTTTTACACATATGATTCAATTTATAACGTTTGTTTTGACTACATGCATAAATGTATAAAATTTAATCTTAAATTTTTAAATATTTATATTTGACCAATATCATATTAAACATAATAAAAGATCACATTGATATTTTTATGAGAAATATATTTATTTTTTAACCATGAAACACAAAAGATCAATCAACCATTCATTAAAAAAAAAAAAAAACTAAAGAGAGATAAACACTAGAAAAAAAAATAGATAATATAATCTATCCCATAAATCGGGCCAAGTATTCAGTAGAACAAAAGTCGCCAATAAAAAAAAAATATTTATTAAGATACTTAGCCTGAAACATTTGCCAAAAACGAGACTTCTGCAGTAAAAAGTAATATACTTATATTTCTCAATCATCGTTGTTGTTTTCATGATGTATTTAACATTTCTTGACGATGACACTGATAAAATTTATCGTTGCCGGGTTTTGTTTTTCATCATAATAAAGTTATGCAGCAGGGCACGTGCATTTACTATCTTCACCTGTGTCTTGAATGATAGTTTCTAGGATACTAGTCAAAATAGGAAAACGTTCTTTCCATAGACCAAAACATCCTTTCAATCACATTCCTTTAATTTTAAATGTCGAAGATTAAAAAGCTCCGAGGGCATCATGGAGCGGAAGAGTGGGCGCCATACTCTTTCAGATGATATCGCGTGCCACGATAAGGTCCAATGAACCCTCGCCTTAACCAGCATCCATAAGAAAATACTTTCCTACATGATCCAATATACAAGTATATTCAATTATAATATTAATATTATAACTACATCGTATATTTGAAGAGACTATTTACCATCTGGCACATTGTGAGATTGTAAATTCCCCTATTGTGTAGAACATCGGATAAAACCTTTTGATCATTAGCTGATCCTTCAAATCCAGCACATACTAATTGAAATATCATGTCGAGACCCACGATAGCCATAAACATTTTGAGCAATAAATCCCTTCCTACAACGATATCGTTGGTGATATTTAATTGGGACCCATGGTCGATCCTACAATACCATTTGAAGTTCAGAAATGTAAAATTAAATATACAAAGTTCTAGAATTACCTTGAAGAATGGATAGAATATTGGATTTAAAGAAATCTGAGTAGGAATGGGTGTTTCAAGGCCTGAAAGTCGAATATAATCAGGACATATATGCAAAAGAGCATCTAAAACGGTATTAAAAATATTTACTAATCGTTTGGCCCGAATGTTGAAAGCTAATTTTGCGTTACTTGATTCCGCTCATTGTGGCCTATAGTTGCTAGAAAAATGGCCACTTGTTCTTCTACTATCATATTTTTTGTTGAACGTAGAAGCTTATTTGTTTCCAGTAATTTACATAATTCGACAAATCCGTCGGGCCTTATTCGGAGTAAATCATATGAATATCGGGCATGACCATGGATGATCTCCTTATGAACGAATTCGTGCCCAGACAACATGAACTCGTTTTCCCTCTTTTTAGTTTTCTCCTGTTTAGAGTGAAGGTACCATAGTAATAAAAGATGGACCGCTTACTTTGCTAAATGCAAAAATAATATTCTCCTCTGATCCTCCATGGATTCTCTTCTATTTTAAAATGGATATATTTCCTGCATATCAGAAGAAAAAATGTATAAATTATTTTTATCCATCACATTATTATTTTATAACATCATAATGAAAGACAAAATGCATTCCTTATAAAAGATAGTAAATAACAACAAACCACTATTAAATATAAACATACAAAAAATCAGTCAATAACATGTGAACTTTAAAATTGAATATATCCATAAAAGAACTAATCCATAACATTGAAACTTTAAAAGTAAACATATCCATGAAATAATACATCCAATACATTGTAACCCACGATAGCCATAACTTTTTCCGGCTTTAGTATGGAATGTATGGCAAGAAAGAAATGCTTAGAATTTCCCAAAATAAGTTCTTGCCTATGGCTATTGTGGAAAGGAGAATTCATTCTCAAATCCGTAGTAGGATTGGTTTTTTTTTTTTTTTTTTTTTTTTTTTTTTTTTTTTTTTTTTGGGACTTCAGCTTCCAGAAATCATTGATTCTAAATGGGATCTTCACCCTGATAAGGCTTTGCCAAGTTCTTGGCGTCTATCAATTGCCAAAGCACCACCATGGATTGTTGGACGAATACTGGTTTCCATATCAAAGGTGTTTCTTTAGAACATAGTAATAATGTCTTTCATGCTGTTGGAGTGATTGTAGAATTAATGCCCCCCTTTTGTGGATCAATTTTCTCTTGAGTTGGGTCCATTCTTTATGAAAATGGTTAGATCTCCTGCTGATTCAGATTGGACACAAAGATTTATTGCAAGGACATCATACTCTTAATAATCCAAAGTCACGGTTTTCCTTAGCTCTATCCTGTCCTTCCTGGCGGTTGCTCATAAAAAATAATTAGTATTTCAACCTCTTATACTCTACAGATATTGAACTGAATCAATTGTATGAAGGTAAAAAGTTTTGCCTCGCTTGTAGGCTCTTGTTTTTTTTTTTTTTTTCTTGACCCGGGAATCGGGATGTAGGTATATTACTGGGGTATGCCCCATTGTGGGTAACTAGTTTCTAACTAAGTACTCCTTTTCTGTATATTTGATTAATGAAAATAGATAACTAACTTATCTTTTAAATAAAAAAAAGAAAAGAAAAGAAAAGAAAAGGAGTTTGTGGGTCCACTTGCCATACCGGATACATCAAGCATTTGAGAATTACCTATCTAAATACAACCATATCCATTGATGTTGCATATTGTTAGAGAAAGAGTTGTGAAATGTGAGCTCAGACAGCTTAAGAAATTCAATTACCTAAATTCTTTTGTTCATTCCCAAAATCCTTTCAAAGCCCTCTTATATTTGGCACATTGATTGGGCGTAGTAAATCAAGTTCTGTTATTAAAGAAAATCAACACATAGCTTCCTGGTAGGGAAGAGAGAGAGGATACAGGTCTGTCTATTAATGTCTATGGGTAAGTTATAAAAGTTGACAATAGGGAGATCTATTATTTTAAACTGATCAATTTGACGGTCTCCCTAACTCCTATTTGAGTGAGATTTGGCCTCTACAGGGTTTCTAATTTTGGATCTTCTTCCTTCATTAAAATAGGTGTAGTCGTTATATATCTGCAAGTGCACTTCCACTACTCGCTCATGTCATCCTAAGGTTTGGATTAAGTTCTATGCTATTACATCTCTCTATTAAATTCATACTCCTTTACAGCTCTACATTCTGATCTAAATCATTGAAGAAAGATCCAGAACAGAAAATTGTATTCTGAGAACAAGAGAACAAAAGTGAAAGACCAAAGATCAACGGAACTAAGGAAGTTGAGTGGAGGAGGAAAAACATCATACACAAAATTTTTTTTTTTTGGTATAACCCAGTGTATTTCCCGCACAACCCAGCTCAGGAGCCTTTGACCCTAAGACCAAGGTACACCCGATTCTAGACAGCCAAGAACTAATCCGTAGAGGCACATGCAAACCATCCTATCCACATGCACCGGGTAAAACTATGGGATATGGCCAACGAAACACCATACACATTACACATCTTCCGTGAATGAGTTGCCACGAAGATATTCCTTTCCAGAGAGTTTTTAATTGAAGTCTTCTGCTTCTGAAATTAATCCTCATCATGCTGATAGTGTTCATCAGCCAGTGCAGCCCATCATCTGATTGGGCCCCAGCCTTTGTAGGTTTTAGAAATTGGCAAAACTTGAAACTGCTTTGTAGCATCTACACAGGCAGCTCTACATATGATATGAAGAAAGCTCTACTATTTGCAATGTTTTCCATAAAAATGTGTTGAGGAGACTAGGGGTGTTCACGGGTCGAAACCCGCGGGTTTCGGGTCAAACCCGACCCGACCCGTCTAAAATTTTGTGGGTGAAAACCCACCCGAACCCGACCCGTTTGTGTCACGGGTCAAACGGGTCACGGGTCAAACGGGTCACGGGTTCAACGGGTCACGGGTCGCGGGTCGGGTTCGGGTCCTTTTTTTTTTTTTTTTTTTTTTTTCATGTAGAAGACCAAATTGTTTATGCAAACAACTTTCAGATAATTGTTAGAGAACTAAAAGTGATTAGATGTAATTATGTAAAATAAAAAGTGGTTGCGGTTGTTTGCTGCCCTTCTTTTGTACCATGGGTAGGGGTATACAAAAAAAATAGTTGCGGTTTGACTCGAAAATCACGTCCAATTTCAACTACGTAATCACTCTCATCTTGACCATTAATTCAATGGTCACCAATTAAATGATTAAATACAATCAACAAGAAATTCAAGATTAACAAATCTAAACAAACTGATGTCAAATAGATGTAATAACTAATAAAGCTTCAAAACGTACCGTGTTTTTCATGTGAGATCACCTTAATCTGTTGATAGGAATAAAATAAATGTTCCTCGCACTAAATATATTATAGTATACATGGGCCTTGAGTTCATAGACATGAGACCAATATAATAACTCAAATATTTAGAAATTGGTCGGTGAACTACATCTAAGAGAAATTAAAACCACATCTTGACAAATATCTCTTGGATTTTTATCCTTGGTCTTCTACAAAAAAAAAAAAAAAAGGGGTTCACGGGTCACCCGCCAACCCGACCCGTGAGACCCGTTACCCGTACCAATGGTCACGGGTCGGGTCGGGTCGGGTTGAGCACAAAAAATGTGTGTGGAGTGACCCACCCATTGACCCACGGGTCGGGTCGGGTTGACGTGTCGGGTCGGGTTACGGGTCATTTTGTACACCTCTAGAGGAGACCACTATCTGTACCACGACCGGCCAACCTCACCGAACCCCACTAACTGTACTGTAACCCACCAACCCAACAAGGAACTGTTAATTAAGGGTGCGAGTTGACCTATTTAACTTCAAGGCCAGGTTCATCTAACATTTGCATCCCGATTAATAAAGGACACACGTTCAGGTCGTCATAGACCCTGAATTCCTCAAAGCTCATTTACTGTACACACGAATTCAAATGGTGGTAATAAAACAGTTTTATACCACCATACATAATTACTTTGCCACGTTCGTTGATTGAAATAAAATTGATAGTGGCAACTTTTCATATAATATAGAATCACTATCCAGATTTAGATGAATGGAAGCACCGACTTAGAAGATAAGAAAATTAACCCCAAATGGTCATCTTCCTGAAATCCCATTAAACAAAGAGAACACACAGCCAAATTATCATCAACCCAGGTAGTCCACAACACTATGAATGGTACTCATTAGTAGTAAGTGACAAGCACCTGGACGGTTCAGTAAGCTATAAATAACCATTTTGATGAAATCTGTAACACAATTTACCTGCCCATTACAAAACAGACAGGCATCCTGCAACAATTGATTACTGCAACTGAAGAAAACAAGTAACTGCAACTATCGTTATGGATCAAGATCCAAACATTCGTGCTCAAAGCCAAAGTTCATTTGCCGCATTAGTGGCTATTGGTTGGAAAAAAGGGAAAAAACAGAATGAAAATAATATTGCAATCCAACCGTTAACTGCAATCAGGAATCAAGGTTAAGCTAAGCCCATATCACGAAGCTCCCAATCAGGTGGAGTCTCCATTGCAATGTCCTCCTTTATCTTTTGCTGAATGTTTTTCACAACGAAAAAGTACTGCACAGTTCCAAAAATTAGTGAACTGAAGTTAGCAAAAGGGAACACAGTAAGTACATCAAGTGAACAGCTGCAGATTCCACACAGTAAATCGAGTTTTTTCTTTTTCCTTTCTTTTTTTTAATAGGTCTAGGCCAGTCGCCATAAGCTGGGCACGCTTACCTTTCTCGGCCTTTTGGCTAAAATAAGCTTTAGGCATACAAGAAAACAAAACTTGTTTCCTTTTCGTCAAAAAAGAGAGGCTAATAAAATTGTAAAATTAAATACTGTGGGGGTATTTTAGAGATAATAGTCGTTCACCCTCATTGAAAGTTCAGATCTGGTCCCCACAACGGTACCAACCATTATATGTAAGCCCGCTCGCTAGAGATGGATGTTAGAGGGGCCTCTTTGTCAAAAATCTCAGTCATCCAATTGGGCAATTCAAACATTACTCTGGGAGCAAATCATTTTCTGGACAGCAAGGCAACTGGAGAAGTAAAATTCTTAGACAGATAGAGTTACAGCAGGCCATGGTGCGGTGCACCAAGTGAATGATGTGGATTGTTGAACAGAGATTTTGTCTTGAAATTTAGCTCCTGAGTTGGCTGAGTATCGTATGCTTCATTGTTTTTGGATAGAATGGCATACTCCATGTCAGATTTTACATTTTGAGTTTTTCATCTTTGCAGGACTTTTATGTCTCAGAATGAAAAAGTCAGTGAGAAGCAAAATAAGAGACAAGATGATGTACAAAAAAAGAGAGAAGCTCCATTCGAAAAGTGAGGCTGTTAGACCCGACACTGCAATAGTTTGCAACACTGTAGTATAACATTGATGAATTCACAAGATTCTGGCATACCCAAAAATGCAGCATAAATTTGCCAAGACAATGAGCTTATTTAAATGACGTATTAGTATAAATTATGACTTAGAATAGCTAACCTGAAAGGCCAAAATGAGAGGTATGAAGAACTTTCCTCTATCATTTGAGTTGGGCCCTTCAATCAACTTCTTGTCCACCACAATTGCTTTGCTACCATTTGAGATGACTTCTGTAATCATCTGCACTAGGTGTGGGATCCACACAGTGCCGTTAGGAAGAACCTGTGATTTCAACGAACAAATTCACAATAATCTCATAGGACTGTTCAGTAAATAAGGTATAGGCAGAAATCAAAAGGTGGTACCTTTTCACAGCTTTCATTCTCGTTGCATCTCCCACTGTTCTCGACCAAAGCAATTAGCATCGCAGGATCCTAAACATGTAGGAGTTACATCAGAAAACCGCAGGGACCAAGATACATTATGAAGTCAAAACTGTCCAAAAACATGTGACGGGCCTACAATTTTGTGATTTATGTCACTGATTTGACAGGCACACACTGACAGAGACTGTCTCCATATCAATTTTCCAAATCAAGCAAAAAGTATGCATTTAAGGAAATACTCAGCTATAACCTACACATCATACCAGACTATTCATTTGTACACTTACCGATGCGGAATCTTAAGTTGATCGAGATGATCTTAAATGGTTGAATCAGTTGACAAAACTTAACACAAAAGTGCAGGAAAAAACTATCCAAATCAATAAGCACTTAATCTTTAGAAATTTTAGTAGAGTCAATCATAGAGAACATAGAAGCAAATTGAAAATAATTTTGCAAGACTACCATAGCAAATAGAATGACTGTGCACAGTAGTTTTTTTTTTTACTTTAAAAATTAAAAAAAATCACCATAACAAAAAGTTTTTAAAAAAAAATCAATCCTTCTTGTCCTTTCATGGCCCTTTTGTCAAGTTTCCAAAAAAATATATATTCTGTGAAATAAACCTTTATTCACAGATATCTTTCAAGGATTTTATGTCAGTGGGTTTAAACCTTTGGAAGATCCAAAAAATCCTAAAGTTAAAATCCATTGACAGATGAAGGAAACTTTATTAATCATTGGATTGAAACCAGGACCGCTCTGATATCAAATGTTCAAATATTTTAGGGTTTTACAACCCATCCAGGATCCTTGGGATCAATCCAATAATACAAAATTTAAATTAAATGAAGACTCTGAAATGTAACCAAGTCTTATCAAACTCCATCAGATATTTGGTCTTTACCCAACAAAAGGTTGGTCGTCGAAAGAAACTACAATGATTTTAGAGTTCAGACACCAACATGAATAACAAGTCCATACTCCATAAACAATTTAAAAAACATGCACAATTGAAAGCAATTTGAATTGGCAACTTTCAGATGAGAAACATGATACCTGGAGTTCTTGTTTTTTCATCCGAGCACCTAAACGAACAACTTTTAGAAGTGCTTCTGACCTTCTTGTGAAAAACTCATCATAATTTAACCCATCTGGTGGAGAGAGTTGAGCATGCGTGAGAACGATAATAGCTCTGTGCCATATTCCTTTGCCAAAACTATCAGTGATAGCTTTAATAACCTGCCTGTCCAAATTATCCACTCTATATGCATCTAACCGGTCAACATATAGGAGGACGTCAATCGTCCTGTTCAACAGGAACCTGTCATTCAAGCAAAAGACAAACTTAACATAACATCTTGACAAACTAAGAGATGAAAATGCTACAAGGAAATAATTAAGTGACAAAAGGGAGCACCAAAGCCTCTAGATATGACACTGGAAGCATGAAGGGCCAATCTAATAATAAGAAATTCTTAGAAATCGTAAGGGATATGTCATTCTAATACGAACCGCTTTATAATCTCAAGAGCATGTTCATTGATATATCCTCCCTCCACAAGCCCAGGAGTGTCAATGACGTTAAGAGTAAAACCAGCCCGTGATCGTGAACAAATTATGGGTCTCAATCCTTCTGTCTGCATGTGAAATGAAGCAATAAGATAAAAGGATAGAAACATGAAAAATCACATACCTAACCAATTTTCATGTGATGGTCCATGTTATTGCTGCTTAAGATAAATGGAGTATTTATATTTCAGCCAATCACCATTTGGTAGGAACTTGTGAGACGGATATAACAGTATCTCCCCATCCCCATCCGGGACCCAACACATTCATGGCTAGCAATTTGAATGCATCCACTGAAAAGAATCCACATTCTCCATTCAAAAAAGAATCCACATTCATCAAGGCCTACCTAGAGATGTCAACCCAGAGCTGACTCCAAACCCATCTCAAAATTTAAAAATATAATATATATTGAGATTGGTTACATGACTGAAACCAACAGTGGAAATGAGCATCTGCCAACAGTGTTGCAAGCTCTGATCAAGACCATTATCATAACTAATAATATCGTAATTACAGACCTGGAAAGCACTGACGGCAGCCACACGCTCCCCTAAGATGGAGTTCACTGTCGAAGATTTCCCCACACCTCCTTTTCCCATTACAAGGATCGTTAAAGTGCTCACATTCTACAAAGAGATGTATCAAAATATCAACATTTTAACATTTAAAACAATCTAAAGCTATGATGCACGGATACTTCAAAATGGGCAACGTATCGTATCCGATACTTCGCTTTTTACATGTAAAATCTATGTCCCTGCCATGTCTATGGCGTGTCCCTGCCGTATCCATGCCGTATCTGGGCATCATAAATCTAAAGTATTTTCAGACACTAGATTAAGTTACACATATTGATCCAGATCTAATAAAGCCTCAAACAGTAAAACTATATAAATATACATATTTATATATATATATATATATGAATGGAAACTAAATTTTATTAAAAGGAGCTAAGTAGAACAATAATAGTAAAACAAAACAGAGACATGGATATTGGGTAAACCTCGGAAACATTTTAAAAAAGGATGAACATGAGGACTATTTGTCGATGAAACATGCAAGGAAGGAGATTCTATGAGTGCAGAAATTTCACCACTTATTTTCAAAATCACTACTACGGACCCAGACTTGTTGAGGCAAACTAGGATAATGCATTGCCATAGCTACAAAGCAACACAAAACTGCCATGGAGATTAGCATCAATTGTAATAGATATTAATGGTACGTGCACTTCAATGAATGCGTCTTGAACCCATATGCATGATCAGTGGGGGACCTAGGATTTTTGTTTGGGTGGGGCTAAACTTTTTTTTTTTCACATGAAACAGTAGCAAAGAGAAAATAAGAAAGAAGGAGAAATAAGTAGTTAAAACTCAATTTCTATAATTTTGTTGCTATTTACTTTCCTTTATAAGAAAAATACTAAAGCTCCAACCCCCAAAGAGCTCACCCAGGCAGACCATCCACAAGGGTGCTTCTTGGATGCCCCTTCTTTCTACAATTGGTCTTTAAATGAAAACATTTCATTACCTAGACTGAAACCAGTGGGTTTTTAGCTACTGTGCTACATGGATTATATTTCTTAATAAAGAAGTTGGTTCTATGTAGTGATAGCATCTACATGTTTTCTTTGGAAAATGTACAACTCATGTGGAACTCAATTAGATGCACATCAGTTATTGGAGATTAGACATCATATTATGGTCCAAGAAAAAAAAATTCAAAAAAGAAGAAGAAGAAGAAATAAGTAGTTAATGCTATCTGCCTATCTCAAAATAGTTCCTCTCCATCCTCAAATTTTTCCATCATTTTGTTACTATCTACTACCCTTTACAAGAAAATTGCTAAAGCTCCAAAGAGCTCTCTCACACGGTGAGCTCCAATCCAAAGAGCTCACTCACACAATGGCGCTTTATGGAAAAGAGAAAAAAAAAAGAATGAAAAAACAAACAACAAATCAAAATCAACTCAAAACGCAAACAAATGCTCCACTAAGCAGAAAATTGTGCAGAAACATATATTAAAAATTAAGCAATTTGGATTTCAATGCTTTATAGAATTAGAAATTGAGGTGTTTGGATTTCAATGCTTCTAATTTGGATTTAGGGTTTATGGATTTAGAGTCTTTGGGAATTAGGGCTTAGGAATCAAAGAAATTTGAGGAATTAGGGCTTAGGGTTTCCATTTAGGATTTGGGGATTTAGGGCTTAGGGTTTAAGGATTAGAATTTGGAGATTAAGGTATAGAGTGATTGAGATTATACTAGATTTGGGGAGAGAGAGAACCCGGGTTCGACTAGGTAAGATTTTTTTTTTCTCTGTGATTCACTGGACAAATTGGTTAGAGCGCTATGTTTAGGTAAGATTTCCTCAGTCATTGTTTGGTCTTCATCTACTGAGCACAACTCAAGAAGAGTGAATTAGATAGATGCATTGCATTGTGAACTATACATAATTTTAGATAATGTTTGCCACAGTAATTTATATTAGCCGAGTACAAGGCATACATGTATCTTCTATAAAACCATTTCACTATCCTTACAGTTACAGCAACTGCGACCATGAAGGTTTCTAGATAAAGGTTAGGATTTATGTGCAATGTATTTGTTCATAGGGCCACTGTTAGGTAAAGCTTCCAATGGATAAGAACTCTATGAATGGAAGGTTGGCCTTGTTTTGATGATCTTGATCTTCTTCCTCCTCATCTTCTCTTCTAGCCTGATGCATAGGGATGTACATAGTAGGCAATCGCATGCATGTTGTAATATTTGGATCTTAGATAAATGGTTTTAATGCCTTCTAGAGTAGAATTAATGTGAGGTTACATAATAAGAATTGTAATGAGAAGAGAAATATTATTCTATTATTTTTCTAAAGCCTAGCCCCTTATTTTCTTAGAGATTTAGGTTTAGGACTTTTTTGCTATGCAAAAATTCATCTCTAAATGGGCACAGCAAATTGATTTTTAAATCCCCACAGGAAACTAATTTCCATGGAATGAAAAAAAAAAAAAAAAATTCTAATTCAAATCTTAAAAGGATGGGTAATATGTGCATAAATGAAACAATGGATTGAGTTCAGCTCTTGATGCTGCATGTCAGGGAAATCGTATGGTGAGGCCCATCTATTAAGGGTCTTAAGATTCCCAATTTTATTAAACCTTTGCGATAAGGTTGTTGTCTTTGAGGCCCATATATGAGAAGACATATTGCAAATGAATTTAATAGTTACTCTAGTTAGTACATTTGGCAGGAGAAAGTAACCGTACAAAATTCATTTTTATCAAGAGGGGGCCAATTTCATTAAATCCAAACCAATCATTTATCTCTACTTATAATGAATCTCAATCCTGCACGACCTACCATCGGATTAATAAAAGTTTTAAAACACATGACTTCTTTTTCATGCATGGGAGAGATATGGAGAGAAACCCTTCATATCATACAGATTGAAGGACATGAAAGGTAAGAGAAATACCAAAGTGGAATCCATCACCAAATATTGAAACTATATGGGCTTACTTACTTCTCTATCCTAGAAACCTTAAGGTGTATATAAAAAATAATAATAACGATTAGTGCTCGACTGCTTGGTGGATGGAAAAGTTGGCATTTTTATAAATATTCGGCCTTCAACCTCACCTGTTTCTTCATTATTGTCAACTTCACATATTCTAGTACATGACATACATTAAAATGAGAGCAGGGAGGTATTTCCAAATACTGAAACCACAAATGTATATTTACGAATATTAGAAATCTTAGGGGTTTATATAAAAAAAATTGTTTCAACAAAAGCTATTGTTGGGGCAAGAGCAGGGGTTACTAGATCTGAGCTTATGATTGGAAATTCTTTAAACTTGATTTTATTGTCTCTGCTAGCCTCCATAATCTTAATAGACTACTTTTTGGATGTACTTTCTCACTTATTCATGACCTCTATTGTAACCTATCAACAAAAGCTATTCAGTGGGATCTAGTAAAGTTTCACTGATACAGAACAACAGAGTAATTAGCAACCAATGAAACCTAATAAAAACAAAAGAACCAAACCTCTTGCTTTAATTTCCCCAACAATTCAAGCAATTTTGACTGTGTAGCTGGTGGGAACTGCTGAATTCCTGTCCATTCGCGGATTAGCTGTGTCGCCATCAATCTGTCTCCTAATAACCCACCTAGAAAGAATAAGAAAACCACAAAGTTTCAGTTGGTGCAATATATCTATTTAAGATAAAAAGAGAACAACAAAATTATAAAGAATAATCCAATGATTGATAAACCAACAAAGAAGAATCAATGTAAAAATAAAAAAAATAAACAAAATCACCCATCTATGGATGAGAAAATCAATGGATAGAAATCAAACATGACAAATTGACTCAAGAGAGTGTAATCATTAAACCATAAAAAAGAGAGGGAAAAAAAAAAGATAGCAAAAATAAAATTCTTTAAAACCTAAAAGAACCTACCAAAATAGTCCCTTTTCCCACCCTCTTTCTAATAGTATGAGGAAACAGACGAATTTAACCCAAACTCAAATTCAAATTGATCAAACAATGAATCAGGCAACAGCGCTAGATACCCAGACCCAACTTGGATACCAAATTCACAATGCTATAAAGTATGAGAATTTATACATTAAATTAATTTGAAGATAACTTCTGATTTTCTTTCCAATAGAGTGGGAACTGCTAGTTATACACATCAACTTGCGTTTTTGAAATTGGGGGATTGTTTTAATCTCATGCAGATAAATCTGGAGCTAAGTGCGCCTCAAGAATCCTTCTTTTTGCCGCTGATATTAGGGATTTAGTGACATCAAACTCAGTCCTGTTGAGTTTAAAATCCCAAGTGTCTTTCTTCAAAATTGAGGGGGTTTAGTAACTAAAAGCACATCAAATCCTACATTATCTGTTTTTTTTTGAAAGAGTTCACTAACATCTGTGAAGATGATAAGGTTAGGGTTAGAATGAGATTTTGTGGATAGGGTTAGGGTTAGTGTTAGGTCTGAGATATTAGGGTTTAAGAAATGGGGAAAAAGAAATGAGATTAGAGAGAGAGAGATACTAACCTCTGCAGATGGATAGGTGAAGGAAGACGCCGCTCAAGAGGAGGAGAGAAGAGAGAGGAAAGGATAAAAATAAAATGGAGAGAAACAGAGGGATAAAGGGAGCGGACTGGTAAGAGTTGGTGGGGGCTGGTAGGGTTTTTCTGGTTTTTTTTTTTTTTTTCAAAAAACAAAAAGGCTGCCCTACTTCATGTGGGGCCCACTGAGATTAAGGGCCATCAAGGGAAGATCAGATTTGTTTCTAAGAAAAATATAATTAACTCTTCCGAAAGACCCACCTAGATGAATGGCAATCAATGAAAGATGAGGTCAAGAAGACATGCTTAAAACTTGTAAGTGTAGAGAGGGAAGTTCTTCTTATTTTACTTTCTTGATAAAAGAAAAAGAAATAAAAAATTACATTTTCCTGATAGGGAGGATCTTGATTTTCCATCCGAGAAATTAGAATGCAGTATTTCACTCCCTTACAGAAAATGAAAACCAACAATTCCAAACTTACATATTTTTTATCTTTTTTACTTGAAGAATATCATTTTGGTTATTTTCAATTTTTAATGCAAAAAAGAACCATTTTTTAAATGGCAAAAAAGTGATGGCAAAGAAAAATCAAAGTCCTTTTTATAGCACTAGGGAGTTCTCGTGTTAATAAATGTATCTCTAGAAATAATCTTTAGGGCTAGTTTATTTGCATAGAATACATGAAAATTTAAGGTCAAATGATCTACACTTAAGGATTATTAAAGAAATAAGCAGTGAAGGTTACGAGGTAGGCCCGTCAATGGGACACGCTAGGCATGGGCTTGGGTTGTCCAATCCCATCCCGAATATTGGCGAGCTTGCCGGGGGTTGTCCAATCCCGACCCAAAATTGTATGGGCCTACGTCAAATCCCGTCTTGTGCGGGCCCAGACGGGGCCAAAGTTAGCACAATCTTGAATATAAGCTAAATATTCACTAATTATTCCTATACTGCCACCAAACACCGAGTGTGAACTAGACTTTAAACCCTCCTCCTTTTTTTAAAATTATGTGTAGGCCTATTCTATTTGTTTATTCATATCCATAGAGTTTAGTTTGTATGTTTTTGTCAAGAGATATTTACAATATGTTTCATTATGTTTGAAATTCATTTTTGGTGAGATATTTACGAGAGATATTCATTTATGTGGATATTTTTATTTATGATTTGGAACTCTTAATAAGTTATTATTGAATGGAAGTTGAAGCTCCTTTGGTTTTGGGTTTTGATGTTTTAGGTTTTTCCTTTTAACTAGGTGGCGTTTGGCGTCTCTTTTGGGACCACTAGTCTATTTCTTAAAAACCATTCAATATAGACCCATACAAAAAAGAGGCTAAAATAAAAGGAGGTATTTGGTAATGCATGGGTCTATGCTAAATAGACATTTTTATATCATTGGTTGAGAGTTTTTCCACATATTTCTTGAAAGTCACAAGGTATTAAGCCATGAGAATTGACCATATGGACGTGCTGAGCCTTCCAAAGAGATCTCGCGGTTTTGGATCTTGTGTTTGGGGCCCACATAATCCACAAAATTATACCTAATGGCTCACGATTTTTGCACATATCTAGAGATTGATGATGATCCAACGGGTGAAATTTGGTCTCATGGTCATGTTTGATATTGTGAACATTACTAACGGTTTAGATCTTGTTTTTACACGCCCTAAATAATAATAAAAAAATAAAATAGTTTACTGCTCATGGGCAAATGCAATATTGAACATAATACATCAACGGTTATTTTTATTTTGCACATATCTCGAGATTCACAAGGTATTGTGTGATCAAAATTGACCACAAAACCTTTTCAACCTCCCAAACATATCCAACGGTTTTGATATTGTGTTTGGGGCCCACAGATCATAACAAATTATATCCAATGGCTCACGGTTTGTGGCACATATCTCGAGATTGATGATGATTCAACGGCTGGAATTTGGTCACAAGGCCGTGTTTGACCTTGTGAACATTTTCAACGGTTTGGATCTTGATTGGGCCTCTCGGATTTGGCGAAAAATTGAAAAAAAAAACAAACTGGGCGTGATTATGCATAAACACTGTAGCTCCGCCTCTTTTTTTTTTTTCCCTCTATTTCTTAACTACCTCATCAAGGGGGCTGTGGAAAGTAGAGTCATTGCCTTTACTTCTCTAAAATATGTAGATGCTAAAATGTGATGCTTCAAACCTCTATCCATTTTAGAGAACTAGAGGGAAAAATTAGACCTCCCAAACATGCACTTATTATTGCCTCTATTTATCTTAAAACTGTTTGGAACTATTTATCTTAAAACTGTTTGGAACAATTTTTAGAGCGTTTGGGAACTCATGTTGTAAAGTCTATTTGAAATGGAGTTTAGATGATTTGCCTCCATTTCAAGAAGCCAGCAAAAGGGGAATATTTGAATAAGTGGATTGTGACTGAAGCGGAAAGCCGGAAAGACATACATGGGCTACAGTGAAATAGACGTCCTCATGGGACAGCCCCTTTTTTTATTTTTTTAATTTATGGGACCCAAAATCATGATCCGGACCACTGGATATATGAAGAAAGTCAAACACGGCCACGTATCAAAATTTCAACCGTTGATCTATTTTGGATCTCGAGATATATACAAAAAAGTGAGCCATTCGATCTAATATTCTGGACATTGTGGGCCCCATAATCACAATCCGATCTGTTGGTTCTTTTTGGAGAGCCACAAACGGCTAAATGTTCAAAAATGAGTCTCTAATTCAAAGTGGATCTTGAGATATTTACAAAAATGTTTTTGACCGTTGATGTCCCATGCATTATTGACTGAGTTTTGAGATTGTACACAGGTAATATGGTTTTTTATTTTATTTTATTTTTTTGTAAATTTGGGCACTATAAATCATGATCCAAACCATTGGATATATTCAAAAGATCATTCATGACTATGGGTCCAAATCTTAGCCGTTGGATCATCATATATTCTTGAGATATTTATAAAAAAAAAAGATAAATATTTACATCTACTTTTTTAAAAACTGTGGTCGCCAAATGCAAGATCCAAACCATTAATTCTCTTTGTAAGGCTAAACACATCTATGACGTCAAATCTCAATACTTGAATCCTCATGGATCTTGAGATAATTATTAAAAACTTTCCACCATTGTTTAAAATGTCTATTTCAATTATTTTTTCTATGTTACCAAACAAACTATTTCTACACCATCTATTTCAAACAGGGCCTAAGAGAAGTTGATATTTCATTCTGTTTGCAATTTTGAGTTCCAGAGGTTTTTGAGTTTTGGTTTCTAGTTTTTCTGCTGTTGAATTTCAAATTAGAACAATGTAGGATTTGAACTTGATATGGTTATAGACTTGCTGAAAATATTGATAGTTTGGCCTTTTATTTTTTATTTCTTTCGATTGCAGTAGATGACAGTTAATTAGTTCGTTTGAGTATCAATTAGCCCACTGAAATAATGATGGGAAAGGGATTACAGTTGGCAAAGTTACAGTGCTTGATTTTGTTAATGAAATGTTTCTCGAATATTTTATTTCTAGTGGATCTTGAATTGCATAGGGTTGTTAAGTCGGTGACAATTACATGAAATGATACTGATAGGAAAAATTATGTGAAAAGATTACAAATCAATATCTTAGAATTCCGTGGAAAGTTAATTGACTTTTCTTTAGAACAATATACCGAGTCCTTTTTCCTGAAATTATATCAATAAATATCAATGTGGATAAATGAAAATATCCACATTGGAGTTTTATGACATTAATGGAGTTTGTATGTTTTTGTTAAGAGATATTTACAAGAATTGTTGAAAATTTAGTAAATTTGCTTGCGGGCGGGGCGGGCCTGTTCTGCCCACCATTTTAGCCGGGCTTTAAAACTATTATTCGAGCTCAGCCCGCGGGGCTCAAATTTTTTTTTAAAACAATATATTTTCGGGCTTGAGCCGGGGCTCAATTGACATGCCTAATATGAGGTGAGGGCTGTGAGGCAACTTAGGATATAAGCCACCATTGGTGGCTGGGTATTTATTTATCACCTCCGCTTCATTCATTTTCCATTAAAGGGGAGATAATTTTTATGCTTTTTTAATATTTTCACTCGCTTGTTCCCATTTTTTGAAATAAAAGCTTGCCGGCTTCTACATGTTCAATTATATGAAACAAACAGGCACTTAGTAATTAATTTTAAGTATGAAAGCACAATAGCCATTTATGGTGCAAGTTCATTGCGATAAAAATCAACGTTACTGATGGATTGGTCAATGCCAAACTAAGATTACTACTAATTTAAAGAAGTCCACGGTAGCTCTTAGTAGGGATGCGAACATATTAGTTCCGGGCAGAAACCACACAGGATCCAGAAATTGGAACCATTTTGCAGAGGCGGTTCTGACACGGAACTTGTTTTCCTAATTTTGGATCCGACTCTAGAACCAACTTTGACAAGAACCAAGTTCAGTTTTGGAACTGATTTTGACTTCTTTTTCGATTTTTATTTTATTTATTTGCTTAAAATAGGTATATCATTGAACCCAATAACAATCTATCAAGTCTACCTTCCTCAACTGATATTCAACATCTATGGAACTAATACATACATTGTCACGGAGTTTTTTTCATATTAGCCTATACAAAGTTGAACACAGTATCTTAAAAAAGCAATCCATGAGCCAAATCCCAAGTCCACGAGCCGAAACCTATATGGATTCGGAAATGGACTCATTTAGCAATCGGAGCCTAAATCAGGTTCCAGACTTAGACCCATTTATGATCAAAACCTAAAACAAATTCAAAGCACGATTTTTTAAAATCGGAACCTTCATATAATTAGAGAATCATATACACTTTTGCATCCCTTGCTTTTAATAAAGGGATTGAATTGATCATAAATGGGCCTTATATGAAAATAACATCGTAAATTCTCTTGAAAACCCCTCTATGCTTCTCCATTGTCTTCATATCCGGCTGACCTATGATAAATGTCATCCATTCCGGCATATAGACACCCACTTAGCAAAAATGGCATTGGCTTTAATTTGACATTGATACTAGGGGTGCTCATGGGTTGGGCCAGCTCGAGCCCGATCCAGGCCTAGCCCGCTTTGGGCCGGGGCTTGGATATGTAATGAGGGCCCAATTAATAAATGGGCCGCACTTGGTTTAAGTGATGAAAGCCCATAGCCCGGCCCGGCCTGGCTTGTGTAAGAAATACATGTAATTTAATTTAATTAATGCTCTAATTCCCACAAAAGTGATGAAAAGACCAGTTCAGCCCAGCCCAATTGAATAAATGGGGGGGCTCGGGCCTAACTTTAATGGCCCGTGTCAGGCTTGGGCCGGGCATGGTCCTGGGCCAGTGTTTCTAAAGTCGGGCCGGGCCTGGATATGCCTTAGCCCGGCCCACAAACACCCCTAATTGATGCAGCCATACAGGTAGTAATTGCCACTAGATTTTATCACAAAAAATAAAGGAGACGTAGTCATCAAACTCCCACTACTCAAGATCAAGGGTTAGGATTGAGCACACCTCTAATCCAACCCATTCATCGGTTCTCATTCTTATGCATCCAGAGCAGACCAAACTTGGCTGCAAACTCGGTTGTGAGGCCCATTTAGATGAATGAAAATCATGGGAATGGGAGACAGAAAAATCTCATCCAGAAAAGGAAATAGAGAGAGAGAGATCAGCCCCGTGAAATCATCCCAACCCTTCTATCTCATCAATTGATAATTTATGTTTTCATCCAATAGCAAAGTTGATGAAGTGTCAAATTAAAGTGACACCATATCAAATTATAAGCAAGACTTTTCACACAAGCCTTAGACCTAATGATTTTAAAGGCAATGCTATTTTGCTTTTTGGTGATAATTTTTTTACAATCATTTAGTTCTCATCTTAACCATCTGCTACTGGGTCAAGCAAATGGTGCATTCCTTATATCTTGGATATTTTGAGACATATCCATCCATGCTGTGCACCACTGGATCAACAGTGAGGATAACCAAAACATGCCCCCCAGATGGACATAATCCAATGCTTTACTTGACATTTTTTGAGGATTACTAATTTAGCACCTATAATCATTTGCATCCATAGGCAACATCAAGGTATAGCCTTGCAATGGTGAAATTGGGGGTAGATGTTCCATTGCAAATATTGCCCCCAGAAGGATGGTATACAACTTACAACCAGTGAGAGAATGGCAGAAAGTAGAACAGTAACTCAATTCCATCATTTTGTTGCTTGCCACTGTATGGAATTTATACTCCACCATCTTGTCTTGGTACTCACATTGATCTGACTTACACTGAGTTGTATTTGTTAAAAACCAGCTACATCAAAAGCTTGAGCAATTTATGAACGACGTAACAATGCATACCAAACCAACCATCGGTCAATAATACACATTAGATTACAACAAATCTACAATTGGATTATTCTTGACATATTGGGTTGACCTGACCCATTAGGTTGGGCTTGACCTGTGTCTTGACAGTATTAACAAATTAAGTAGTTTCCTTTGTTGAGAAGGGCTTATATTCTGTTAGTACTTAAATGTATCCAAACCTCTTGTTTTATTTTCAACACAGTCAAGCTGGCTCACTGAGAATTTGAGTTGACAAGTTCTAGACCTATAAAACTGATTGAATGATACAATATAAAATTGTTGCTTTCCAGAGGAACTTTATATGTAATGATTATGCTTGTGTGGGGAGATTCTCAAGACACCAGGATTATGCTAATCTCGGCTGTAAGATGTCAATTAGCACGCCCACGTGCCATCTAGACACACCTCGGCCGCCGGGATGAAGGCCTTAGCCAAACCGGGCTGACTTCGACTGCCAGTGCCAAGTTCGGCTACCAAGGTTGACCTCGGCTGTGTGCCCGACTCCGGCGGAACAAGCCGGGACGTAAGCCAAGATGAAGAAAAACCCCGGTCTCGCCCCAGTGCCGCCACGTCACCAGACATGTGGAGGAGTAGGGGCGCGAGCCAAAAAGACAGATGGGCCATCCCAGCCGTCCACAATCTTCGCCAGATCTCTGACAAGGCGGCATCCGGCGGCTGTAGCCAAATCAGGGCAAAGCCTGAGGATGGATCCGATGGGACCTCTATCGCCAAAGGCGTCCAACACGATCAGGCCCAACATGACATGTATTTAATGCAATGTGGGCTGATCGGACTGACAATAAATGCTTTGTGGGCTGTGATGGACCCGCATTTATTACTTTGTGGGCTAATGAGAGTTTCCCTATCAAACCAAGGGGCCCACTCCAAGATATCAGGTAGAGTTCTCTATAAATAAGATAACATCCCATAACACAGGTACGCAACAGACGCATACTAGAGCCGTTACTTTGCCTCTCTTCTTCCTCTCCTTCCTTTGTTCAGTTCATACACTTAGGCATCGGAGAGCCTTGCGCCACTCAGGCCAGGGTCCTCTAACCGTTCGCTCTTCCCTTTTCAGGCTTTGAGGCAGCTGATCTTCATCTTACAGTTGGATAAGTCCTATCAGGCACCCCCTAATCTTGTGAGTCGTTATTTTTGCACTTACAATTGGCGCCGTCTGTGGGAAAGTATTAGCCCAATCTTCCCAAATACCATGCCTCCAAAAGCTAAGAAAGGCGGAGAGTCTTCAAGAGCGATGATTCAGCTACCGGGCCCGTCGGCGGACGCCCCTCCTCAAAGGCGATCCGGGGCAGGGCTTGGCGCGTCTGCAGGCGAGGAGCGCCCAGACTCGTGCATCTTTATCCCAGTCCCATTCCCAGAGCAAGCAGAGGATTCGTCCCCGGGCGAGGAAGTCATGCCTCCCCGACGGGACGAGCGGCGACAGGAGCGTCCCCGGAAAGACAAAGCCGTAGCAGTCGACAGGTCACACCGTTCACGACACCTCGCTGACGGAGGGGATGTCGCAGCTCAAAACGCTCTCATCCAGGAGCAGGAGAAGTTAATCCGTCAGCAACTAAGAGCAGCAGGAGCTGCCTCGTTAAGGCAGCCCTCCGTGCGCTAAGGAGAGAAGAGAGCCGCCCAGAGCAAGGCAGTCCAGTCCTCCCACGAGGATTTGAGGGCTTATCTGGATGAAAAGCGTGGTCGGGCCCACGACGAAGGCTCGAGCAACAGTCGAAGCCATCATGGCCGAGACAGCCGAGCTCGCAGCCATCACGGTCAAGGCCACTCGAAGCGGAAGTCAAAAGCACTATCACCAGAGAAGGATGACGACCAGGAACGGCTCGACAGGAGTATTAAACTGGCTGTTCAGCATAACTTGGAGATGGCTAGCCTCGCCCGAGACCAGCAAGATATTTGCGGCCCCACCGATCTGGGGTTCTCCCCCTTTACACGGGATGTCAAGGAGACTCCCCTGCCCAAGGAGTTCTCTGTCCCGCGATTCGTCCCTTATGACGGAGTCTCAGATCCAGTCGCTCACCTCCGACACTTTTCTCAGAGGATGTCCATTTGGGGGGACGAGGGCCACCTCAACTACAAAGTCTTCTCCTCCAGTATGCGTGACCTCCCCCTGAAGTGGTTATGCGCCCTCCCGGAGAAATCTATCTCGAGTTGGAGACAGCTCCAGCTCTCCTTCTTGAAGAAGTTTCAGGCCTACAGCGTCGTCCCCAAGACCGATGCTGATATACTGGCCCTGAAGATAAAGCAGGGTGAGAGCACCACCCAATTCGCCAAACGGTTCTGGGTGACTTACAGCCAAATCGAAGTCTCCAAGGACGAAGTGACAGTTTTCGCTTTCCAAAACGCTCTGTTGCCAGGAAACGAGCTCAGGAAAGACCTGGCCGGAGACCCCGTAACCTCCGTGCCAGCCTTGATGTCCAGGATAAAGCACTATGTCGCCCGGGAGGAAGATGATATTCGGGCCCGGGAAAGCCACGGCGCAGGACACAAGGATAAGGGCAACCAGCCCCCTAAGAAGGACAAGAAGCCTTTCCGGAAAGAAGAACCGTACCAAGCTTGGGTCTCGACCTCGGCAAAAACCCCAGCGTCCAAATCCGGGGGCAGCAGGAAGCCCAGGCCTCCCTCCAATTCCTATCAAGCTGTGAGTACCATCTTCAGGGAGCCGATCCATCAGATCATGCATAAGATCAAGCACAGGCCATTCTTCAGCTGGCCTCAGCCCATGCAGGGCGACCCCTCCTCCCGTGACCAGGACAGGTTTTGCGCCTACCACAAGCAGAATGGGCATAAAATCGAGGAGTGCAGGATCCTGAAGTCTCACCTGGAGAAGCTCGCCAAGGAAGGCCACCTGGAGGAATACATCAAGACAGGAGATGCAGGGAGCGGCCGAACTCATCAGAGCGCCGACAAGGACCCAGACAGCGACGAATCTGAAAAGGTCATCAATGTCATCCACCTGGCACCCTCGGTGCCTTCCCCCTCAGCTAGAGGCAACACCCAGGCTCGTGCCAAGGCCAGGCAGACCTCTCATGGGAAGGAGGTGATGAGGGCTGAGCTCGGACCAGCATCCAAGACAGCGCGGCGCGAGCGCCCAGCTATCTCATTTTCGGATAAGGACCTCGAGGGAGTGCAGCTTCCCCATAACGATCCCCTGTTCCTGACGATGAAGCTGCGAGACTTCACAGTGAAAAGAATCCTCGTCGACTCCGGCAGTTCATCCGAGATCCTCTACTACGGATGCTTCAAGAAGATGGGACTCTTGGAGGCTGATTTAAAAGAAGCTCGTACGCCCCTAGTAGGGTTCAGTGCCAAACCTGTCTACCCTAAAGGGAAGATCACTCTAGAAACTAGGGTGGGCGGAGCCTCTGTGATGACCGACTTCCTAGTAGTGGACGCCCCTTCCCCCTACAATGCTATTATGGGCAGGAAGTGGCTCCACAAAATGGAAGCAGTTCCCTCCACTTTCCACCAGAAACTGAAGTTCTTGCTTGAGATTAAGGAAGGCAAGATGGAGGTGATTACTGTGGACGGGGATCAGCAGCTGGCCAGGCAGTGTATGATGGCTGTAGTCCCTGGGGAAAAGGAGCCGGAGCGAGTGCACGTGGCAGAACTCGAAAGGGAGCCGGACGAGATCGGCCGAGATCCTGAGAAGAAGAGCATCGAAGACTTAGCCGAAGTCAGGATCGACCCGCTCGACCCAGATAGATTCTTCCTGATCGGCAGCCAGCTTCCCGACCCTGAGAGAGCCGAGCTCTCGAGATTCTTGATGCAGAATAGAGACGTCTTCGCTTGGACTCCGAACAAAATGCCTGGGATCGACCCTGAGGTTATGTGCCACAAGCTGAATGTAGATCCCAGCCACAAGCCAGTGGTGCAGAGGGCCCGCAGGACAGGGTTGCAGCAGACAGAAGCCGTGGTCGAGGAGGTCGACAGGTTGCTAGAAGCCGGCGCGATCAGAGAGGTCCAGTACCCGGTCTGGTTAGCCAATACGGTGGTGGTCAAGAAGAAAACCGGCAAGTGGAGGGTGTGCGTCGATTTCACCGACCTCATCAAAGCCTGCCCGAAGGACAGCTTCCCACTCCCAAAAATTGACCAAATGATCGACGCCACTGCTGGCCATGACAGGATGAGCTTCCTTGATGCTTATCGAGGCTACCATCAGATCCCGATGTTTGAGCCGGACGAGGAGAAGACAACATTCATAACCCCCGCGACACTTATTGTTATAAGGTGATGCCCTTTGGACTGAAGAACATGGGGGCAACATATCAGCGTCTCATCACAAAGATGTTCCAGGCTCAGCTCGGCAAAACCGTCGAAGTCTACATTGACGACATGGTCGTCAAGTCCAAGCAGTCTCACGACCACCTGGCGGACCTGGCACAAGTCTTCGGCATCCTCAGAGAGTTCAAGCTCAAGTTGAACGCCTCCAAATGCGCTTTCGGCGTCGCTTCCGGTAAATTCCTCGGAAGTCTAGTGACCCGGAGGGGGATAGAAGCCAACCCAGATCAGATCACGGCGATCTTGGGAATCCAGAGCCCGACTACTACCAAGGAAGTCCAAAAGCTGACTGGCATGGCCGCCGCACTCAACCGCTTCATCAGCAGATCATCAGATAAGTGCCGGCCTTTCTTTCAGCTCTTAAGAAAAAATTTAAAATTTCAATGGACCCCTGAGTGCGACCAAGCATTGCAAGCACTCAAAACTTATCTTTCTTCACCACCTCTGCTCTCTACCCCAACCCAGGGGGAGACATTATATTTGTATCTGGCAGTCTCGGATCACGCGGTGAGCTCTGTCCTCATCAGAGAGGACGACGAAACACAAAAGCCAATCTATTACACGAACAAGATCCTCCTTGATGCCGAGATCAGATACCTTTTGCTTGAGAAGCTCGCGTTGGCACTCGTCAGTGCCTCTCGTAAGCTCTCTCACTACTTTCAATCCCACACCATTGTGGTTATTACGGAGCATCCACTCCGATCCATCTTAAAAAAAGATGACTTTTCAGGAAGAATCTTAAAATGGGCGGTCGAATTGGGGCAGTATGATATTCAGTACCGTCCCAGGACTGCGATCAAAGCCCAGATTCTGGCAGATTTCATTGTTGAGTTCGTCTCTCCGAGCTCGGCTTCGACCCAGCCCGGCACCGAACTGGGGGGCATAGGGCATGAGAATGAAGTCACCGAGGTCGGCGAACCTTCTCAGAGCCAAGTCCTTGACTCGGCATGGAGAGTCTTCGTCGACGGCTCGTCTACCTCCAAAAGGGCCGGCGCCGGCATAGTCCTCCAATCGCCAGAAGGACTGGTCATAGAGCAAGCCTTGACCTTGGACTTCAAAGCGACGAACAACGAAGCCGAGTACGAAGCTCTGATTGCAGGACTGAACAGCGCCCGAATCGTCGGAGCCCGACAATTGGTGGTCTTCAGCGATTCACAACTGGTAACTAGCCAACTAACTGGAGACTACCAAGCCCGGGACGACAGGATGGCGGCCTATTTAGCCCTCGTAAAGAGACTGCTCGCTCATTTCCAAACAGCCGAGGTCAGACAGATCTCCAGAGATACTAACACGCACGCTGATGCGCTCGCAAATCTGGCCTCCGCTGTTGAAGCAGGAAAGAAAAGAACCGTTGAGGTTGGGTCGATACCGAGATCAAGCTTAGAGCTCCATTCATCTCGGCAGATTCTTTGCCTTGATCTTGGCCCAAGCTGGATGGACCCGATCATCTCCTACCTCAAGGACGATCAACTCCCCGAAGACAAGGACGAAGCTCACCGGATCAGACTCAAGGCAACTCGATTCTGGCTATCCCCTGAAGGCAAGCTCTACAAAAAATCCTTCACAGGTCTCTACCTCCAATACGTCCATCCAAGCAAGGTTGACGACTTCTTGTATGAGATCCACGAAGGAATCTGCGGGAGCCACATCGGAGGACGGTTGCTGGCCTATCGAGCTATAAATCAAGGTTACTGGTGGCCGTATATACAGAAGGACTCGCATGTATACGCCAGGAAATGCGAAAAGTGCCAGAAGTTCTCCCATTCTCTTCATCAGCCAGCACAGGACCTGAGCCCCCTCTCTAGTCCATGGCCCTTCGCCCAATGGGGGCTGGACATCGTTGGACCTCTCCACCGGGCTCCAGGAAACAAAAGATGGTTGATAGTTGCTACAGATTATTTCACGAAGTGGGTAGAAGCTGAACCGCTGTCCTCCATCACTGAGAAGGACTCCAAGAATTTCGTGTGGAAAAACATCATAATGAGGTTCGGCATCCCCAGGACCCTGATCTCGGACAATGGGACTCAGTTCGACTCCAGCTTCTTCAGAGACTTCTGTCAAAGGCATGGCATCAGGAACCACTACTCCACCCCGGCGTACCCGCAAAGCAATGGTCAGGCCGAAATTTCTAACAAAGTACTGCTTGACGGCCTGAAGAAGCGATTGGACAGGGCGAAAGGAAGATGGGTAGAGGAGCTCCCCAGCGTATTATGGGCATACAGGACAACCCCGAGGCGTTCCACTTCGGCGACACCTTTCTCTCTAGCCTATGGGATGGAGGCGGTCATTCCCTTGGAAATTGGCCTCCCTATCTTGAGAACAGAGCTTGCTAACCAAGGCCGAAACGAGATGAACCTGGCAATGGAGCTAGACCTGGCCGACGAGCGCCAAGAAGCAGCGGCCATACGACTGGCCGACTACCAGCAACGGCTAGCCAGAGGATACAATGAAAGGGTCAGAGAGAGGAGTTTCTCAGTAGGAGAACTGGTCCTAAAGAGGACCCTCCCAGCTGACAGAGATCCAAACGAAGGCAAATTAGCCCCGAACTGGCACGGCCCGTTCAAGGTGGTTTCGATAGCAGGGCGATCTTCTTACAAACTCGAAGACTTGGAAAGCAGGCAGTTGCCGAGACCATGGAATGCATCCCACTTAAAGAAGTTCTTTTTCTAAGATGTAATGGGAGTCTCATGATCAATAAAAGGAGCCTTCACCTTGTCATCAATCTGTGCCACCTTATCTGAGTTCGGCTGCTTCGGGTTCATACACCCTGGGACTGACTTCGGGTTCATACACCCAGTCTTCCCTAAACTTTGGATTCACGCACCCAGGGACTGACTTAGGGTTCAAACACCCAGTCGCTCCTAAAACTCTGGGTTCATACACCCTGGGACTGACTTCGGGTTCATACACTCATTCTTCCCTAAACTTTGGGTTCACGCACCCAGGGACTGACTTAGGGTTCATAAACCCAGTCGCTCCTAAAACTCTGGGTTCATACACCTTGGGACTGACTTCGGGTTCATACACCAAGTCTTCCCTAAACTTTGGGTTCACGCACTTATGGACTGACTTAGGGTTCATACACCCAGTCGTTCCTAAAACTCTGGGTTCATACACCCTGGGACTGACCTCGGGTTCATACACCCAGTCTTCCCTAAACTTTGGGTTCACGCACCCAAGGACTGACTTAGGGTTCATACACCCAGTCGCTCCCGAAACTCTGGGTTCATACACCCTCCGAGATCAATCCCGGACCCAGACTCGCATAGCCGAGATCCTCGAAGTTCTGGGCTCATCTCGGCCAATAGCTGTCCTTAGAGGACAAAGCAGCGCAAGCACAGAAGTGCAGAAAAAAGCAGTGCAAGCACAGCAATACAGAAAAAAGCAGCACAAGCACAGAAGTGCGAAAAAAAAAGAGCAGTGCAAGCACGGAAATGCAGAAAAAAGCAGAGATACAGAATACACGGTTCATTGGCACAAAAACGTCATTTTTATTAAATGTAATTTCCTCATTACATGGGTTGCAGAAAAGAAAAGCAAAATACAATAAGGAGGCTCACAGCCCTTTAAAAATAGAAAAAGAAGGGAAGCTTGGAGATTCTGATCTTCGCCGGTCCGCTGCTTGGAGACTCTGATCTTCGTTGATCCTCGGCCCGAAGGCTTCTCAATCTGGTCCTCAGTGCCAGGAGCTCTATAATACCATATGGTTGGTCAAACCAAAATTTGCTAACAAGCTCAGGCTCCTGGTCCACTGTCTGAGGACTCAGACCATCATTGATCTTCAGCTCGGAGGCTTCTTAATCTAGTCCTCAATGCGACACAAGACCCTGCAGAATCAAGTTGGTAACCAACTCCCAGCCGCATAGACAGGAGTTGATCTCCTCGCAGCCGCATAGGCGGGAGTTGGCCGTGGACCCGCGTTCAGAGAACGCGTGGTCCACGGGGATCGTATTCAGAGAACGAGCAGACCACGACCGCCAGTGACAGCCCCTCCCGGAGGAAGCTGCCTCCAGTCGCAGAGGGTTCGTCCAGGGCAAAGGCTCCTAAACTTCTACAGGGCGAAGCTGCCAGAATGTCTGGCAGAGGCGGGAGGGTCCTCATGACTATGAAAAATAAAAAGTTCTACTGGTTCAGGTTTTCCTTTTTACTCTCTCATGGCGGTTAGATTTACCCCTCCTATTTATAGGGATAAGAAGGGCTCGGTCCTCAAGGGCCCATTAATGGGGAGAGGTCTCCCATGCTTCGCGTGGAGTGCACGCTTTCTATAAATTGACTGACGGTTCCGATGGTGACACGTGGGACAATCTGCTCGTTTTCCGCATCGGTCGTACCGCTGTACTTACTGCTCTTTTATGAGCCTCAGAATGCGGGATATCGAAGCGGATAACCACGAAGACCGTTGGGAACCCTCTCTCCAACTCAGGACTCTCACGTCACAACATTCAGCCGGAATCAGACACAAAGAAGCCGAACTCAAAAAGAAAGAAGAAAGCTCAATTGATCAAATTGGTTTATCATTCATAAGGCAAGAGGTTACAAGTAAGTTCACTTTACATCTCCAAAAGAAAGAAAAACTACAAGTCAAAAGCAAGAAAATACAATGTTCAAAAAGGCGCCAGAACTTCGGCGACTTGGTCAGCGCCCTCATTGCTTCTCCGAAGGACCGGCGATCTCGGCGGCACCCACGACCGTCTCGGGAGCATCACTTGGAAGAAGAATAGATGTAGCATCACCCGCTGGAGGGGCAGATGGAGCGTCGCCCACAGAAGGAATAGGTGGAGCACCGTCCGAGAGAGGGTCAGCAGCAGGAGCTTCAACCTGGGCACTCTCAGTCGGCGGAGCGGGACTCGGCTCGGGTTCCGGGCCAGAGTACTTCAGCAGATTCTGATAGACCGGGTGGTCTTAAGGAACCCCCGCTTGTCTCAGTGCGGCCAGACAGCCCTCCTCGAACAAAATGGAGGTTATCTCCTCCACCTGCCTCTCGTACTCCTCCGTGGCCTGGTCCACTCCCTTCTGAAAGGAAGCTTGGGCCTCAGCCTGCAGTGAGGACTTAAGGTCAGCATTCTCCTTCCGCAGCCGCTCCACTTCGGCGTGCCGAGCCTTCAGTTCGGCGTTTTCCTTCTAAAGCTTCTCCACTTCGGTATGTTTGGCGAGCACTTCGGCATGCTGCCTCGTCAATTCTGCCACCGAATCTGCCTTCAGTTTTGCCAGCTCCGTCTCTAGCTCGGCCAGCCTTTTCGTCTTCACCCAGATCTCACCCCTCAACTGATGGGTTGTCGATGTGAGGTCGGTGATACTGACTAGAGCCACCTCCAGCTGTGCAGTTGTCTCGGCGCTGCTTTTCTTCAAGTCCGCCAGCTCCTTCCTCAATTTCTCCCTCTCAGACTCCAGTTGAGTGATCCTGGAGACGTTCTTGTCGCTCCTTTCCACCACCAACTGAAGCCTCTGCACATTCTGCAAAAGAAAACGAGTTAGACGGGGTCAGCCGAAATAAAATACATAAGAAAGGCATCAAGAATACTTACAAGGAGAGCAGCCTGGATCGCTTAAGCCAGCAGACTCTCATTGTCGAACTTCGCGTGCTGCTCCATGTCACGTGGAAGGGCACATGCCTTGGCGAGAGCCCCGATGACGAGAGGATTCCCCAAGACCCGGTCCTCCACATTTAAAGGCTTCCCGAGCTGAGTCTCCAGCCTCGGCCTCCACGTTGCGGGGGCAGCGCGAGCTCCGGAGGCCGATCCGGACCCTTGCCCTGCGGGGAAGCTGATATCGCGAACCGTCTCGGCAGCAGCCCTGCTCGCTGGCGCACTCTTTTCAGGCGGAGCCTTACCTCCAGAAGCACGCGTAGGCGTCTTGCCTTTAAGGGCCTGCTCGGCCCCCGAGTCTTTCTCCCCCGCCTTGGACCTTTTCCTGGGCGGAGACCCGTCCCTCGTTCGATCCGAGGAGCGTCTTCGCGCTCCCTCGCTCGGGGTAGTGACAGGGGCAGAAGTAACGGCGACACCCCCCGAGACGAAGCCACGCGGGCGCTGGTAGAAGAAGGCGTTGCGAAAGATGAAGACCCGCGCCTGAACTTGGCCGCCAGATCCTTGGTTCCTGGCACTCGCGAACTGCCCTCCATCCTCTCTTCTTGATCAGACGTGTAAGCCTCCACAACCTCCCTTAGACTTGGAGACCCCGAGCTGGAAGAAGTGGACGCCTAGGCACCAGATGCAGCTCGGCTCGTGGCAGGATCAGTCAGCGGGACACCCCCGTGCACGGCCAAAGTGACAGAGGGCAAATCAGGCTGCAGCTCGTCCTCCTGCGCCGCTCCAATCCTCTTGTAGTGGCCGCGATACCGCTGCGCGTAGCCTAGCAGTTTCCAGACTGATCTATTCTCGTGCCCGGCGTACTTTTCGACCTTTATGTGGTCGACAACGTTATTTTTCCAACCGCCGCTTACCGCTCGGCGCTGCCTCTCTCGCAGTTCTGCACAGTAAACAAGAGTATCAGTCCGGCAATTCGAAAGTTAGGCGAAATAAGCAAAATGGAAGGGCGATATTTACTTGGGACGGCCCCGAGATGGCGAGGGACCCTGAGCGTCCTGTCCTCACCAGCGCCGAACTCCCATTCCCCCGAAACGCAGAAAAGGTCATCCTCGGCGTTTTTTCCAGAATCCTCCAAGGCTAGGACGAAGCCCTTTCGGAGCTGCTTCACCTGAAGATAATAGTTGTCTCCCCCAGCCCTACAGATGTCATACACATCCTCGATGTCGTGGACACCCAAGTTGATCCCCAAAATCTCGTTCAATTTCGCCGTGCCCATGATGACTTTGAAGCCGTTGGGCATCAACTGGCAAGGGGCAATGGACCAGGCGCTAAGGCAGGCCCTAAGCAGGGGATGCAGGGGAAATCTAACCCCGCCCTCGATCACAGAGATCAAGGGGAACGGCATCCAGCCGCTAGACCAGCAGCGCAGAGCATGGTCGCAGGGAGTCGCCGGCCTGAGGCGGACCCCCTCCGGAATATTATATGCCCCCCTAAACCTAGCCATGCCCTCAGGCGTATCTAACTGAAACCTAGGGTTGGCCATTTCTACAGCCTAGGAGAAGAAGGCAAAAAGAGAAACCCTAAGGGAAAAACCCTAAAAAGACAAGGGCACGAAGTCACTTACTGAAACAGAAGGGCAAATCAGGGACGAGAGTCTGCCTGGGCGCGTCTTGCTGTCGTCCTCGCCAGAGCCTCTGGAGAAATCTTTAGAACGAAGACGAAGAACAAGACGAAGACCAAAAGAAAAGATAGCAGCAAAGAAAATCAGAAGAGAAGATGAAGAAAGTAGACCGGAGGAAGACGACCTTATTTATAGGGGGAAGGAAACCCTCCTTGGGCGCCATTTAAGAATTTGAAAAGACAGTATCGCGATCCGCGCCTGTCTCATCAATTTGACGGCACAATCAGTAAGAAAGCGACACGTGTAGCTCCCGGTTCGTTTCTCGGGGTGAGCAGGACGTGACATTAATTGCCTCGAAGAAGTCGAAGCGGCGCCAAGCAATGATCAAACATCTCTAGACGGACTCTCTAGCTTCCGACCTCTAAAGGCTAGGGTCCCTAAGAAGTCACAAGCTAGGGGGCAATTGTGTGAGGAGATTTTTAAGACACCAGGATTATGCTAATCTCGGCTGTAAGATGTCAATAAGCACGCCCACGTGCCATCCAAACACACCTCGGCCGCCGGGATGAAGGCCTCAGCCGAAACCAGGCTGACTTCGGCTGCCAGTGCCGAGTTCGGCTACCAAGGTTGACCTCGGCTGTGTGCCTGACCTCGGCCGAAGAAGCCTGGACGGAAGCCAAGATGAAGAGAAACCCTGGTCTCGCCCCCACGCCTGCCACGACACCAGACACGTGGCAGAGTAGGGGCGCGAGCAAGAGAGACAGATGGGCCATCCCAGCCGTCCACAATCTTCGCCAGATCTCTGACAAGGCGGCATCCAGCGGCTGTAGCAAAATCAGGGCAGAGCCCGAGGATGGGTCCGATGGGGTCTCTACCGCCAAAGGCGTCCAACACGATCAGGCCCAACATGACACGCATTTAATGCAATGTGGGCTGATCGGACTGGCAATAAATGCTTTGTGGGCTGTGATGGACCCGCATTTATTACTTTGTGGGCTAATGAGAGTTTCCCTATCAAATCAAGGGGCCCACTCCAAGATATCAGGTAGAGTTCTCTATAAATAAGATAACATCCCATAACACAGGTACGCAACAGACGCATACTAGAGCCGTTACTTTGCCTCTCTTCTTCCTCTCCTTCCTTTGTTCAGTTCATACACTTAGGCATCGGAGAGCCTTGCGCCACTCAGGCCAGGGTCCTCTGACCGTTCGCTCTTCCCTTTTCAGGCTTTGAGGCAGCTGATCTTCATCTTACAGTTGGATAAGTCCTATCAGGCACCCCCTAATCTTGTGAGTCGTTATTTTTGCACTTACAATGCTCATTTAACTAATCATAGGGCTTTCCTAGAGGTTCCTTTTTTTAAAGCATTTCTTTAACTACTTTGTCTTGTGGAGTAGGAAGGAATTTTTATGTTCTGATGAGATATAAGCGTCACTGGGGGAGAGGATGTACAGTGCTCTACAAGATAAAGATGGACAAGCACTGTGTCTCTTCCCCAGATACTTTGTATTTGGAAAACCCATCCCTGCTGGGCCTCTTGGAGAGAGATGCAGTAAGAGACTTTGCAGTGGAACCCAGTTCCATGTGGACTAAGTTGGGCCCCTTGCATGCACAAGCAATTTCTTGGTTTGTGTTCACATTTGAGTTTTAGTTTAAAGAGATTCAAGATAAGTTCCTTCATGTAGCTGACAATTTATCTCCTTGGTTGATATAAGAATCCAAGTAGAAAAGAGAATCTGATTCCAAATCTACTTCTATCAATTCCTCACTTGATAATATGTCCCCTATAGTTTTTTCTGTATGTTATAATATATGCTACTCTTTTTATCATCATTTTTTCTTCCAACAATTAAAGGTGGATTTTATTGAATATAAACTGACTTCATAACAAGTAAGGATCCAACAAGAATATGAAAGAGATAAACTTCGTACTTTACAAAACTAATTCGCTCGTCATTGCACTATTATAGTATTGTTTTTTTTAAGTGGACCCCTCATTGATGGAATAATAAGGCTATAAGAGGCCACTGCAAATCAGCAACCATAGTTTTACATTTTAATAAAAAACCTGACACTTCGAATACGAGTATAAATCATCTCACAGTAATTTTAGAACATTAATATATGGTATGGCTTTACATAACATTAATATATGGTATGGCTTTACATATCATAAAAGAACCTATATGTCTTTACATCTTTTATGATGAACCTAATTGCACCAATGCAACCCAGTACAGCAACAACAGAAAAGCATGTGGCAATGCCAATGTTAATTATCTGAACTGAGACTCGTAGACCTGTTTTCTTTGGCAACTTTCCAGCTTTCAGAAATGCTAAAGCGGGAAAGACGAAATCCAGTGGAGTGAACCCAACAACTCCACAAATAGAAACAAAGTCACCAAAGAAGGGCATTGCTGCGGCGACAACAGTAATAAGAACCATGTAACATGATGTTAGAACTAGCCGCACAAGAAGATTGCGTGCGTGACAGCGACTGTGCCTCTTGGATAGAAGTCTTTCTTCCACATAAGCATATGTTGGCCTGCAGTATATCTTAGAAGAGCATGGATTCATCATACACAGCATCAGCCGAACAGCCTGCAATTAATAAAAAGAAAAGAATACCTGAAAGCATCCTGATATTTGAATCACAGCAAATATATTTGCCATTACTATTGTCCATTCTGGAATCATGAGTGATGATAAAATGTATGGTTGAACTTGTGATCCGAATGCCCAGTAACCGCTGAAAGCCAATTGCCAGTAGCTCAATACAATAATTCCATATGCAGTTGATATACCTTTGTACATGTTCTTCTTTGCAGGTTCCCTTACAGTACTTTGTTAAAAGAATCATATGTTAATCCACCATTCAAGTTACCCAGTTTGCACAATTGAAATGTTTACTTCAAATTAATTTCAGGATGTAGTTGAATCGCATAAGACGTGAGACTGCACACAACAGATACTTCCATTTCCATTTGAAATGAAAAACATCTTTAGGACACGTTTGTCAGAGTTGTTAGGAAATGAAGTTGTATATGAAAAATTCTTATAAGACATTGAATGAAAGAAGTAAAAAAGAAACAGCTGAAATACAGAAATGTACTACCTGTATTTCTGGAAGCATTGCATCTCCAAATGAAAAGGCAATTGTTCCAAGAGCATTGAAGGATTTGAATATCTTGAAAGAGGACGTTCCTTCTAACCTGTAGTTAATGGACTTTCGATCAATCTTTGTTCCTACAAGGAATAGAAAATGAAAATATTTGAAAGTTGTGTAGAACTCTTCAAGAAAATGAGCTCCTCATTTTATATTTTTATTTGAATAGAAGATAACTGCATCTAATTTGAAGGTGTTTCCTCTTCAAAATCATGCAAGTGCTATATGTGTAAGAAGCATTCGTTATAAGAGAAAAAAAAAGTGGTTCCAGAACCCTTATAACCTTGAATGTCCGTAAAATATTAGATACACATCTTTAAATCTTCAGGAATGGCTAGAGGTTCCAGCTTAGGAATTGTACGGCCTGTGGAGGCTTCACCTGCTTCCCTCCTGTGATCAATATAAACCATTCACACTCACTACAACCATATTTTAGCATCCAAAGTTTCACCTCACCTGAGTAGTGTGGGCCCTCCAAATGATTATGCAAAATTGGGGACCCATACCACTTTATTTGATGGATAGGATTTGGATTTTGAAGATTTTGAAACAGAACCTCTATTGATTGGATGGTTCTTATGTTTTTGCAAATAAGAGGTCATGGGGAGACCATTCAAACCCCTTAAGCCCATGATTTTCATTCTTTCAGGTAGGTCCCACTAGCCGGGCAGTTCCTAAGCTAAGAACTGTTTGACACTCTAATTCAGCAAAATAAATGTTCTTGCCATTTACATTTTTTGTAAAATAGAATCAACTTGCCATTTGCATGCTCTTGATGTTAATGTGTTAATTCTTTGTTAATAGTAATGTAGGACATTGTCAATACAAATTATCATTGATTTTGCTAATTGTATTCTAGGGCTGATTTTATTTAATATGAACCAGATTTATAGAAGAAAGAAACCCATCCATAGAAAGGAGAAACAGAATCTAACTTAGGCCTAGCTCAAACAGAAATCCATTTACAAGGTAAAATCCAAAATAAATTTTCACATGTTTGAGTGTGAAATATATTATCATTTTCTAGTAGAGTTTTATTTGGTTATGACACTGTTTTGGCTGAATATGAACCAACTGAATAATCAATTGAATAAAAGAGGACATTGCAAATTTTATCATTATAGATAGCCACACCAATTGTTGTGCCAGCGAAGCCAATCGTGCTACCAGCGCACAGTGCATTCACCCACCGCAATGAGTGGATATCCGGGAGTTGTGATAGAAGAAGCTCAAATATCCCAAAAAAGATAATGAACTTCTGCAATGTCATGGTACCATCCCTATGATAGTACTTGTAAACTGCCTGAGAGAAGAAAACGAACAGAATTTCTGATGGTTAATGGTTCTGATTGGTCACGGCCAAACACTAACCATTAAAAGGAAAGTTCCACCACAGTTCGATAAGACTGACCTTGAGGCTGGTTCCCGCTGCAATATGAATGGCGATGTTGTTGCCTATAGAAGCCACCTGTTGAAAAAATGTTATCGACCTGTAGCCCCATGATCCTTCAAAAACAAAAAATGAGTCAATAAATTATATATACATGGATAGAAGCAGCACAAACATTGAAACCAATACCTTATTGAAAAAAAAAGTTTTTTATTTAGGGAAGCAGGGAGGGAGAGTGGTTTACCAACCAAAGATACTCTTCCCCAGCTCCCGATAAGTAGTGTGCTTTTCTCCATTCCACTCCCACAATGATGCAATTAGAAGACTAGAGTACCGAGTAGTTAATGTTCCACTCACCAAAATGCACACACCTGAATTCAAACAAATATATTGAATCAGTTATGATATAGTTCTAAAACTTTAGAAGAAGGATAATTAAGAAAACAGAGAAAAGGGCAGACTTTGAATCAGAAGTGTTGATGAAGAATGGTTTATATTTCTCCATTTCCATAAGTTTCTTCCATCAATTAAACTAACACATGCACAGTAAGACTAAGGTTTTCTTAGTTCTTGTCAGAAAGGTTTTAGCCTCAGCATTTGCTGAAAAGCGCATAGAAATTAAGCTTCAGTGACTAGGGTTTTATCCTTTCTTTGCAGTGTGACTTAAAACATTTTAATTTTGTAGAAGAATGAATTCCACAAATCCATAGTTACCTGTCTCGCAATTTGATTAATTCGCATCCGAGACTTGGCTTTCTTAGAAAATTTGATGAACAAGGTTCAACTGATTTTCTTTTCAATTCATCCAAAATCAGAGTTTGAGTTCAATAAGTTTGATGTACTAGTCCATAGTGCATCCAAGCTAATAAGTCCATCACTTGAGCCCAGTAACATCCAAACCACTCAAAATAATTATTCTTATTTACAATTATGCTGGGCCAAATTTAACTTAGTTGGGCCCACCATCAGACTAATCATGTGTAAAACATGTGGTTGAAATAAAAACTGAAGTGTAATCCATGTTTTACTGGTGATCAATCTTAAAGTGAGGCCAACTCCAGTTGGAGTTAGACATCGACAAGTGTAAATAGATAGGGGTGCAGTGCTCTTGAGTAGCTTGAACTTTTGCGTAAGCTCCTTTGATGGATTTATAGTACTCAGAATAGTGAACTTAATGAGAATCGCTTGCTAATGGTTTGTGAATCGAACTGTGAATTGTTCAAAATAAATTATTTCCAGTTCGGAGGCCTTATTTGAGATTAATTATTACTATGCTTTAGAAATAATGACAATAAAAGCTGATTAACTTATTATATTTGTTGCATTGAAAGTTATCCACAGCAAGTGCTTAGCTATTTTCTGTGTGGTGTTTTTGTCCTAAGCGGAGGACAGGATTTATCGCTGTGTAGCACTTCACTCATGAAGAGGTCGAATCCACAGAGAACGGACTAGGGTTTCAGCTCTAGAGGACTTCTTTCGGTCGAGAGTGACCAACTTTTGTTCAATGGGTGTAATTAACTCTAATCTAAAGACTGATTAAAACTGCAGGAAACTGAATGAAAATGTTATGCTAAAGAGATGGCTCAACCTAGGGTTCAACCCACCTAGATTTTCAGGGTTTCATCTTCCTCTTCATTACGCAGATAAGAATTGAGTCAATCCAGTTCTCACCTGGAAGATTTCTTCGTGAAAATCAAATATCAATCTAAGTGAATAATTCCCAAAGAGATTCCTTGAACTTTCAATTCGATAATCTGAGAGTCATCGACCAAAGCACTAGTTGTAGCATCTTAGATGAACACAATTAGTCAAAGGCTTAACATCTCAATTATGATTTCTTGAAACAGAACATCAATGGAAATTATCTTTTATCACGAAAGCATAATCAGGAAGAATAACCCATACAAAACCCAGGGTGAATTCCCCTTAGGTCAAACCATCTGTAATTCTACCCCTCCATTAATGGAGAATTCTTCAAACAGATTAAATGGAAGTAAGAAAACAGTAAGAACATAATTGAAAGATTACCTCTAATAAAACTTGAATTAATATGAAGGATTCTGTCTTAAAACAAGAATTGAACAAAATTGAACACTAATCTTCCATGGAAACTACCTCTACTTTTATCTAAGGAAGGAAGGAAGAGAAAAAGGAAGGAAGGCTGCTGGGAAACTAACACAATTCCCAGATAACCCTAATTTTCGAGTTATATTGCTTTATATAGGTTCCCACAACTTTAATTACAAAACTGCCCTCAAAACTAAATTTCTGTCCAAATCCGAGTGTTCTACCGGTAGAACTACCGGTATAACAGATGAAATTCTCATGTCCGAACTTCTGCTGGGATATAAGCCTCTTCTACCGGTAGAACTTGCGGTAGACTGATGAAATTCTCAGGATCTGTCATTTCTACCGGTAGAACTTGCGGTTGACCAATGGAAATCTCCTGTCTGAACTCTCTGCTGGAAAATCAGCCACTTCTACCGGTAGAACTTGCGGTTGACTGATGGGGACCAGTTTCTTTACTCTCTACTTGATCCATTCATCCTCCAGAAGCTTCATTCTTCATCAAATTTCTGCAATTGACCAAAAACCAATATTCGTGCAAACTTATATGAAATTAACGGAATTAAACACGAATGAAGGTGATGGAAAGGCAATTAAGTCTCTAATTGCTTAATAATTAGGTACTTATCACACCCCCCAACTTGGACTTTGCTAGTCCCTAGCAAATTAAGAAGAAGCTATCTTGTCTGTACATACAATTCTCATTTAAAAGTGGAAATACATGATTTATGCCCAATTGACACAGATGTCTAAGACCGTGACAACATTAATCTCTACATCTCATGGAATAAAACATTCAATCAAGATGATAAGATTAGAATGAGTTAATCATCACATCAAAATTAATTCCAAAGCTCACAAAAGATATCACTCAATGTAGATGTCACTCATTTCAATGAACATACCCCATGGAAGCTAATCTCACAATGCTCATTCTAACATCACACACATACAGAACAACACTAAAGTAGCATATAAATTCAAACATGTATTCTAATGGAAGTAATGACACACCAAGATTAATTAAGGATCTTAGGATTGCATTGAAAAGGGTTAACAATGACAGTGTTTTGGACAAAATGGGGCATGGCCTTTTCTGGCTTAGGTCAACTACCCTTTTGCCATGCCCATACAAAAACGATATTTCCCACTAATAACAAAAAAAACTAAAATCAACCAACAATAGGACAAATCATTCACTAACTAATTCTTCAGTGTCATTCTCCCCATCATCATCATCATCTTCTTTTTCTTTCTCTGCCTTTTCTTCTGCTGCAGTATTACTGCCACCCTTTTTCTGGCTAGGACCAGCCTCTGTCTCTCTTTGGGGTGACACATAGGGCTCAGCTCCTTGTGATACAGCAACCTTCATCAGATACTCTTGCCTGGATCTCTGTTTTTCCATTTCTCGTTTAATCACTTTCTGACCCTCTATGCAATCATCTACCTTGCACCCAAACCACTTCATCAGTTCCATCATGTAAGTCTGAAATGATGAGCCCTTCACTTGTTTAGGAATAACAGAAGAAGGTTGAGCTGCTGACTGAGGGTCCCTCTTTTGTGATTTGGCCTTTGCCATTGTTTTCACCGTGATTGCCCCTCTATCACTAGGTAAAAGCCAATCATCTGGGCTTTTCTTCACTTTCTGATTTAAGCATATCTTAGTGATAAGACAAGGGTAGGGGAGGGCCGCCTTAGCTGAGGACTCCTCAGGGTATCTCCTCATCTGATTGTATATGAATTGAGCTACGTTCATTCCTTCATTTGGGCTCCAGATCACCCATAATAATTCCATCTCTTTTTTTCCTAGCATCTTCTCATCACCTCGAGGGAAAATGTTGTAATGCATAATCTTGTTCAACATCCCTGCTTCCCCATTCAAATTTCCAACTGTGGTTGTCCCTTCTACCATAGCTTCCTCTCTCAACACCAATTGTTCATGAGGAATTACCAAAGGAACATCTTGAGGCCTAGGGTATGTGATTTTCTCCCTAGCCACTGGGGTGTATCCTAAGGCTTTTGCAATAATATATTGATCAACTTTAACTTTTGTTCCATTCACTATTGCAGCTATTTGTTCACCTCCTGCTATCACACGCTCCATAGATTTGAAAAATTGACGAACAAAGTCAGGAATATACCCCTCAAAGGCAGTGTCCATGTATTCCAGCTTGCTATTGATTACTGCTCCAAAGCATTCCCCAGTACCAAGTTTACCCACATCTACCCTCCTTTCAATCACAAATGCTTTCTTGTCTACCTTCTTCTCTCATTTGATCTGATCTGCACTTTTCTGTGGAGGAGGGGGGGAAGACTCCCTTGGTCTTTTTTCAGCTCTTCTATCACTTTCCCCTGAAGTGCTACCTTTGGATTTCCCCCCTTTAGCAGTTGCTCCTCTCTTTGGAACACCTCCTGATTTAGGATTCTTTGTCCTTGGCATGGTTTAATGTTGTGTGTAGAAGATATGAATTGATTTTGGAAGGGTATGGAAGTGAGTATCAAATTTTTGAGGGAAGGATGGGGATTTCGGAATGTAGGGTTTTCTTGGACTTTTTGGAAGTTTGATTGAAGAGATAGGGAGAAATGGTGATGAAGAAAAGGTATTTGTATGTTTTGGAGGAAGATTGGTTGGATTAATGGCGGTTTTGGAAGCTCGGGAATTAGGGTTTATGGAGGAGAAACCATCAGCTGGAGGGAAAGGAGACGAACAAGATGAAATGAAAAACAGAACAGGAACAAAAATTATATAAGGTTGGCTGGGCCCGCACGTTCTACCGGTAGAACTATCGGTGGAGACTTCGTAGCAAAATCCTAGCTTCTCTGCCTCAATTTTTTCCTTTTGAACCGGTATTGCCATTCATTCATCATTTTTTTTTTTTTTTTTTTTTTTTTTTTTTTTTTATGAATGACTTGGCTAAGAATCCAACACATTCTTCCTCTGATTTTCAAAACTTTTATCCAACGATTGATTTGAGAATGAATCTCACTTAAGTCCAACGAAGTGACTTATTCGCGAATTCCTCAATTACGCAATAGAATACCAGAAGTCTCAATGAATAGAGTATCTTCGTATCAGTCAATCACAAACCCACAGCCAAAACATAGAAGATCATCTTCACTTCAAAGTCATCCTTAGCCTCATCATAACCAAGCCCAATTTTTGTAACACAACCATATTCCACCTGCAGAAATCACTCTAAAACCCCCCATTTCTCCTTGCCTCCTTTACACCGGTTCCCTAAGGTTTAGCACAAGAATAAGGGAATATAAAACATGGCTCAAACAAGGGTACAAGGGTGACTCTTTTCTGGTTTTATAAACAACAAATTTCCTTATATTAACAATTTGTGTCACCACTTCCAAAAGAGGTAAAATGAATGCAATTCAAGGCTACAAAAGTATGAACTTGCAAGTGTGTGGAATACACTCTATCACTCAAAGCACTCTAAGAAAAACAAGGGATATGGTGCGAATTCCATTCAATGTGATGATTAACTCACAGAATCATTCAAAGACACATAGTAATCAAAGAAGGCATACATCATGTATTTCAAGAGAGTTGACTCTCCAAATGAGAATTGCAATGAAATGAATGCAAGGCTTGTATTTACAAATTCTAAATAGTGAAAAAGTAACTATATGCATGAAAAATTAACTAAATGCATGAATGAAATTCATGCCTCTCCCCCCCCCAACTTGTATGAAACATTGTCCTCAATGAGTAAAACAACTCAGAACAAAGGGAAAAGAGAGGAACGAAGTTACCAATCTACGAAGGTTGGTGCTGTAGTACAAATAACCTGCTGAGACTTAGACACCAATTATTAGTTAGAAACAAAAAACAGGGCAAGCACAGATGGTGCACCCCAAAAACCATCCATTTTTCAAATGATAGAAATGAAGAATGAATTGTTGGTCTTTTAAAGTCAGATTCCAAGACATCACACCAAAGAACGAGGTGATACGGAGTAGCATCATCCGCTATTTATTTTAAGATGCAATTAGGCCAATCAAGCACAAAAAGAAATAAAGACATTAAACAGGGAAAAACAAATTTCATGCAAGATGGCAACTAACAGAGTCAAGAAAGATTAAGAACTAGTGGCTTCCGGATAAACCGGGTCCACTAATTCTTCCACAATGTCATCTTTTGAAAAATTTTCCAAAAATGGCTTAAGTCTTTGCCCATTAACTTTAAAAATCTTTCCATCATTGTTATTAAAAACATCAATAGCTCCATGAGGGTAGATTTTATGCACAAAATAAGGTCCAGTCCATCTTGATCTTAACTTACCTGGATGGAGATGAAGTTTTGAGTTATATAAGAGGACCTTTTGTCCCACCTGAAAGTCTTTCCTCACAATGTGTTTATCATGAAAAGCTTTGACTTTGGACTTGTAGATGTTAGCATTCTCATAAGCCTCTCTCCTCATCTCTTCCAACTCATTCATTTGAAAATTCCTAAGAACACCTGCTTTGGGTAAAGAGAAATTCAACGTCTTGAGAGCCCAAAATGCTTTATGCTCAATTTCAACAGGAAGATGACACGTCTTGCCATAGACAAGCCTATAGGGAGACATTCCTAAAATTGTCTTGTAGGCCGTGCGATAGGCCCATAAGGCATCAGTCAACCTAGTTGACCAATCCTTCCTATTAGGATTCACAGTTTTTTCTAAAATATGCTTGATCTCCCTATTGGCTAACTCAGCTTGCCCATTAGTTTGAGGATGATAGGCAGTGGACACCTTATGAGTGATCCCATACTTGGCCATCAAGGCCGCGAATGGACGATTACAGAAGTGAGTGCCTTGATCACTAATCATGGCCTTGGGCATCCCAAACCGAGACAAGATATTCTCCTTCATGAATTTGACCACAACCTTGTGGTCATTGGTCTTAGTGGGAATAGCCTCTACCCACTTGGACACATAATCTACAGCCAGAAGGATGTAGAGGAACCCATAAGAACTAGGGAAAGGACCCATAAAATCTATACCCCAGCAATCAAAGATCTCTATGATAAGCATGGGCTGAAGGGGCATGGCGTTCCTCTTGGAAATAGCTCCTAATTGCTGACATTGAGGACAAGTTCGACAGAATTCATGGGCATCTCTAAAAAGAGTGGGCAAGAAGAAGCCACACTGCAAAATCTTTGCAGTGGTCTTTTTTGAAGAAAAGTGACCCCCACACGCCTCAGTGTGGCAGAATGACAAGATACTCTGTTGCTCCGACTCCGGTACACACCTCCTAATAATCTGATCAGCACAATACTTGTAAAGATAAGGATCATCGAAAGCGTACTTTCTTATCTCCACTAAGAATCTCCTTCTCACTTGAGAAGTCCAGTCACTAGGAAGCTGCCCTGTCACGAGATAATTGACAATATCCGCATACCACGGACATGTCGACACTGAATACAATTGCTCATCGGGAAAAGAATCAAGGACTGGCAGATGGGATGACTTATCCTCAAAATCAAGTCGCGAAAGATGATCCGCAACTACATTCTCAACACCCTTTTTATCCTTGATAGTGATATTAAACTCTTGGAGCAACAAAATCCACCGAATGAGACGCGCTTTTGCGTCTTGTTTGCTCATCAGATACTTGATCGCTGCATGATCAGTAAAAACAACAATAGGAGAACCTATGATATATGATCTGAACTTATCAAGAGCAAAGACCACCGCTAGCAACTCTTTCTCGGTGGTGGTGTAATTAATCTGAGCATCATTTAAAGTTTTGCTTGCATAAGCAATAGCATAAGGGACTTTACCTCTTCTTTGACCCAAAACAGCACCAATGGCATAGTCACTGGCGTCACACATCAATTCAAAAGGAAGAGTCCAGTCCGGGGCTTGCATAATTGGTGGGGAAGTGAGGCACGCTTTCAAAGCGCTGAAGGCTTTTTCACAAGCCTCGGTCCAAACAAATGGTGCATCTTTGGTCAAAAGATTGCACAAAGGGCGTGCAATAGCGCTGAAAGCACGAATGAAGCGCCTATAAAAACCACAGTGACCTAAGAAGGATCGTATATCCTTGACGCACTTGGGAGAAGGTAATTGTGAGATCAGCTCCACCTTTGCCTTGTCTACCTCAATACCTCTAGGAGACACAATATGGCCTAAGACAATCCCTTGTGTCACCATAAAGTGACACTTCTCCCAATTTAAAACCAACTTCTTATCCTCACACCTCTCTAGGACTTTCTCTAAATTCTTTAAACACCCCGCAAAGCTATCTCCAAAAACAGAAAAATCATCCATGAACACCTCCAAGAAGTCTCCGACCATGTCATCAAAAATACCCATCATGCACCTTTGAAAGGTGCCAGGGGCATTGCATAATCCAAAAGGCATGCGCCTATAAGCAAAGGTCCCAAAGGGACAAGTGAAAACAGTCTTCTCTTGATCTTCCAATGACACCTCAATCTGATTATATCCAGAATAGCCATCCAAAAAGCAGTAGAAAGTATGACTTGCCACTCTCTCTAAAACCTGATCAATGAAAGGAAGAGGGAAGTGGTCTTTCTTTGTACTGGCATTAAGCTTTCGGTAATCAATGCAGACTCTCCACCCCGTGGCAACTCTAGTAGGGATCAATTCTCCTTGTTCATTAGCCACGACAGTCACCCCTGCCTTCTTAGGCACTACTTGAATAGGACTCACCCATTTGCTATCAGCTACAGGATAGATGATCCCAGCATCTAGCAATTTTAGAACCTCCTTCCTTACCACATCTTTCAGAACAGGGTTTAATCTACGCTGGGGTTGACGGGAAGGTTTGACATCATCCCTCTAAATGAATCCTATGGGTGCAAATTAAGGGATTAATCCCTTGTATATCAGCTAAGGTCCACCCAATTGCTCTTTTGTGCCTACCTAAGACCTCTAACAGCTGGGTCTCTTGGTGTTCCTCAAGAGAAGAGGAAATCACCACAGGATATGACTCATCAACTCCAAGAAAAGCATATTTTACCGAAGAAGGTAAGGGTTTCAACTCAAGTGTAGGGGCCTTCTCACTGCTAGGCATTGACTTAGATTCCGATTTCGGAAGCTCCTCAAACTTTGGTGTCCAAAATGTCGCACCCTTCACCTCCTCAACATCATCCAATAGGGAGTAAAGATACTCTACCTCGGGGGATTCAAGAAACTCCCTCTCCTCTTGGGTCAAGAATGTCTCTAATGGATCTGTATACAAATGTGTGTTCACATGTTCTTGAACCAAGCTCTCTATCAAACTCACCTCTTGTATCTCCTCATCATCTCCCAATTGGGAGGCGACATTGTAGATGTTCAGATCAAGGGTCATGTTTCCAAAGGTGATGGACATGTTCCCATTCCTAACCTTGATGACTGAATCTATGGTGGCTAGGAAAGGACGACCTAGAATGATAGGGGCTTGGTCACTAACCCCTTGATTTGGACATGTGTCCAACACAATGAAATCTGCGGGATACACGAAACTCCCTATCTGAACTAACACATCCTTCAAAATCCCCTTTGGGACTCTAACACTCCTATCGGCCAGCTGAAGTGTAATCGAGGTGGGCTGAAGTTCCTCCAACCCAAGTTGGAGGTAAACCGAATATGGTAGAAGATTGACACTCGCCCCTAGATCACACAAAGCTCTCTCTATCTTCTTTCCTCCTATCTCTACGGAAATGCACGGACAACCAGGATCCTTAAATTTTGGAGGAAGAGAACCAGAGATGCTGGTACTGACATTAGCTGCTAGGAGAACCTTGTTTTGATGCAAGAACTTGCGTTTGTAAGTGCACAAGTCCTTAAGATATTTCGCATAGACAGGAATGTGTTGGATAGCATCCAAGAGAGGAATGTTGAGCTTGACTTGAGAGAAAAGCTCCCTAAGGGACTCTGCAAGGTCTGGCTTGGTTTTCCCTCTCAACCTCTGAGGGAAAGGGGCTGGGGGTTGGAAAGCTTGGACTCTAGGGTCTTGAATGGTAGAAGTGGAAGACTCAACTTTTTTAGGTTCATTGGACTCATTAGACTTCCTTGACGATTCATCCCCAGCCTCAGAATTCTTAGGCTCCTCCACTTCTTGCAAAGCAGGAGGTGACTTGGAAGTAGACAATTCAGGCTTACTTGGCTTGGGAGGGATGGTATTATCAATAATCTTACCACTCCTCAGAATGGTGACAGCTTTAAGATGGTCCACTTGAGCATCCGACCCACCTAAATCTTCCACAAAGTGCTGGCCTTGAACAATTGGAATAGCTTGGGTAGGCAAGGCACCCCTTGTGGTTTGACTAGCACTCACCGCATTGGTAAGTGTAGTTAATTGAGATTTGATGTTCTCAAGAGTCCTGTTGTTCTACTCATTGATGGAAGTCTGACTACTCAAAAAGGCTTGAAAGGTATCTTCTAGACTCCTCTTATGGGGAGGCTGATATGGAGCATGTCCCTGTGGGGGTCCTTGTTGTTGAAAGTGTTGATAAGACTGAGGTGAAAACTGTTGCTGAGATGGGAATCTCTGCTGCTGATATTGTGGGACAGAATGAAAGAATTGCCCTTGACTCTGATTAGACTGAGGAAATTGCCCTTGATTTTGATAGGGCTGAGATTGAAAACCCGTAGAGCCAAGATTTTGGGATTGGGGAGGGTTGTCTCTCCACCGAAAATTAGGATGATCATTGTACCTAGGGTTGAAATTCTAAAATTGGTTAGGTTGAAAAGAAGATTTCTGCTGGGGACTCACAGCATTGACATCATATGGAGGGTTACCATGGAGCAACTCCTTAATGGAAGGAATGGTAGGACAGTTGTCTGTACCATGATCATTTTGTGAACAAATTGCACACAACTGCTCCACTTGAGCAACTGATGTAGGAGTAATCTCACTAACTCTTTTCAGTTCTAGACCTTCTATCTGACGGGTAAGTTGAGCTATCCTCACACTCAAATCCTCCTTCTCACTCAGAGTATATTTTCCTGCACTAGGAACACTAGGAAACACATTTGGAGTAGTTCTATCATTGGGATTGGTAGTGTCCCAAACCTGATACTGCTCTGCCAAACTCTCTAAATATGCATAAGCTTCATGAGGTTCCTTGGCACGGAAAGTGCCATTGCACATCATATCAATGAACTGTTTATTTGTTGAACTCAATCCTTCATAAAAGATCGTAACCAACTCAGGGATAGTAAAACCATGATGAGGGACCAAGTTCAACGTCTCATGAAACCGATCCCAACATTGATGAAAAGACTCTCCCTCTTTTTCAGCAAAACTCTGGATATTTTTCTTTAAAGCAATTGTTTTTTGATGAGGAAAGTACTTTTTATAAAACTCTCTTTGCAATTGATCCCATGTGGTGATTCGTACAGATCTCAGATTGTTCAACCAATTTTTGGCATTCCCCTTCAAAGAGAAAGGAAACAGTCGAAGTTTGGCTGACTCTCTTTGAGTTGCAGGGCACATGGTTTCAATTATGGCATTGAACTCTTTGACATGCAAATAAGGCATTTCAGATGTCATTCCATGAAAATTGGGAATATGAGTCAAAACATTTGGTTTGACCTGATATGCATTTGCACCATGAGCTTCATCTACAATACAAGATGGAGCATCAGTCCACCTAGGAGTCAAATAATCATCCATTGTCCTAGGTGGTACAGCTTGATTATGTTGATGACGGGGGTCATTATTATTCTGTGGATTTGCCATTGTTTCGAAAGTAGGATCGGGCAGGTGAAGATCAACAAAAGTGTCGATTCCTGGCCAATCAAATATCGGAACTTCTTCAAGATCTACTCTGACCAATCTGTTGTGTATGTTCCTACGGTAATGTGAGGACATATACAACGAACAACCCCAATTATCAAAATAATCACCTAATTCTAACAGAAATAAAAACAAAAGAACAAGAAGAAATACTCACAAAGCTGTTTTACCTCAATTGCCGTTCCCCGGCAACGGCGCCAGAAATGCTTAGCTATTTTCTGTGTGGTGTTTTTGTCCTAAGCGGAGGACAGGATTTATCGCTGTGTAGCACTTCACTCATGAAGAGGTCGAATCCACAGAGAACGGACTAGGGTTTCAGCTCTAGAGGACTTCTTTCGGTCGAGAGTGACCAACTTTTGTTCAATGGGTGTAATTAACTCTAATCTAAAGACTGATTAAAACTGCAGGAAACTGAATGAAAATGTTATGCTAAAGAGATGGCTCAACCTAGGGTTCAACCCACCTAGATTTTCAGGGTTTCATCTTCCTCTTCATTACGCAGATAAGAATTGAATCAATCCAGTTCTCACCTGGAAGATTTCTTCGTGAAAATCAAATATCAATCTAAGTGAATAATTCCCAAAGAGATTCCTTGAACTTTCAATTCGATAATCTGAGAGTCATCGACCAAAGCACTAGTTGTAGCATCTTAGATGAACACAATTAGTCAAAGGCTTAACATCTCAATTATGATTTCTTGAAACAGAACATCAATGGAAATTATCTTTTATCACGAAAGCATAATCAGGAAGAATAACCCATACAAAACCCAGGGTGAATTCCCCTTAGGTCAAACCATCTGTAATTCTACCCCTCCATTAATGGAGAATTCTTCAAACAGATTAAATGGAAGTAAGAAAACAGTAAGAACATAATTGAAAGATTACCTCTAATAAAACTTGAATTAATATGAAGGATTCTGTCTTAAAACAAGAATTGAACAAAACTGAACACCAATCTTCAATGGAAACTACCTCTACTTTTATCTAAGGAAGGAAGAGAGAAAAAGGAAGGGAGGCTGCTGGGAAACTAACACAATTCCTAGATAACCCTAATTTTTGAGTTATATTGCTTTATATAGGTTCCCACAACTTTAATTACAAAACTGCCCTCAAAACTAAATTTCTGTCCAAATCCGAGTGTTCTACCGGTAGAACTACCGGTATAACAGATGAAATTCTCATGTCCGAACTTCTGCTGGGATATAAGCCTCTTCTAACCGGTAGAAATTGTTGGGATTGGTATATGCCCTAAAGCCCACTAGCTGCACTCTCATCTTTTGTTACTGGATATTTAACTGGTTATTTAATGGAATGACTCTTTTAATGCTTAAACATGTATATATGTATGGTTGCGTAAGGCCCATTGTTTCTAGTAAATGAATTAGGTGTGTAATGTCTACACACAGATAGGTCTAATTCATGGACAACTGGAAACATCATATTTGTTCATAACTGAAAGATGGAGCTGGGCACTTCATCTTGGTAGAAGTTATAATGAGATACTCTCCTATATAGGGTGACATACCTAAGTCATGGGAGGGCTTTCCCGGATCTATCTCATTAGTGCATGTGTCATGCATTGAACAGGACCATTGTAGGTGTGATCTCTAAAATAGTACTATCACAGAAAAGAGATCAAGTCACCTCATGCTACTGAGTAACCGGTGCTCTTAATCTTGAGCATTTGTGGATGAACTGACGAAGTCAAGTTCTTGTGCTTTAATTCACTATGGGTGAGATTCTTTTCATGGGTCAACAGCTCTGTGTTTTGGGTACTCGGACTTGATCAGTTGGGACGTGCAGATGCAATATAGAATCTATGCCATCTGATGATGGAATAATCGTCCCCTTAGAATTATCCGATTAATCATCAAAATCTAAGATCTTAGTACATGGATGTTCCATATGGATATTGAACTTGTGGGTCGCTCCCTGGATCAAGAGAATGATATTCGAATGATGATTATGTTTAAGGATATGAAGTTCTAAGGTTTAGATGTAATCGGGAAGGTTGATAGTACATATGATAACCTGACTCGATTATGGATGTTACATAGAGGGGCATTCAGGTCATTACACTTAGTAGGTCGAAGACAACTGTCATTTCATGATGAGCTTATTATATTATATATTTGTCCTTGGAGTTCAACCATAACTCTCTAGTGGAATGAGTTAAAGTTAAAATGGTCTTTATGTTGCTATGGGTTTAGCATGGACATTTTGGTCATTTTGGGAGCCAATGGCAAATATGTCTTTTGGTCCCTTCTCTAGTCACTTACCAAGATTGGCATGGTTTCCTAAGATGTTTAAATAACATAAGGATGAATTATTTTAGTGGAAAAATAATTTTGAGTTTAAATTCAAATAGGCCTTTGATGGCATACATGAATTTAACTCTAGATAAATTGTATGTGGGCCATAGTGTGCATTGATATGTGGGATGTCCATAATAGGATTTCCATGGGTAAGGTTTCCAACTTTGAGTAGGACTCTACTTGGAAAGTTGGACTCCTCTTTGGATTAGTATTCCTATGAGTTAGTTTCCTTTTTGGATTAGGAACTTAAAATTAGTAAGTGTTCTACAACTAGTATTACTAATTGTATGGAAAGTTCCTTTTAGTTTCCTTTTCTAATTGGAGTGTTTCTTAAAGGAAGTAAGTCTTTCTTGGACATCCATGAGAATTAGGAAAGATAAACTTCTAGGAAAGGTTTCCCATAGTTTCTATAAAAGGAGATCCATCCCCCTTTGGACGTCCATAACAAGGAGAGTCATAAGAGAGGCACACATCCAACACTTTGTGAGACAAAAGGAGCTCCCACACGTCCAGCCTTGGTTGCTTCTCTACTTGATTGAAGAAGGCTTAAGGTCTGAGATTTTCCATTAGAGAAATACTTCTTGTTTCCTAGATTAAGATCCCACCATCTTAGCCAATCAGATTTGGAAGTGAGATAGAGGAGAAGATCAAAGGCAATACTAGTGCAGAAAATTCCAGCAACTTGTTTGCAAATTGCAAGTCTGAGTTCGGGCCTTTGAATCTATTTTTTCAGAGATTTGAAGTCTACAAATCTTCGAGGTATGAGTCTTCTTCATTCTCCTTTAATTATACACTTGTTGGTCATGATTTAATGGAGTTTCTATGCGATTCTATATGGCTGATTTCCGCTGCATAGTGCAGAAATCAGATTTTTTAAAATCTGTCATGCTTTGCATCAGTCATAGTAGTCTCTTTATGAGAAGTTTCAGATCTGAATCGCGGTTTCCTTCAGTGGTATCAGAGCCACTCCATGTGAAATCATGATCCCATGTTGTGTGTAATTAATCCTAGATTGATTATGGGCATGGTGGCACCCTATTAAAGTTATGTTGTGATGCATGTTGTGTGCAAGTTTCATTAACATTGCTGGAATTTATTTTCCAGATTTGTTTAATGATGCACATAGTGAGTTTGCATGCACTAACCTCTTTGTTTGCAGCCATGTATTGCATCCTTGATGGTTCGCATGATTGTTATGTGGATTTGGATGTTTTTTAGTTAGTTGGAAAGTGTACGATTGCGCGGTTAGCAATCATAGGAAGTTGTAAAGTTTCCTTAATTTTATTCCAACTAGTCTTGATGTAAGCTTTCTTGAAAAGCATAGGAATCTCCAATGTAATTTTGGTTTTGTTTTTCATGGGTTTGCTTGTATAAATCTATTTATGGAAACAAGCAACAAAAGGAAAGTTTCAAGACAAGAAGGTTGCAAGAAATTGGAGTCCTTGGAGATGAAGGAGTCAAGACTTCTAGATGCATGAGGAGTCCTAATTCGATTAGGATTTGAAATCCTAAGAGCAAGGAGCCATCAAGGATTGCATACTTTTATTTGCTTTTATATATGGAATGCATGGATGAAAGCTTTATATAATTGCTATAATTGTCACCTAGAAACATGGCCACCCTTAGGCTCTAAAATTGGCATCTTTATTGTATTAGATTGTTTTTAGTTTGGCAAATTGTTTTAAACAGAACTTAGACCAGCACCTTTTATTTGTCTAAGGTTTAAAATTGGATAGGGTTTAGTTTATCTTGGTACCCTTGATTTCCAAAGAAGGCTAAACTAAAATCTAATTAGATGCTACCTATGGGTTTTCATAACCCAAGATAAGTTTTTTGAATCTTTGAAGGGATTTTTCTCAAATGTTTTAATGCAAAGGTTATTTACTTTCAAGATGACTTGAGTCATTAAGTCATGAATTTAATTAACCAAGTTTGCTAGATTTAAAAAGAGCTTTTGAGAAAACGAAGTAAAGATCAAAGGAAAGTTTATAAACCCTAGTGATAAATTATCAAGTGGGAGAGGGGTTTAGGAAAAACCCCACGACCTTCCATTCTCGGTTCATATTAATCTCATTAGAAGTGTTAGTGGGAGCGGCCATCCCTTCGGTGGAGTTCTTTACTAAAGATCACTTCGATGGGTTAGTGGGTGAATTAAAGTGAATGTTCGTAATGAGGTGTTAGTAGGAGCGGCCATCCCTTCGGTGGAGTTCTTTACTAAAGATCACTTCTATAGAATGTCGATGAAGTGTTGGTGGGAGCGACCATCCCTTCGGTGGAGTTCTTTACCAAAGCTCACTTCTAGATTAGGACATTCTGGGAATTTTCATAAGAGATGGTAACACACTTGACATAAGGCGGTAATAACCTCTCCTACCAGTTAAAGTTATTTGTCTTATGAGGTCAAACCAATCAGTGATTGGACTACCACTGGATGCGTATCCAGATAGTGATAATCCAAATAAGTCTGCCTTAATTCAACGTGACTGTAGGCTCGGCCATCCCTTCGGTGGAGGGTCTATGAGGAGGTTGAAACACTGATACATTATGATTGGGGTTGAATAATGTAAAAAGTTTAGTGCTTTGTTTTTCATTTTGTAACAAGCACCATATGCATATTACATATATACTGCATGTCTAATTATAAACCGTTTTATATCCAGAGAGAGATGGGTAAAGACTCTTTTAGTCCGTTGATGTGCATTCTTCGTGAGAATAAACTGACTGGCCCTAACTACGTAGATTGGAAGAGAAATCTTGACATAGTACTCACTGCTGAGGAGTACAAGTATGTCTTGCTGGAAAACTGTCCCGATATTGATGCTAATTCTACTGATGACCAGCGGGAGGCTGAAAGGAAATGGAAGAAAGCGAATAGCATGGCTAAATGCTACATGCTCGCTTCCATGTCCAACGTGTTGCAAACACAGCACGAGCATATGGACACAGCCTATGAAATCATGATGTCCTCGTCTGAGATGTATGCATACAAGAGCAGGCCAGCTAGGCAAGCTGCTATAAGGACCATCATGAATGCTAGGATGGCTGAGGGAACACCTGTCAGAGAGCATATGCTCAAGCTGATGGATTGTTTCAATGAAGCTGAGATTCTAGGGGCTGAGATTGATGCAGGAAGTCAAACTGACATGATTCTTGAAACTCTGCCGTACTCTTTCAATCAGTTCAAGCTCAATTTCAATATGAGCAAGATGGACATGACTCTACCTGAGTTAATGAAAGAACTCCAGGCGGCAGAGGCCATCATGAAGCCCAAAGCCTAAGCTCATTTTTTCCAGTCTTCCTCTAAACTGAACCCGAAAGGGAAGAAGTTCAAGAAGAAGCAGAATAAGGGAAAAGGGCAGAAAAAGGACAATGCTGGTAATAATAAGGACAAGGGTACAGATGGAAAGCCCAAAGGGAAATGCTTCAAGTGTGGCCTCAAAGGTCATTGGAAGAAAGATTGTCCCAAGTTCCTGGTCTCAGTTAAGAAAGATACATCTTTTTCATACTACATTGAAACTTGTCTAGTGGTTGATTCTACTAACTCATGGATAGTAGACTCAGGAGCCACTAATCATATCTGCAATTCATTGCAGGGGTTTCAGATAATGCAGAGAATTGAGAAAGGAGAGTTTGCCTTTAGAGTCGGAACTGGAGCTAAAGTTTGGGCAGTTGCAGTAGTAGTAGTTACCTTACATTTTCCATGTAATAGGATATTAGTTTTAAATAATGTTTTCTATGTTCCGGACATGAGGAAGAATTTAATTTCAGTTTCCAGATTAATTGAAATTCTCATGTCCGAACTTCTGCTGGGATATAAGCCTCTTCTACCGGTAGAAATTGCGGTTGACTGATGAAATTCTCAGGATCTGTCATTTCTACCGGTAGAACTTGCGGTTGACCAATGGAAATCTCCTGTCTGAACTCTCTGCTGGAAAATCAGCCACTTCTACCGGTAGAACTTGCGGTTGACTGATGGGGACCAGTTTCTTTACTCTCTACTTGATCCATTCATCCTCCAGAAGCTTCATTCTTCATCAAATTTCTGCAATTGACCAAAAATCAATATTCGTGCAAACTTATATGAAATTAACGGAATTAAACACGAATGAAGGTGATGGAAAGGCAATTAAGTCTCTAATTGCTTAATAATTAGGTACTTATCAGCAAGCCTTTAAAAAAATCAGATACTCTGTCTCCATCTAGTCCACAAAGGGCTTAAGACTATATATGTATTTTAATCTTAAAAGTGGCATGCAAGGAAGAAAAAAACAGACAAACAAATTCAAAGGTTAACCTGGGACCCTAGAAATATAGAGTGGCCAAAAGGTGCTCAGAAGTTTGTGGTAAGCAAGATCAAGCCCATGACTAACCCAATTTAGAAAATCAAAAGACCAAGGGGAATCAAGAGAACCAATTTTCATAGTCCTATGAGGGCCCATTTGATGCTACGAGAAGGGTCATTTGTTACCTACAATCAAATTTGTAATTACAGAATACTGGAGGAAGAAGCATGATTATGTGCTGATTGGTTTCTTGCAGTTGGGTGTTCAGCTTCTCAACACTTAAGCGTATATGTATTGTAAAACTATCATCTATCGAATTATTATTGCCATTCCACAAGGACTATAGGTGGTGTTTTAATCCTAGGCATTTGGTTGCACTACAATCGGTTTACCTGCAAATCTAAATACCTAACCCTGTCTACCTTTGGTTCTTGTCAAATCAAGCATGTAAACGAAGTTAAACTGAGCTATCTGCACTCAGCTAACAGAGACCCAAATGAGCCTGTACCCTTTTGTCCTTAAAACCAAATGAAACTCTATCCACTACCCAATTAAAAACAAGAGACACAACTGATATTGAGACTGCCAACTGAAGGACACTGGTTGCATTAAACACCATGACTAAGATGGCCACTAAACCAAAAGACCTTTTTTTTTTTTTTTTTCATTCTTGGATCTGAATTTATTCTATCTGAGATAGCTGTGGTATGGGCAATCAAATGACAGAACTGGATATTATCTTCAAACCCACAACTTTGAGAGACTAAACAACATAGCTCATACAATCAGAAGACTTAAAAAAGTACCAACAGTGCTTAGGAGAATTACCAATGGGCCATCCAAGAGATGCAAGAGCGAACGGTAACGGGGCGTAGGCGGCCGGGGTGGCAATCATCGTTGCAACATGGAAAGCTGCGTGCTTCCATGTCCCCTTTCCACTGTTAGAGGACATGAATTCTTCAAATGTCTTCAACCCCAGATTTCTCTCCTGGGCCTGTAGAGTCAGATTCCATCTTATCTCCTATCTTCTTTCTTTCTTCTACTTCTTCTTCCTTTGCCACTGCAATTCCATCAACACCATCTGCTGGTAAAAGAGTAAAATACTAGAAGAAAGAGTCATAGATGAGAAGGACTTTGGTTTTTCATTGGAGAGGGACAGAGAAGTTGATTGCTCAGAGAATTGCAAAAGTCTCTTGAGAAAGGAACTGAGGAAGAGAACAAAAGTCTCAGTTCTAATGTAAACTCCGTCTTGCTAGTTGAAAGATGACCAATGAGAACAAAAACCGTTGGTAGGAAAGTCAAAATTAGGAGGTACAGTGGATGCCCAGAGCCGAATCTGATATTGATGGGAGAAATACATACAAGGAAATTATCAAAGTCCAAGTAGGTGGCTATGATGCCCTAATATGGCAAGGATAGGAAATGAAAACAGAACTCTATTGTGACACAGCAGGGCATTGGCATACAGTAAGACACCTATACTTTGTCCATTTTTAAGTATCTGTATATATATTGGCGGCAAAATAATGAATGGTAAGCCTTTTCTTCCTTGAAAGTAAACACCACCTGATTTGTCTTATGACGATAGGGGTGCCTTGCTATGCCCCATTGTGGTTTAGCTCTAATAGGGGGAATATTTGTCTAGTGACTGTTCCCAAAGAAAAAACAATAAAAATAGACAACATCTTCCACCCAAGACAAAAGTACTTGTTTTTTTTGTGAGGCTTTTGTCATCAAGGACAACCAGATAAAGGGGGAATGTGATTTCAAAGTTCCATGACAGTCTTGGTATGCCCAAAAGAAATTAATGTACCATTCTTTTATATTGATTTTGAAAGGAATCTTTTGACTTAAATTCACAAATAGAAGCATCAATCGAATTTATTTGTTCCCCACTTGCAGTCCCAATGAATTTGGTTAATCTAAAGGTGATTGCGACAGTCTACCCCTTACAGTAGGAGGAGCTACAAGAAGGCATTTGGAAGTAAGAAATAGATGAGGCTCTTGAGATGCCATATGTTGCTGAATGCTGATTTTGTATAGTCCTGAGATGACTTTTGTCCTGGATGGATTTAATTAGGTTGAGCTTTGATGAGGAAAACATGTTCTCTTTTTAATATAAGGGAAAAAAATAGTACTAAGGTGGGCCATGGGTATAGATTGGATTTCCCCATCCAAGGAATGCAATTCATTATACTCATACTGAAGCTTAAAAGAAATATCCCTCTCATCTTCAAAATATCTTGTCAGGGCCTGGGCCAGGGCCAGACTAAAGGCCTTTTCTTTTTCAGTTGAGATTGAAACCCATGAACAAAAGGTCATAGCCCAACCCAGAGCAACTCCAACTTTGTCCAACTCAACCCATAACATCAAAGACACAACTACATCAAATTAAAGTAAAATCTAGTTAAAATCTGCCTACTTGAAGATATTATCACTCTCCTCTCTGACAAATCTTGCTCTTTTATAAATGAATAATTTGTTTGACGAATTCTTGTCAGGAGAATCTCAAATGCTCTCAAATTCTAGAAAGAAACTCTACAACTAGAATTTCCAAATGTCTATCTCAAGAATCAATCAAAATTATAGAGTTCGGAGCATTCCATTCACTATTTTAGCTGCTTCAATATAGCTGGTCTGGCGTTCCCTCCATCATGTAGGGAATTTGGAGAGTTCAGGGGATAAGGTCTAACAAGTACTTAGGATTTCCAATTTTCTGCCAGCTTATACTCCACTAAAAAGTTTAGGAAGTGTACGCCTGCATAGCTAATGCACTTCTGAATAGGCTAAAAGTGCATACACTATACTTCAGGTTGAAGACCTTATGTAAGGAGATTTGTTGAAGACCATCAACCAGTTATCCTTTAAAAAAAAAAAAAAAGAGATCATCAACCAACCCTCAATTACCAGGACATTTCAGAATTTAATTTAGTTCAACCATATGTACCTACCACTCTAATTAAAGTGAAAGTTGAGCGTACCCTGATTATTAAGGTTTGGTTTAAAAGTTCTGCAATGCAGTCATGGATGGAAAGGCCACACACAGTATTTAAATAGTTCTAAAAGCTTCAAAATTATCAGGGAGAAATTTCATTAAAATGGAAATGTAGTCATCTAATGGTTATAAAGAAATGGAAAAATTGTCAATGGGTCTAATTTTCAGCTGTAAGCAGCCCCATCTGCAAGAATTTCCAGAATCTCTTCTCATCTTTAGGAAAGAAAAGTTCTTTCTGAACTACAAAACAAGAGGCAGCTGATTTGATGTGAGCCTACATGTTTAGCACCTTCAGCCAAAAAATTGATGATCAAAGCCAAACACCAAATCTTATGGAAACCCAAATACACATGCATACAAAGAATTTGTTATATAATCAAAAGCTAAACAACAAAATTCAAGATAATTTACAGCAGAAAAAAGGTCGTATCCCATCAAAACTCAATACTATTGACTTGAGATGATTTGGGGTATCCATCATATTCCAACTTCATGGACAGAGACGCAGAGATTGCACGGAATTTCAGCCTCAATCCATCCATCATTTCTTGAACATTCTCATTCTCTGGATCCAAAATCGGATACTTCTCGATCAATTCCTCCATCTGTTTGATGTTCTTCTGAACTCTAGAAGAGAATCTTCCATGGGAATCCATGCGGATAGCAGCATTCCACATGTCAATGCAGCCCCGATAAAACCCTAATTCCTCTCCGATTTCAAATCCTAATTTCAAACCCACCTCCCTTCCCTCCTGCTTTCCTGGGGCCAAACCATCATTGAATCCATCTTGGAAACCCTTGTTGAAATGGGTTTCTTCCAAGTTAACAGAAGAGTCGAAAATGTCTTCAAGATTTTTTGAGTTTGGAGGTGGAGAATTCATGATTTTTTTTATACTTGAGAGGTTCACTTTTGGTGTATACTAGAACCTCGTTAATAAGGAGCGAGTGAAATAGGGCCTGCTCACTCGGTCGTGTGGACCTGCAAATAAATCAAGACAAAATGCAATTTTTTTTAATGCAGCATATTAATCAATATTTAAGACAAAATGTAATTTTTTTTTAATGGAGTATAATAAACATTATTTATTGTCATTAAAAACCATGCTATAAATAAACAATAAGGTTTAGAGCCTGTCTATTTGCATTAAAAATACATAGGAAAGGTTAATTAAAGAGGTGAAGGGTGAAGGATTTAAGGTGGAGATGTAGATAGGATTTCAGGTGAAGAAAAGCTTTTCTATGCAGGTTGATGGTTCACCATGGGGAAAGAGTAGGCCAAAGAGGACGTGGATGGTAATAGTACAGTTGGATCTCAAGAAGTGCTATCTATCAGAGGTTTTAGCTCAGGATAGATTGGAATGGAGAAACAAAATTCATGTAGCCCACCTTAACATAGTTGGGACAAGGTGTTGATGATGAAAATGATGATGTAGATAGCACCTTCACTTTCCTATGTATTGAATTACTAGGGAAATGGCTGGGCATTCATTTCCCATCTTCTTTTGATTCTATTTATCTCAAAAGTAAATGTTATTTTATTCTCATTTTTTTAAATTAACCTTTGATCTTCATTTTTACCCACTTATGGTATGAATCCAAATGTGTTCAATTGCAAACAAACAGGTCCTTAAGAAGATAATAACTATCAGCCAGTTGCTTCAACCAAAAATTAAGAGTAAGATTTCAATATGGTGGTGGTTATGGCATGGTAATGATAATATATATGAACCTATTCAGATTTGTACTTTACACACTAGTTATCTCAGTATGATACAATGAAGATATAAGCAACGTAGACATCTATATTAACTCTAGAATGACATGTCCATGTACAAGTCCTAAGCCTTTGACATCTCATGCTTCTTGTGAGTGAGAGAAGTGAAACTCCAGCTAGGATTTCTTCTTGCAAGATTAGGGCCAAGCTTCACCAAACCAGAGAATTCTCAAGAGTTCCAGCCTTCATCTACTTGGATTCACCATCTCTCTTGATAGATCTCATCATCTTCCTAACAAGGTAAGTTTCAAAATCCATCTCCATGTCTATAGCTTCCTAGGGTTTCTCTTTGTAAATTCTCACTATAATTCATGGTTCTCCTTGGGATTGGGCTATAGGAGGTGTTGATCTTGCTATTTTAGAGTTTTAGAGGTGTTGTTGGGTTTTGGAGGCTTAGAGGGCTTGGATCTTGAGAGATTGGCTTGGAAACCCTAGATTGGAGGCCAAGGCAAGTACAATATGCACGTAACATAGTATGCATGATGACGTACCTTTGATTCATGTGTTTGATCTCAATTGAATTGATGGATGATGTAGATTTCCCCAAGTTCTAAGCTCTTTTCTTGTTTTAGACCTTTATATGCTTGGACCACCAATTTGATGATGAAAGGCCTGATATATATGTGGTTTGATATTGAATTATGATGTGGTATGTGATGGAGAATGTTTCTTTGTGGTTTGGATGGAATTTGAGGAGATTTTGGTTGTATTGGAATTGGAGGAATTTCAAAACATTGGAGTTTGATTTCTGAAGCTTCACGGCTAGCCGTGGGTTATTTATGGCTAACAGTGGGACTCCAGAAGGCTAGCCGCCGGCTCCGCGGTAACATTTCCAGTATGCCGGTGTTTTTCAGGAAATGAAGTTCGGTGACCTTACGGTTAACCAGGTCAAATCCGATGGGAGTCTTGATAGATACAAGGCTAGACTGCTTGCTCAAGGTTTTAAACAAGAATATGGCATGGATTATGAAGAGACTTTCGCACCAGTTGCGAAAATGATCACAGTTCGTTGTCTCATCAGTGTTGCAGCTGCTCGAAATTGGCCTCTTTGGCAGATGGACGTGAAAAATGCGTTTCTACATGGTGATCTTCGGGAGATTGTTTACATGCGCCCACCCCCAGGGTATGCCTATCCACCAAAGCATGTCTGCAAATTAAAACGATCATTATATGGCCTTAAACAAGCCCCTCGCGCATGGTTTGACAAGTTTCTCTCAGCCATTTTACAGGCAAATTTTTATCATAGTCCATGTGATAGCTCGCTCCCTCTTCATTCGCCGTACATCACGTGGCTGTACAATTCTTTTGATATATGTTGATGATATGATAATCAGCGGCAATGATACTATAAGTATTGCAGATCTTAAGACTCATCTTATGCGTTCATTTCAAATGAAAGAACTTGGAGCTTTGACATATTTTCTTGGGTTGGAAATTTCAAGGAGCAAGGAAGGTATTCGTGTTAACCAAACCAAGTATGCAGATGACTTAATCAGGACAGCCAGACTCCAAGATGCGAAGACATTTGATACAACTCTTGAGCTCAATGTTAAAGTCAGCAAGAATGATGGATATCCGCTTGAGGATCCTACAATCTTTCGACGTTTAGTGGGGAGTCTCCTCTATCTGACTATGACTCGCCCCGATATTTCTCACGCAGTACACACTGTGAGTCAATTTGTCAGCAACCCACACACACCACATCTTGCTGCCGTCTATCGTATTCTACGATATCTAAATGGTACTCGAAATCGTGAACTGATTTACCCTTCTATGACATCCTTACAGCTTCAAGCATATGCAGACGCCGATTAGGATGGTTGTCCGAATACTCGTCGATCCACCACAGGATGGCGTATGTTTCTTGGACACTCCATCATTTCATGGAAATACAAAAAGCAAACTACAATATCCAAATCTTCAGCGGAGGCTGAATATCGTTCTATGTCTTCCGCAAGCGGTGAAATTGTTTGGCTCCGTCGCTTACTCCATGAATTTGGAGTTTTTCTCACCACCCCAACTCCTCTCTATGTTGACAACACAAGTGCCATCAGATTTGCTAAAAATACAATCTACCAGAAGTGCACCAAACACATCGAGATAGATTGTCACTTCATCCGTCAACATGTAGTTTCGGACACCATCAACCTGCCATATGTCTCTTCTCCTGATCAGTTGGCTGATATTTTTACTAAGAAACTACCTCGTGATCGTCATGATTACCTTGTTTCCAAATTGTTGCTTGGTTCCACCCAGCATCAATTTGAGGGGGGAGTGTAGAATGGATAAGGACCAATCCAATAAGATCCATCAGAAGCAGGCCTGACCCAAACTTGGCCCATGAACATAAATATCCCACGTGGGATCTAGTTAGATTGGGTCAACATTGTATATTATTTTCTTCCTTTCTTGGCTAGATTGTATTCTCCTTTTTTAGCTAGATGATTTCATTAGATCTGTAACGGCCTCAATTAGGCCCTGACTGTAGCCATTCATATGGCAAGTGTATACATAGAGTAGATGTCTTTCTTAATAAGAGGTAACAACGAGCGGAGAATTCTCTCCTTTCATATGATCTATCTCTCCTTCCTCTTATCACATTTACACGGCTAACAACAAGCTAACCGCTATACAAAAGAGACCTTGTTATGGTTACAATTCCAGTATGTGGGAATTTCACCAAAATTACACGGCAGATATCTCACGAGTCACGGCTAACCGCCACCCTCTTTTATGGCTAGCCGAGGCTAGGCCGACCATAAGTTTGGGATTTGCAGAAGTGCAGAATTTGCATCTTTTAACCCTGTTTAACCAATTTAACTTGTTTAAGGGCTTCTAATTGGAGACCTTGAGGTGCGAGGATGGGTGAGCTTAACATTCTCTCACCGGCTACCACAAAGTAGGGTATGGAAGGTTTAATTGGAACCGATACGATGATTAATATATGTTTTGGATATCAATCACCTTCGGAGCACCAAGTATTGAATATTGGACATCTAAAACCCCATTTAACCACTATATTGGTGAAGGTTGATATCATACCTAAAGGAGGGGCCTTGACCTAGATTGGCTACTTATATTTCTTCCTTGATTGTTCATCACTAAATTTATATACCTTGCTCTTATATCTTATTTCCTTTATGTTATGGTTGGAATGTGATGTATACCTTTTATGATTAGAATGAGGACCATGACCTAGGGTTTAACTAGAGGAGACCTTGAATGTGATTGGAGAACATATACCGTGTATGTGGCTAGACGAGCTATTCAATGGTGTTATGATTGGGATAACCTTTGAACCATGGAGTAGTTTGTTTGTTGCATGGTTGAAAAAATCGGCCGGTATGAATCGGTATCGGCCCATACCGATCCAATATTGCCCCGAGATATCGGTCTCGGGGCCAAATATCCCCAATATCTCGGCCCATATCGGCCGAGATATCCTTCATCTCGGTTTTTCCGAGATCAAAATATCGGCCGAGATCTCATAAAAAGTTTCAAAACCCTATTTTTTTCTATCTTTTTCCCCATCTTCATCTTCTTGTCCTCTCCTCTCATCTCCTTACTCCATAGAGCATCAACCATACTCCATCACACATCCCTCTTGCATATTTTCAAAGCCCACATCTATTTCTTGAAGAAAATATTATTCAAGGTAAGAGAAAATCAACTTAAAGTAATTTATTATGTGTTTTTTATTTTTTATTTTTAGATGAAGCATAGAAATCATTGGGTTTGTCACTTGTGTCGTGTTCTTCATTTAGAAGTTAGATCTACATACTTTCATGCTAGATCTACTCATACACATGATTTTGAAAAAAAAATGCAATTCTTTTATTTTCGGATTTTTTAATATTTGAATTATAATATATTATTTTTTGGGGATTTCATCATAAATATGTTCTTTTAATGATTCATGATCATTGTATGGTGTGTAAATGATTGATCTACATACTTTTATGCTAGATCTATATATTTAGGATTTTGAAAATGATTTTATTAAATCTTTATTTTTTCTAAAAATAATTATTCTTACTTGTTAGAATATTTGTGATACCAAAGGCTTATTAATATTTCTAATTTTAATGTCATCTTCAGGGTCTTGAATTTCAAGACTTATTTGATGATTGAGTTAGTATTAAATGATGATTGATATGTTAACTTTATTTTCTTATATTTTACACTAATAAATTGACCATGAGCATCAATAATGGTTGCATTATATCAAATACTGGAGAAGACAACGAACTGCGACACAAACATGACTCATAACTTAAGGTGACCGAGATTTTGATTTATTGCTGTTACTAGCATTTTCTAATATTCTGATTTTTTATATTTTTGCGAATTTTTTTTAATTAAAAAAAATCACACCGTGACGAGACCGATATCCACGACTGACACCGATATCATATCGATTTTTCGGCCCGGCCGATACCGCGATCGAGACCGAGATTTTAAACCATGGTTTGTTGTATGGATTAGATTACCCTTGAATGGATTGTCTGGGTTACGCTTTGATGGGATTGCTTTGATGGATTGGTACTTTGATGGTTTGATGGATGGGCTATTTGGATGGTTTGATGGGATGGATTGGACTTTGATACCGGACTTTGTTTGTATTGAGAAACCTTGTTCACACAAGGGAAGCCTAGCTAGACACCGACCCTTTTTGTATGGTTTCTTGAGTTGGCACTAATCACCCTTGGTAGAAGCTAATATTGCTTTGCCATCATGAGGGGATTCTTTGAGGTGGACGTACGCCACTGGGTACACTTTGACACTTCAAACTTTGGCCGGCAGACTCCGGTAACTTTGTTTCGGCTGGGCTATGATCTCGTGCATCCCCGCCGCAACTCATATGTAGTACAGGAGGGCAGCTTTATAATTTCCCCGCGGTACTAGCCTGTGGTTAGATGGTTGGATTATAGTTTACTTCCCTTATATTGATTCATGACGGACATATTATTATTGCATGATTTTCCTAACATTTCTATTCCTTGTTACTCTACAGATCATTATCATTGTCTTTATTCCTTTTGATGCAGTCATACTATACTATTTGTATACTATACTGCTGGGTCCTTTGTATCTGATTGTGTATAGCCTTGGTGTTGTAGGTAGTATCACCGACCCCATAGTCTCGGGGGGTGAGGTGTTCCTTGAGGCGCAAGTTGCGGAGGACTACGGGTGAGGAACCGGCAATCTAGCCGATCGTCCGAAGGACAGAGTGGGATCTTAATTGGACAGTTGATGTTGAGGCAATGTTCTTGGTTGTGTAAAAACTATTATACTCATATGGAACTTGTACCTTATACTTGCTTGATGTGTAGGATGACACCATTTGATGGATGTTGATTATTTGCTTCTGCTGATTTTATGTTACATTGCTTCCGCTTAATTTGGAAAGTTCCTTTGCTTGCTCTCCAAGTCTACAATAATTTTTTGAAGCTTTGAGAGAAAATCTTGTATTTTTTTCAAGCTTGTTTCCTTCCTTGATTTCTTGGTGAGCAAGCTCTTTCTAAATTAAGATCTCCTTGTTGCTTGAAATCTCTAGCATTGGACCCCACTAAAATCTTCTCAAATCTTAGTTTTCAAAGTGTTGCAAGAATGGTGGGCCCCCTTGGGCGTGCAACAAGAGACTTCTAACGCCGACAAACAAGATTACTATCAGTATATTGCCTTCACGGAGGACGCATAAAGATCACTTCTCTGAGAACCACGTGATGGAGATAAGCGCTCTCTCTCTCTCTCTCTCTCTCTCAAATGGAAATTTGCAGAGAGCATAATGTTGCACAAACGCACCCAAAGTGTGATGCTGACAAAAATAAAAGAACTCAACATTACGAGAAATGCAATACCGTTTAACAGATGGATCATAACATAGAAAATCTTTTTGTCCAGTTGCATATCCTCAGAAAACAGAACGAACATGTTGGGTTGTCAGTTTAGTCCTTTCCTGTGATGGGAGATGACCAAAGCATACACACCCAAATGTATGGAGAACATTATGCAGATGATGTTTCTGGTATAATTTGAAATAAGGAGTTTGATTTGATAAGATGGGTGACTGTTAACAACTTATAAGGTGGAATGGAATACTGACTACCTCAGACAGAAATAAAGATAGAACAAATGACTCAAGAAGGAGAGTTAGAACAACTTCTAAGACGACATTTTTTATTTTTTATTTATTTATTTTGCTACTTCATTCAATTGAAGTGTGTGGGAACATCACTTTTGTGAAAGAATTCCTTTTTCTCATAAAAAATTCAGAAGTTCATAAGAACTATATTCACCCCATTGTAAAATTTTAATGGTAGTGGTAAATTGGGTTCCAATTAAGGCAAGAAATTGTTTGACGGCATGAATAATGTCATTTTACACGTAACAAATAAACACATGTTAAATGTAAATCAATTATAATCATCAAGAAATGTCACAAAATATTTGTAACCACAGCGATATATTACAAGAGCTATTCCTCATATATCAGAATGAATTAACTCAAAACTAGCAGCTGCAAAATTACAATGAATGGAAAAAGGTAATACTTTATTTAGGCAACAAATTTACTTTATTCACCAATATAGCTGATATGTATGTATGTCTTTTTTTTTTTATGAAAAACCTGATAGGGATTCTGTTGAAACCACCCCTTCAACCGTGTCCTACCTGTAAATCAACAAGTTCATCTCACCCGATTATCATAATCAAAACCCTAAGTACTTTTCATTAAATCAGAACCCAAATAAATTCTACCCAACCAAAACTCTAATCAGACTACCATTAATACTCAAATCCCTAACCAAACCCCCTAATCAAATCATAACAAAACACCCATTAAAATCATAATCATAACCCCAATCAAACCCAATGAAAAACCCTAAGTTACTGTTTGTTTGCAATCAAATACATATGTGACATGATGGGATTAATAGGTTCAGTTGCAACAGGAGGGGGATGTGGGCCATCGGGCTCATTTGATAGGATCGTATCTCGTCTATCAGCTATGCTGTTACCAAAACACCAAAGCTGACTTCTCGCAGTCAAGGAGGCTTTTCCAGTTTTCCATTGATATCCGAAAGCATCTATGCTGCAATGTATGTTTGCAGATCACATGTTAGGAAACAACTATTGGTAAATCCTTAACAATTCATGCAAACTAACCTTGACGTATCACTCCAAAAACAATCATCAACGTTGACCCTCTTAAGTGCACCGTCTCATCCAAAACCACTTTGTCCTTAGATCTTCTTTGTAAACAAGTATTGTTTCTTAATTGATCGCATGTGTGCAGGGCAAAAAGATATCATGCGGCATCTTGTGCGGCCGCGTGCTTCGAGTCCAGGCAGTGTCCCACATGAGGGATGGGGCGGGGGTGGTGTTAAGTAGTTAATTTGCTGCACGGATTATAGGCGTATTGGTTAGCAACTTGAGACGATCGATTCCTTAATTGCTCCTTAATAAACACGCTTCCAAATTGCCCTTGCATAACTCTTTTTATTTCATTCCAACCCTCATTATTAAACCTAGCTGGAATCCCCTTCCAAGCTTGCATTACTCTTACCATAGCATCTATGAAGAAGACATCTTGTCCAAAAGTCCAAACCAAATAATCCCACTCCGATTTAGACGAACTTCCACTCTGTGTACTTTGCGTGGAAATTTTGTTCTCCATTTCTACATAACAAGTTGTCAAATAATGAATATGAACACCATCTATTATAGTTAGGAGCTATCAATGGACCAAGCTAGGACTTGAGTAAACCTTTCAATAGGCTGCACCAAGAATCCAACTGATTTAGTTAAAATCAGAGGGGGGGGGGGGGGGGGGGGGGGGTGTGTTACGGAGGAGGACTGTTAAAACTATTTACATCTTGTTGACAAACAGATTATGAAGTTCACAAACACCAGAACAAATAGAAATGCTATGGAAAGAAGATGTCTTGTTCATACAACCTTAAGAAAAAAATTTGCATGATTACAGGTAAATACAGTAAGGTTTGCACCCAAACTCACTATTAACTAATACTGGTTAGCAGCAATATCGGACGCTGCAGAACTTATTAAACAGGTGGTAGCCTTACCAGCAGCTGGCCATCCATGAGACATGATGCAATAATTATACATGTGCATAAAAAACAAAGACTAACACATTTGCTCGTCCTAAATTAATGCTATATCTGTTTGGGTCAGTATTCTATGAAGTAAAGTAGGAGTAGGAACAGAAGAGGTCCCTTGTGTTAATGGGTACTTTTTTCTGGGAAAAAGACAACAGCAACAACCTAAGAAGCACGGACACAGACACGGGACATGAACATGACACGACATGGACACGCCGACACGGCATTTCTCAAAAACGTAGGACACGGACACGTTAATAATTAATAATAATAATAAATCTAATCATATACTAAAAGATACTATCATTTTAACTTTGTAATCAAATAAATAAAAATTCAAGTACCACATTACCAACTAACAAAATATCAATTTTTTTCTCTTTTCTTCTTCCCTTTTTCTTTCGCTGGACGGACGAATGTTATTAGGGCAGCGGAAGGATGGCCCCTTTGCTTTTAAGTTATGACCTTTTACAAACAGCCCCTTTTATTTTCATTTTTTATTCTATTTTTTTTTTCCAATTAAAAGTGTCCGGAACGTGTCCCCAGCGTGTCCGAAATATTAAAAATAAAAAAATAATCAGGACACTCTTTTGGGCGTGTCCGACACGTGTCGGAGCGTGTCCGTGTCCGACACGTGTCAAACACCGACACTCTGGCCCCGGAGAAGTGTCCGTGCTTCCTCGGCAAACAGCAGAAGGGACTTCTTTCAGTTATCTGGTAGGAAGAGGAGGAAATTTCTTCAAGGAAAATCTGAATAAGCCCAGCCAATGGATATTGAGCTTTAAAGGGAATATTTTATTTTGCAAATGTGTGCCCATGGAATTTAGGATTTTTTCTAATTTTGGGGATGAGGAGAAAAAAAAAGTGAAGGTTGCTTTTTTGAGAAGTGTGGGGGTCACCCTCATGTTCTTTTCTAAGCATTCCAGATGGAGTTTTTTTTTTTTTTTTTTTTTTAACTTTCTGTAGCAGTTTAGCAATCTGAGGAGCATGGATATCACCTTCTTGAGACATGGGTGTAGCCACATACGTAAGCCCAAGCCCAGTCCCATTTTATAAGTAGGCCTGGAATTTAGGGCTGGCCTGATATACAGATTTGATAGTCCCACCTCAACTTAAACCATGTCCTCTCTTCAATTTCCACTGCATCAGATGTAACAGAAGTGAAACTAGTACTTATTTATGTGAACAAAAGTACACATTGTAAAAGGTTAGAGTGCTTTCCTCCTGCTTAAGATTCAAATCAAGCTCCCTTTTGGCCACTCTAAAACCCTTTTTCATCTGTAACAATCATCAGCTTGAGTAGCCAAATTGATGGCTACCATGGATAAAAATATCGGCCTTGGCGGCCGGTACCTGCGACGTTATTTTATAAACCGCTAGCGGCCGCTACATATTGTAGCGGCCGCTACGACCGCCACAAACGTGGTGGCCGATACGTATCGTTTTTTTTTTTTTTTTTTTTTTTTTTTTTTTTTTTTTTTTTTTTTTTTTTTAACTAGCGGGTATCGCACCGCTACGACCGCCACAGCTCGAACCCCCTCCGGGGGATACCCCCGGACCCCCTCCGCGAAGCGCATGTTAGAGAAGTGTCAATCAAGAAGACGAAATGATCCTACTTGACCATGATAGCTAAGACTTTTTTGCTGGTTGTCTTTTCATTTTTGTGCTTGGATGTCTATTATTATCATAACTTGCTAGATAAGATATTAAATCTGTTTAATTATGTTTGAAATTGTATAGTAGTAAAGATATAGTTTACCTATTACTACTAGATTTCAAACCGATCCTAATTAAATTATTTTATAAAGAACCCTCATTGTGCTGGTGACTAAGGTATTCCTATTTCCTTCACTAACTGTCTACTCTGTCATTTCTAAATTGGTGTTGATTGTTGATCACTTCATAGTTCATTCACTTGATTGAATTTGAACCTTGAATGTTGAAGTATTGATATTTAATTATTCAATGTTCATTAATGAGTAATGACCTAACTCTTAAGTCTTATGCCTTTATTTCATGTTCTAGTATTTTTTTTATGAGCTTTCCATTACTTTCTAAGTTAGTTATACTAAGAAACATTAATACATGTGAAAAAACTAATCATTACTATTATTTTCTAATTATACAGCGATACAGGACTTCATATATTGAGGGCACCGCTACGCCCCCTTTTCTTACTTACCTTTGCAAAAGAACCACATATTCTTTCATTTTACAATTTTCTGAATTTTCTGAAAATTTTTCAGATTTTTTGGGCAATTTTTTCAAATTGCACCGCTACGCCGCTACGTATCCCCGCTACGCTACGTATCGCCCGCTTCGTAGCGGCCCGACCGCTACCGCTATTTTCATCCCTGTGGCCTACACATTACCATGCAAAGCAACTGATGCATTTGCTGGTGGGGCCCACCTCAGACAGTCTCAACCAAACCAAATTTTTTTGTAGGACCAAATGTTTGAACTCATGGCACACTGTCTATCATAAAAGACATTGGTTTTATTTTTCATCTGTTCCTTCCTTTCTTGACCGTGTTATTGTTCTCAGCTGCTAATCCAATCCCACATAAGAACCCCTCAAGTCAAACCCTTAAAAAAGCAGTTGATAGAAAGACTTCGTTTGATGTCCTTTCTGGGTCTTTCAGATCTAGCACATAGGAGAAGAAGCAGTGAAGGATCTTAAAAAACTTCTTCCAAGCATTATGACATACACTTGATATGCATACTTAAAGTCCATATTACATACAGCATAAACCAACAAATTGCAATCAATCAAACAACACAAAGATGAAAAAGACATAACCAGAATAGAGATGGGGTAATTTGCAGAGGCGCAGATAATTGTATGAAGTAGCAACCAAATAAACCCAAAACCTGAAATCAATACCTTAAACTAATGCCTCAATCTCAAAACCATCACCAAAATGAAAACTTAAATCTGAAATTTGCACATCAATCTCCCACTCAATACCCAAATAAAAATCCAAATCTAAAATTAATACCTCATTCTCTGTTCACCCACATCAGAGGTTGGGATTTAAATCACCCAGAGAGAGAACGCGGAAAGATGGGGGCCAGAGAGATGCACAGGGAGAGGGAGGAAAGGGTGGACCGTGGGGAAGTGGGAACCGAGGGCTCTTTTTCCGGTAGAATTTTTTTTTTAGGATTTAAAAGAAAAAAAAACAGAGGTGAAAAGGTAATTTGAAGTGCCCATGCATCAAATCACTCATCTTACCCGAAAACTTAATTTTTTTTAACATTCTCTATTAGGGTTCTATCAAACTTTTTTTTTTTTAATTTTAAGGGTCCCTAGCGACCCTGCGTTTGACCCGTTCATACATTTTAGGACTTAGAAAATCCAATTTTCTTTCTTATTTTTTTTTTCTTCATCAGCGTTGACAGCTACTCCACATCGGCTGCTAGGCGTATTCTCAGTGTTTCTCGGTCGTCCTCCATCGAGGCATGGTGATATGGAATTAGAAAAATTATGAAAAAGGTTTCTGAAAAGTAAAAAATCATGCTTTAGGGCAAAGTACAAACTCAAACATTTCCATTGGTCTACCCCTAATAGCATATGCACTTTAATGTTCTCTACCAAACAACGGCATGTGACTTTAATGGTCATCAAGAGCTGGGTATATCATACGGACGGGAAGCAAGTCGAGCATGGTCGTTTTTTTTTTCAAGAATGTGGAATGAGGGATGAGTTTCGTGCATTTATAAGCGTACGCCGCAAGGTCGATAGAGACCCTTAACATTACCAAAAGGTCGATTGAGACTCTATAAACAAAGTAAATGGGAGCTCTGTGAAGGTTAGGATGGACCGCAGTGTCACTAGGGACCCTTAACATTAAGAAAAAAAAAGGTTGATAGGGACCCTAGTAGAGAATGTTAAAAAAAATTACATTTTCAGGCAAAATGATTGATTTGGTGCAAAGGCACTTAAAATTAAATTTTCAGTATAGTGGTCACCTAATCCATTTTTTCCTGTTAAATTAAAAAAAAAAAAAAAAATTTACATTAGTTGACCACTGGACTGAAAATGTCATTTTAAGTGACCTTGCACCAAATCAGTCATTTTGTCCAAAAAAGTAAATTTCTTTTTTAACATTTTCTATTAGCGTCCCTATCGACCTTTGTTTTCAATGTTAAGGGTCCCTAGCGACCCTACGGTCTATCGTAACCTTCAAAGAACCATAACATTCAGCGTTAAGGCTTTCGATAACTCGCTCGTAGTTCTCTTTTGTTGCTGATGTAGAATCATGCGACTCTTTCCATGATAAGCCCAGTGAAGAAAGTTTATGCCTCTCCCTCAAGCCCACTTTGTCTACATCTGAAGAATTTAGCACATTTTGGAGGTTTTGAATGTTTATAAAACCTCGAAGGTTTAGATCTCGCAATTCATCTATTCCATTCTCTTTGCTCACAATGAATAATGTCAATGTCGGAGGACACTTAATTTTGAAATCCTGGCTGGCATTTGAGTTATTCTATCACTCCCACATATTTCAAGATGCCTAAGGCTAATCAGCTTCCACATATTATTTGGTAATTCTCGGAGATTTCCACAATATAAGAGTTTTAACGTCTGCAAGCTCCAAAGGGTGCAGATTGATTCAGGCAATGTCTCAATGTTAGTCCCAGACAAGTCAAGGTATCTTAGATGTTTCAACTGACCTATTGAATTGGGCAAGGTTTTGATGTTGATATAACATAACTTCAAGACCCCACAAACATGTTAAACTTAAAATGTCTTATAGGATCACATGCTCCTCATTTCTTATATTTTCTAGAATGGGCGTCTGTAATTTTTGTGCATTATGAAAGCTCATCAGATCCGTTAGCATTATTCTCCCTTCGGAAGCAAATGAAAAATGTCTAGTTTTTCTTGGGACACATTCCATTCTTCTAGCTTTCACAATTAAGCACTCAGTTCTTCTAACGGACTTTGCAAGATCATAAATGTGGTCATGCATCTTATATAGCAGTTTGTCACTGTCCAAAACATATAATTTGGTCTCCACAGAACCATAACATTCAGCGTGGAAATCTCCCTCTTTACCCTAGCATATGGGTCCAAGCCAACAATAGAGAAATGCATGCAAAAATGGTCACATGCATGGAACTAGGAATTATGAAAATGGTTTATGAAAAGTAAAAAATTATGTTTTTAGGGCAAAATACAAACTTCACATTTCCATTGCTCTACCCAAAATAATATCATATGCACTTTAATATTCTCCACCAAACAAAGGCGTGTGGCTTTAAATGGTATTCAAAGGTGGGAATTACCTATGGAGGGGAAGCAAGTCGAGTTTCAATCGTTTTTTTTCTCAAGAACAAGGAATGAGGATGAGTTCCGTTCATTTATAAGCGTACACCGCACGGTCTATATATGGAGACACTTATCTGTAGAAATAAATGTCGACTGAGACCCTACAAACAAAGTAAATGGGAATTCTGTGAAGGTTACGATGGACCGCAATGTCACTAGGGACCCTTAACATTGAAAAACAAAGGTCGATAGGAACGCTAGTAGAAAATATTTTTTAAAAAAAAGTCTTCGGGCAAAATGACTGATTTGGTGCAGTGTCACTTAAAATGACCTTTTGGTCCAATGGTCACCTAATGTGTTTTTTTGTTTTTTTGGTAAAATCCCCTTTTTTATATCTAGAGAGGGTGAGGGAACTGAGTTGAAAGAGGGTTTTCTGACTTGCTAAAAATTTGATTTGGAACCTGTAGGTGCAGAAAAATAATGACCCACAATAACTGGGGTGCCTTAGAGGACTTATCCAAATCGGTGAAGATGACGTGCCGCCTGAAAGCCTGAAAGGGAAGAGCAAACAGTCAGAGGACCCTGGCTGTGGGCAGCGCAAGGCTCTCCGATGCTTAAGTCAGTTCAGGGACTGAGTAAGGGAGATAGAGAAAATCACAGAGTAGGAGTGTGCGTCATGGGTTGCATACCTTAGAGTGGAGATGAAGATGATCTTTATAGGAGATGGGGGTGTCTTGCGTGGACGAGCCTCATGATGGGCCACGCCACGTGGGTGGCCTTGTCCATTCAGCCCACATTTCATTAAATGCCAGCCTTACCTACCCATTCCTCATTAAATGCCAATCCTATCGGGCCAGGCATTGGTCTGACTTTTGGGCCAGGTCCCATCGGGCCTGGGCTGGTGCCATGCTTTTGGGGGCGCACGTGTACCGTATAACGTCGTTCTGTCAGGAATGATGAATCGCAGGGCGTGCCTTAGCATGCGCCGTTGTCCTGTCATCAGTCCCATCGGCATCTGTCAGATCCGCAGTGCCGAGGTCGGATGCCGAGGCTGGATAGGGCGATGCGCGTCATCTGACTTCGGGGGTTCTCACTTCGGCGAATGCCGCGATTCTTCAGCCGCGGTCAGCCTTGTCCGAGGGGAGGCATAATCAAACTGCCTTAAGACCGGGGCTAGCACTGATCTCGGCTTAGTGGAAACAACCCCAGTCTTTTGAGCTCTTAGAGTATCCCAACTCTTTGAGGTCGAAGCTGATCAGGTCTTGCCGAGATGCAGTGTGCCGCGATGCTTTACTAATCCTGCGTCCGAGTTCCGAGGGAGCTCAAACGACTCCTGGTTTTGAAATCTCGTCGCCGTTTCGGTTGCTGGCGTCTTTATTTCTATCCGCTGTCGCTTCGGGACCCGAGGCATTAAATGGCGCACGGGAATCAAGCTGGCGCTTCCACGTGTCTTCTTCTGTTTGGCAGGCCCGTCTTTTCACAACGGCGCGCGCAGTGAAAAGACGCGCCCTTTTTGAAATTCGAAGGGGCGCCATGATTAGGTACTTCCTTCGTGGCTATAAGTAGGGGGCTCGCCCCTTTTTCTCCTTCTTTCCTCCTTAGCCTCGTTCTACTCTTCTTCCTCTGCTTTCCAGTGCTTTCGTCCTCCCTCTCGCTTTCGCTCTCAGAACTCCTTCTCTCCTTCCCTGCCTTCGCCTCTGTTGAACGGAAGGGATTGCTGCAGGGATTCTCCGGACCTTCGCCGGAAAGGGGGGCTAACTTGGCTCTGTTCTGCTTTTTGATCTTCTCGTAAGTCTCCTTTCCCTTATTTCTGTTTCATTCTGCTTTCTAGGGCTCAGTTCTGTCTAGAGTTTTCCTCTGTCTAGGGTTTTCTTTCGTTCCTTAGCACATTCTTTCCTTCTCCTAGCATTTTTATCTGAGAGATGGGCATTTACAGCCACTGGATAGAGTCTGAGAGGGGGTTAGCCGACCTTAGGGTTAGGTATAGCATACCAGATGGGGTCCAGGTCATGGCGGCTCCTGTCATGTCCTATACCATTGGGGATTTCTACGACGGCTGGATGCCGTTTCCCTTGGTGGCCGTAATCGAGGGCGGGGTTAGGTTTCCCCTCCGTCCTCTGCTTAGGGAGTGTCTCCGGGCATGGCACCTCTGCCCTTGCCAACTGATGCCCAACAGTTTCAAGATTGTAATGGGCACGGACGCGCTCAATACAATCCTGGGCATTGGTCTCGGCGTCCACGATATCGAGGAGGCCTATGATATTTGCAAATCCGGGAAGGATATGTACTATCTTCGCGTCAAGTCGGGTCGGAGGCCATTTGTGCAAGCCCTGGAGGACTCTAATAAATATGCCGGGGACGATCGGCTGATGGTCACGGGCAACTGGGAGTTCGGCGATGACGAGCCCATTTCGGAAAGATCTTTCAAGATCCCTCGTCACTTCGGCACCCCTCCAAGTAATTAAAACCTTAGTACGCCTTTTTACTTCTTCAGCTTTTTTGTACTGCCGATCTTATGTTTTCTGTTTGTTCTGCAGGTGTTCGTCAGAGGAGAGCGGCTGCTTTCCGAGAAGGCTGGGAACTGAACAGATCCTGGATCCGGGCCCTAGAGAGTTACCACGGCCACAACGACAGGTCTGCGTGGAAACTGCTGGGGTACGAGCCTAGATACCGCGGCTACAAGGACAAGAAGCAGACTGCCCACCGTGCGCAAGCCGTGGCGGAAATAGAAGAGGAGGCCAGAGTGCGTGAAGAGCAGACTGCGGCGGATTCGGGGGATCATTCTGCATCCAACTCTGAGGCGTCGACTTCGGGATCCGAGGACAACGCCGAGACGATCGGGAGAATCGTCCTTTCAGAGACTGAGTCCGAGGAAGAGATGGATAGGACCCGCCCGAAGCCTGTTCTACGGAACCTCAAGGCCGTGCCAGTGAGCGGCAAGGGCCGCGGCACACCATCTTCCCTCTCGCGCACCCTCGTCGTCGAGTGCGCCATCGTCATCTACCGCGCCCCCACCCATTCGGACGCCTACGCCACTAGCCGCGACCGAGACCGGGACTCCCGGGGTCTCTTCCACCCTGGCCACGCAGGGGGAGGACCTCGCCAGGAAGAGGGCCAGGGTCGAAGGCTCGGCCGGAGAGTCGTCTGGGTCGGGGATGGCGACTCGGGCTCACCCTGCCCCTTGGAGGCCGAGCTTCATGCTCCAGCCCGGGAGGCCATTGACGGTAGATGACCGTCTTGCGGGGGGGCCGCTGGTGGTCGCTTGCCTGGGGAGTGCCTGTGCCTTGCCGCGGGACATGGAGAACTATGACAAGATGGACGACATCACCCTGCTGGCATCGCAGATGAAGGCGAATCTGTGCGTAAGTCCAACTTTTCTTCAACACTTCTCGTTTTGTTATTGCTTTTTGCTCACTGGTGGATTTACTTCCTTGCAAAGCGTCCAGATGGCCCAGGTTTCGGTGTCTCGCATCCAAAAGTGCCACGCCGAGCTGAAGAGAATGCAGGCTATCTGTGAACAACATAAGAAGGCCTTGGAGGAGGCGAAGGCTAAGGTGACGGAGTACGAGGATACGCACCAATCCCTTTTTGCCGTGCTTGACAAGGTGAAGTCGGCATTTGACCTGGCCAAGAGGAGGGAGGCCGAGCTGGAGAGGTCTGTCTCGGGGCTGGAGAGGAAGGTGTTAGAGCTGGAGAGCCAGAAAACCGAACTCGAGCTCAACCTCCAAGCCGAAGTCAAAGTTGCCTTCCAGGTTGGCGCGGACGTGGCGGGCGAAGAGTACGCTGCGCAAGTTAACGACATCCGGATCTTGTCTTGGGAGATGGGGTGGAGGGTGGCCCTGGACAAGATGGGCGTCCCCCACGATCATCCTGCCTATGCGAGACCGGATGAGTATCCTTGCTCTGACGCCGTGGAGGGTGCATAGGAGGCTCCTGCCGTCCAGCCGGAATCGGAACTCCCAGCAACAGTATCCGAGGCACCTGTTGAAGCCGCAAACCTGGTCGCGGCCTCCACATCCGAAGCTCCTCCTGTGGCTTCGACTACGGGTGCGGATAGCGGTGCTCCTGCCGCGTGAAGCCCGTCCGCCGCTGCTCCCTTCTTCCTTTTTCTCTGATGTAATCTTTCTTGTTTAGGCTCATCGCGCCCTTTATGTAGGGAAACTTTTACCATCCTAAATGAAAATCTTTCCTTTGATCTATCCCGTGTTTCCCTTTACTTTGTGCTTATGTTTGATCTGACTGTGCTAAGTGTTTCGCTTCGGCAATGTGGCCGAGCACCATTCCTTGGGGACCACTATTAATTTAATAGCCGCGCTTGGTAGCTGTAGCTCTTAGAATGCGATGTAGGGTTGATCCAAGGCATTGAGTATTTTCCGTAATGAAAAGGCGAGTGAGTGATAATACCCAAGTATATGAGCTCGGTAAGTGCCGTGCTGCTTTTTTGCATTTTAGTGCTTGTACTACTCTTTTCTCTTGGAAGCGGACCTTGGCCGAATTGGACTAACATTGGCCGAGAAGAACTGTCGTGCGCCGAGGTGAAACCAGAATCCTGTTGATCTCGGCCGAGCTCTAGTTCAGCACGGCCTTGATGGTGTTTGAACCCAGAGTCCCAGTGATCTCGGCCGTGCGAACTTTAGGGGTGTATGAACCCGGAATTTAGGAAACGACTGAGCTTCCGAGCTTGAAGCCTTTTCCAGGGTCAAGGACCCGGAGCTTTAGGAAACGACTGAGTGTTTGAACTCGAAGCCTTTTCCAGGGCGGTAGACCCGGAGCTTTAGGAAACGACTGAGTGTTTGAACTCGAAGCCTTTTTCAGGGCGGTAGACCCGGAGCTTTAGGAAACGACTGAGTGTTTGGACTCGAAGCCTTTTCCAGGGCGGTAGACTCAGAGCTTTAGGAAACGACTGAGTGTTTGAACTCGAAGCCTTTTCCAGGGCGGTAGACCCGGAGCTTTAGGAAACGACTGAGTGTTTGAACTCGAAGCCTTTTCCAGGGCGGTAGACCCGGAGCTGCCGAAGTCAGTTTAGGAGAGATGACACAGATCGATGATAGGGCAAAAGCTACTTTCATTGATTCCGGCACATTACATCTTTAGAAATAGAATTTCTTTAAGTGGGATGCATTCCATGGTCTCGGCAGCGGCTCGCCTTCCAAGTCTTCGAGCTTGTAGGATGATCTTCCCGCCAATGATACAACCCTGAACGGGCCATGCCAGTTCGGGGCCAGCTTTCCTTCGTTTGGCTCTTTGTCAGCTGGCAGGGTCTTTTTTAGAACCAGTTCTCCAACGGAGAAGCTCCTTTCCCTGACTTTTTGATTGTATGCTCTGGCCAGCCGCTGCTGATAGTCAGTCAGTCGCAGGGCTGCTGCTTCTCGGCGCTCGTCTGCCAGCTCCAGCTCCGTTGCCAGGTTCGTCTCGTTTCGGCCTTGGTCGACCAACCCTGTCCTCAGGGTGGGGAGGCCAATTTCTAAGGGAATGACCGCCTCCATCCCATAGGCCAGAGAGAAAGGTGTCGCCGAGGTGGACCGTCTTGGAGTCGTTCTGTATGCCCATAGTACGCTCGGAAGCTCTTCTACCCATCTTCCCTTTGCCTTGTCCAGTCGCTTCTTCAGGCCGTCCAGGATCACTTTGTTAGAGATTTTGGCCTGGCCATTGCTCTGTGGATATACCGGAGTGGAGTAATGGTTTCTGATGCCATGCTCTTGGCAGAAGTCTTTGAAGGACTTGGAGTCGAACTGAGTTCCGTTGTCCGAGATCAGGGTCATGGGGATGCCGAACCTCGTTATGATGTTTTTCCAAACGAAGTTCCTGGAATCCCTGTCCGTGATGGAGGACAACGGTTCAGCTTCTATCCACTTCGTGAAGTAGTCCGTAGCGACTATCAGCCATCTCTTGTTCCCTGGAGCTCGGTGGAGAGGCCCCACAATGTCCATGCCCCATTGAGCGAAAGGCCATGGACTAGAGAGGGGACTCAGATCTTGAGCTGGCTGATGGAGAGAGTGGGAGAACTTCTGGCACTTCTCGCATTTCCTCGCGTACACCTGCGCGTCCTTCTGCATGTAGGGCCACCAGTAACCTTGGCTTATAGCCCTGTAGGCCAGTGATCGACCTCCTATGTGACTGCCACAGATTCCTTCGTGGATCTCATACAGGAAGTTGTCCACCTTGCTCGGGTGGACGCATTGGAGATATGGACCTGTGAAGGATTTCCTGTAGAGTTTGCCTTCGGGAGAGAGCCAGAATCGAGCTGCCTTGAGTCTGATTCGGTGGGCTTCAGTTTTGTCCTCGGGGAGCTGATCGTCCTTCAAGTAAGCGATGATTGGATCCATCCAGCTCGAGCCGAGGTCAGCACAAAGAACTAGCCGAGGTGAGTGGAGTTCTAGGTTTGATTTTGATATTGACCCAACCTCGACGGTCCTTCTCTTTCCGGCTTCGACAGCGGAGGCCAGGTTGGCGAGCGCATCAGCGTGCGTGTTGGTGTCCCGGGAGATCTGCCTGACCTCGGTTTTCTGGAAATGAGACAGCAGTTTTCTCGCGAGGGCTAAGTAGGCCGCCATCCTGTCGTCCCTGGCCTGGTAGTCTCCAGCGAGCTGGCTAGTCTCCAGTTGTGAATCGCTGAAGATGATCAGGTGCTGGGCTCCGAGGATTTGGGCGCTGTTCAACCCTGCTATCAGTGCTTCATACTCTGCCTCATTGTTTGTTGCTTTGAAGTCCAAGGTGAAAGCCTGCTCTATGACCAGACCCTCTGGCGATTGAAGGACTATGCCGGCGCCAGCTCTCTTGGAGGTGGACGAACCGTCGACAAAGGTCTTCCATGCAGGGGTGGGAGACTGTTCGACCTCGGTTACTTCTGGCTCATGCCCTATGCCCCCCAGTTCCGTGCCGAGCTGGGTCGGAGCCGAGTTCGGCGAGATGAATTCGACGATGAAGTCTGCCAGAATCTGGGCTTTGATCGCAGTTCGGGGACGGTACTGTATATCATACTGCCCCAGTTCAACTGCCCACTTTGATATTCGCCCTGAAAAGTCAGCCTTTTGGAATATAGAACGGAGTGGATGCTCCGTGATCACCACAATGGAGTGGGATTGAAAATAATGGGAGAGCTTGCGGGAGGCACTGACGAGAGCCAACGCGAGCTTCTCCAATAGAAGGTATCTGGTCTCGGCATCAAGCAGGGTCTTGCTCGTGTAATAAATTAGTTTTTGAATTCCCTCGTCCTCCCTGATGAGGACGGAGCTCACTGCGTGATCCGAGACCGCAAGATATAAATACAAAGTCTCCCCCCGGGTTGGGGTGGAGAGTAAGGGTGGTGAGGACAGATAGATTTTGAGCGCGGCCAACGCCTGGTCGCACTCAGGAGTCCACTGGAATTTTAAAATTTTCCTTAGAAGCTGAAAGAAAGGCCTGCACTTATCTGATGACCGGCTAATGAAGCGATTGAGTGCTGCAGCCATTCCTGTGAGCTTCTGGACTTCTTTCGTGGTAGAGGGGCTCAGGATGCCCTGGATCGCGGTGATCTGGTCTGGATTGGCCTCTATCCCCCTCCGCGTCACCAAGCTGCCGAGGAACTTGCCAGAGGCTACGCCGAAGGCGCACTTGGAAGCGTTGAGCTTGAGCTTGAACGCGCGAAGAATGCCGAAGACTTGGCCGAGATCCTCCAGGTGGTCGCTGGAGTGCTCTGATTTGACGACCATATCGTCGATGTACACCTCCACCGTTTTGCCGAGCTGAGCCTGGAACATCTTCGTCATGAGGCGCTGATATGTTGCCCCCGCGTTCTTTAGCCCGAAGGGCATGACCTTGTAGCAATAAGTGCCGCGGGGGGTTATGAATGATGTCTTCTCCTCGTTAGGCTCGTACAGTGGAATCTGGTGGTAGCCTCTGTAGCCGTCGAGGAAGCTCATTCGGTCATGGCCAGCAGTTGCCTCGATCATTTGATCGATCTTTGGAAGGGGGAAACTATCTTTAGGGCAGGCCCTATTTAGGTCTGTGAAGTCCACGCACACCCTCCATTTACCAGTTTTCATTTTAACCACCACCGTATTAGCCAGCCAGACCGGGTACTGGACTTCCCGGAAGGCACCTGCCTCCAACAGTTTGTCGACCTCTTCGACGACCGCGTCCGTCTGCTGCAGCCCTGTCCTTCGGGCTTTTTGCACTACTGGCTTGTGGCTGGGGTCCACATTCATCTTGTGGCACATGACCTCGGGGTCGATCCCAGGCATTTCGCTTGGGCTCCAAGCGAAGACATCGACGTTCTGCATCAGGAACCTCGAGAGCTCGGCTCTCTCTTCGTCTTGCAGCTGGGTGCCAATTAGGAAAAACCTGTCTGGGTCCGCCGAGTCGAGCCTGACCTCGGCCAGATCCTCAATACTTTTCTTCTCGGGGTCGCGGCCGATTTCATCTAGCCCTTTCTCGAACTCGGCGATGTTGACGTGCTCTGACTCTTTCTCTGCTGGGACCGCGGCCAGCATGCACTGCCTAGCTTGCTGCTGATCTCCCTATACTGTGACCACTTCCATCTTGCCCTCCTTGTTCTCGAGTACGAACTTCAGCTTCTGGTGGAGGGAAGACGAGACGACTTCCAATTTGTGGAGCCACGTTCTGCCCAGGATGACGTTGTAGGGAGAAGGGGCGTCCACGACCAGGAAGTCGGCCGACACGGAGGCTCCGCCCACCCGGGTTTCCAGGGTGATCTTACCCTTGGGATAGACTGGCTTGGCGGATAACCCTAGCAGGGGTGCGCGGACTTCCGTGAGGTCTGTTTCCGAGAGGTTCATTTTCTTGAAGCATTCGTAGTAGAGGACCTCGGAAGAGCTGCCGGAGTCGACGAGGATCCTCTTCACGGTAAAGTCTCTCAGCTTCATCGTGAGGAGCAGGGGGTCGTTGTGGGGAAGCTGAATCCCCTCTAGATCTCTGTCTGAGAACGAGATCGCGGGTCGGTCGCGGCGGGCTCTTTTGGATGCCGGCCCGAGCTCGGCTCTCATCACCTCTTTCCCGTGCGATGCCCTCCTGGCTTCGGCACGAGCCTGGGAGCTGCCGCGAGACGAGGGAGTGGGAGCTGAGGATGCCAGGTGGATCACGTTAATGATCTTTTCGGAATCCTCGCTGTCTGGATCCCGGGCCGAGCTCTGGTGAACTCGGCTCTCGCTGCCGCCGGCATCTTCTGCCTTGATGAACTCTGGAATGCGGCCTTCGCCGGCAAGCCTCTCTAGGTACCACTTCAGAGACTTGCACTCCTCGGTCTTGTGCCCGTTACCTTTGTGGTAGGAGCAGTAGAGCTTGCTTCGGCTGCCGGTAGTGGGCTCATTCCTCAAGGGCGGAGGCCACTTGAAGAACGGCTTGGTTTTTATTTTGTTTAAGATCTGGTATATCGGTTCCTTGAAGACGACATTGACGCCCTGATAGGCGTCGGTGGGAGGTCCGGGCCTCCTGTTGCCCCTAGACTTGGACGACGTAGGCCTTGCCGAATTGGCGACCCAGGCCTGCTTGGGCTCGTGCTTCTGGAAGGGCCTCCCGCCCTTCTGCCGAGGCTGGCTGCTCTTCTGTCCGAGCTCCGGGCTTTCGTCCTCTTCCCGGGCCCGGATTTCATCTTCCTCCCGGGCTACAAAGCCTTTTATCCGGGACATTAACTCCGGCATGGATTCTGGGGGATCTCCAACCAAGTCCTTCCGGAGGTCGTGTCCGGGCACCAGGGCATGTTGGAAGGCAAAGATTGCTATTTCCTCCCTGGTGCCCTCGACCTGGCTGTAAACCGCCCAGAATTGTTGGACGAACTTGGCGAGGCTCTCGTCCTGCTTCATTTTCAGGGCGAGGATGTCCCCCTCTGTCTTGGGGACGACACTATAGGCTTGGGGCTTTTTCAGGAAGGAGAGCTGGAGCTCCTTCCAGCTCGAAACTGATTTCTCGGGGAGAGCGCAGAACCCTTCAGGGGGAGGTCACCCAAACTGGAGGAGAAGATCTTGCAGTTGAGGTGGCCCTCAATTCCCCAGATGGACATCTTCTGGGAGAAGTGTCGGAGGTGAGCGGATGGGTCGGACAGTCCGTCGTAGGGGACGAACCGCGGGACAGAGAACTTTTCGGGCAAGGGAGTCCGTTTGATGTCTCGCGTGAAGGGTGAGCCCCCCAGATCGGTGTGGCCACAGATCTGTTTCTGGTCCCGCATGTCCAGGTTGTGCTGAAGAGCCAACCTGATGCGTTTGTCGAACCGCTCCTGCTCGTCGTCCTTTACTGGTGTCCGCGCTCTTGGCTTTCGCTTGGAGTGGTTCGGGCTGCGATGGCTATGAGCTCGGCCATCGCGGCTATGATGACTTCGGCTGTTGCTTGAGCCTTCATCATAGATCTGGCTACGCTTGTGGTCCAGATGGTGCCTCAGATCCTCGCGAGGAGGCTGGGCTGCCTTGCTCGGGGCGTCCCTCTTCTTGCCCTGAGGATCAGAGACCTGCCTCAGCGAGGCAGTTTGCGCTGCTCTCAGCTGCTGCTGGAGCTCACGGATTAACCGCTCCTGCTTTTGGAGGAGAGCGTTTTGAACTGCGACATCTCCTCCAGCTGCAGGAGGCTGAGCGCGGCGCGCTTCTTCTACTGCCACGGCTTTATCTTTGCGAGGACGCTCATGCCGACGCTCGTCGCGTCGGGGGTGGCGTGACCTCGTCTGCTGAGAGCGAGGCCTCGAGTCCCTCTTGGAGGGGGATCTCGACGTAGAGCTGCGAGCCTAGGCGGCCTTCGCCTGCAGATGTGCCATGCACCGTTCTGGACCGTCCCTGAGGAGGGACGTCCGTCGACGGGCCTGGCTGCTCGTGCATTGCTCTCGAAGATTCTCCGCCCTTCTTAGCTTTCGGAGGCATGGTTTCTGGGAGGATTGAGAAGGTTGGGATATTACTTTCCCACAGACGGCGCCAATTGTAGGTGCAGAAAAATAATGACCCACAATAACTGGGGTGCCTTAGAGGACTTATCCAAATCGGTGAAGATGACGTGCCGCCTGAAAGCCTGAAAGGGAAGAGCAAACAGTCAGAGGACCCTGGCTGTGGGCAGCGCAAGGCTCTCCGATGCTTAAGTCAGTTCAGGGACTGAGTAAGGGAGATAGAGAAAATCACAGAGTAGGAGTGTGCGTCATGGGTTGCATACCTTAGAGTGGAGATGAAGATGATATTTATAGGAGATGGGGGTGTCTTGCGTGGACGAGCCTCATGATGGGCCACGCCACGTGGGTGGCCTTGTCCATTCAGCCCACATTTCATTAAATGCCAGCCTTACCTACCCATTCCCCATTAAATGCCAATCCTATCGGGCCAGGCATTGGTCTGACTTTTGGGCCAGGTCCCATCGGGCCTGGCCTGGTGCCATGCTTTTGGGGCGCACGTGTACCGTATAACGCCGTTCTGTCAGGAATGATGAATCGCAGGGCGTGCCTTAGCATGCGCCGTTGTCCTGTCATCAGTCCCATCGGCATTTGTCAGATCCGCAGTGCCGAGGTCGGATGCCAAGGCTGGATAGGGCGATGCGCGTCATCTGACTTCGGGGGTTCTCACTTCGGCGAATGCCGCGATTCTTCAGCCGCGGTCAGCCTTGTCCGAGGGGAGGCATAATCAAACTGCCTTAAGACCGGGGCTAGCACTGATCTCGGCTTAGTGGAAACAACCCCACACAGAACCTATTTTAAGTATCAACTTATAAATGGGGTATGGTCTTAAAACGTAATTTAGGTTTCGATTGCTAAACAAGTCTAATTATGGATCCATACTGTTATGACCCCGTAGACCTGAGACCCGGCTCGGGGATGTGCATTTTTACTGTTTTAGTATATGGTTATTGACTTTGCATAGGCTAATGTCAAAAACTTCATGTAACAACCTATATATTAGTTTTAAAGATGTTCGTATTTATTGAAAAGTAGATTTGATGCATTATTATTAAGTTGAATGATATCCCTTTTTGGATTTTTCGGGTTGAATAATATCTCTATTTTAAAGAATAAAAAATAAAAATTAAAAAAGAAGTCGGAGTGGGACCTGGCCCCCTTAACTTCATTTGACTCTTTTAGTAGAGTTGCCAAACTCGCCCTAAAGGAACCAGGGTCTAAAATCAAGAAAACAAGTTTTGAAACAAAGAAGGAACCAGAACAGCCTTTAAAAAATGGTTTTGGGTCCAGTATGGTTCTAGCCTAGAATCAACCCATTTGCATCCTTAATTACCATGTTTGTCAAAATTATCAATTTAACATGACAAAATGAGTGTTTTTTTTTTTTTTTTTGGTAGATGACAAAATGAGTGTTACAATGGTTGTAGATGTTTTGACAAAATTCCACGAGATACTGTATATGATTGGACATTATGTTTAGGAGTTAAAAGAATGCATTTTCTTAGTTAGGCATCTATATTTGCACTTGTGCAAGGAATTAACAATGCATATTTGCGGGTCTTTCTTATTCTTTTTGGATATCCCATTCAATGGGATTTTTCTTCTTGTTTGAATATATGTGAGAAATTGCATTCGGGTATTGGTAATTGGGAGATGCTCCTATGAGAGATGCTTTCACCTTATTATGAGAGATAAAGTGGGGGCCCTCACATCCATATCCAATGCCAACAACTTAAATGTGAGGGCCCCCACCTTATCTCTCATAGTAAGGTGAGAGGTATCTCTTATATGCATCCCCCTTGGTAATTAATTGTAGTTTTGAGTTATAGGGATGACTTGCTAGGACCAAATTAAAACCCTGGTGTTGAGATAAACACTCTTTTCTTTTTCTAATTCTCTTTAATTTATGTTTTTTCTAATAATTATATCAAAATATTTATTAGCCATCCCCTTTTAAAGGATTAAGCATTTCCCCTTTTTGATTTGATCAAAGTCAAATACAACCATACAAATTAGACCTAAAAACTCAAGAAAGAATTTCAAAGATGAACAAAAAAGACTACATTTGAATATGAACTAATATTGTTATTAACGTTACCCTTCACTAGTAATTGTTAAAGATGGGAGTGATTTTCAAAAAGTAAATAATCTTAGAGGTTTTACTTTGGTCCAGCCATTAGAATTATCAAGTGTGGAGCCAAGCATCATGAAAAAAGGCAACCAGCAAAGTTGAGACTAGGGGTGCAACGGTTCGCTTAACCCTGTATTTTGGGGAAAACCGTTAACCGAATCATATTTTACGGTTTTCAGTTTTTTTCAAACCGTAACCATACCCTAAAGAATCGTTAAAAAACCGGACCGCGGCTAACCGTATTAAACAGTTCAGTTAGGGTTAATTGTCAATTAAAATACATATATTTTTTTTGTCAGAATGTAAAATACATGTTCAAAAGTCAAAACCAAATATCCTAATAAAAAATTACATAATTCCAAAATACTAAAGTAGCATTAAAATGTTCACATAGAAAAATGAAATAATAAAGTGCATTTTTCCAGCAAACACATCCTTGATCTTTCACTTTTTTCTCTTTCATTTTTTGTTCCAATGATTAAGGCTCAGAAGTCAAAAAGGGTTATTTAAGTTATAAATTACACAATACTCCATTTCTTTTTTTTTCTTTTAAATTGGGGTGTAACAGTAAATCGTGTGTTTTGGATAACTGGTTAACCGAATCGTATTTTACTGTTCGATTTGGTTAATAATAGTGAGTCGAAACTAAAAACCGAAACCGAACAATGAAACACGATTTTTCGATTTTAATAACCGTAATCGAAATCATGAAATACGGTTATTAACCGTCGGTTCGGTTCAGTCGGTTCGACGGTTTTTCTTTTCTTTTTTTTTTTACACCCCTAGTTGAGACGGCCTTATAAAACCACATAAACTTCACTACCGTTTTTTAAATACAAGCATGTGGCAAAGCTTAAAAGGACTAATTATGAAAATAACAAAATATCCATCAAAGTAAAATTACGTTACTAGATGTGGTAAGCGATGCAAACTAAGATCATGATATTGTTATGGAAAGTGACGCAACGGAACTGACAAACCTACGATTGACGATCAAACACGCACACACAAAATCTACACAATATCAAGCAATCAATCCACGAAAAAGAGGAAGACACAACGATTTACATAATTTAGCAAAGCTGGCTACGTCCACGAAGAAAGCTCATATCAATTTTTTTCTCTCCAGCCCGTGCTGTGTTCAATAGGGTTAGGGGTGTTCATGAGCCGGGCTGGGGTAGGGTAAGGAACATCCAGGCATAGCCCGGCTTCTAATTTGTATGCCCAAGCCTAGCTCAGGCCCGAATTACGCCTTAACTAGCTAGCCCAAGCCCAGCCCACCTGAACAACATGAAGCCCAAGCACAACCCATGTTAGGTTTATAATTTAAGAACTAGGTAGTTTACATTGTCTTGAGGGTAGTTTTACTAGTTTGTTCATGCATATGTGTCTAACTTTCTAGTGTTCGAATCCCTACATCGATATTTTATTAACACCATTATTATATTCAGTCCGGGCTGGGCTTTGAGTTCTCTACAACTGAATCAAAGCCCGGCCCATATGTTAAATGGGCCTAAATTAAAAAATCGGACCTGACCCTAATATTATAATCGAGGGACCAAGCCCTGCCAAAAGCGAGCTAGCCCGGTCCATAAGCACCCCTACACAAGGTTTAGGGCTACTAATTATATCAATATATAATTCCTATTTTCTTGGCCTGTAAGAAAGTCTTTCTTAGCAAAAAAAGAAAAAAAGAAAAAAAAGAAAGGGCACAATTACCAAAATATCCCAAATCCAGTTGCGCCAAGATTAACTCAAATTGACTAATCCAACTAACCTAGAATACAAGACAATAACCCATTAACATTTTTAAGAGAACTATTAAATTTTCAATAAGTTCTCGTTTTCTTGGGGTGAACGAGCAGTGGGCAAGGAAGGGCCCGGGGCCATGCCATGTACCTAAGCCGTCCTTATTTCCTAAGAGGTACAAAATGCTGCTACAAAATCATCTGTTTGGACTCATTTACTTGTTTTAACATCTTGAAAGAATTTAATAAGACCTAAGTAAAAAAAACAAAGGATATTATATGATGTGTGTCAGCATGATGGCTGTACAGGAGCTGATAGTTGACTGTGCCAGTTGACAAGCTGAGGACCAGCTGACAAGCTGACACATGTATGGTTCAAAACATGATGAGTCATGGGCAAAGGTAAGGCTCTCCATTGCTCTTGATGCTATAAATAGAAGCATCCTGTATTGGGTTGAAACACACAGAGAAGAAGCTAGTAGCTTGAGAGAGTAATAGAAGGGTGTACCTGGGATTGGGGTTGAAAGAGTTCAACTGTAATCTTTCCTCCATATAGTAATACTCTTGTCATTCTCGCGTGGATGTAGGCTCAAGCCGAACCACGTTATCTCTGTGTGTGATCTCTTTTCTCTCTGTGGTTTGATCTTGTTATCTGTGGCTTGATTGGTGCTCTTAAACACAACAAACTGGTATCAGAGCTTCGAGTGATCGGAGGAGATCCGTTGAATCGGATTTCGAGCGGGCCATGAATCTTGTAGATTGATTGCAGAAGATAAGGCGATCACAAGGTGGGCCACTGGTAGAAACCGAGCCAAATTTTTTGGTTCGGCTTGCTGCTGTACGACCGGAGGAGGAGAAGAGGAACAAGATCTGTTTTTTGTTTTGATCTCTGTCGCTGTTCCGTGCAGTGACCGGAGAAGAAAAACAGAGATTGGAAGAAGGGGCAGGGGCTTTCCTCGTTGAAAAGCGGGAGTGAAGAAGAGAATCGCAGCCGCCGTTCTCGTCGCGTGAGGACCGCTGCTTCTACGTGTCGCCGGCGCTGATCGGAGGAAGTAACAGGTCGATTTTGGGTTTATGTTCTTCCTCTGGTCCCACATTGCCGAGGACAGCACGCCGGAATCATCGTCGTCGCCACTGCGCGTCGCCGGAGAAAGAGACCGCTGCCGTTGCTGGAATCCTGTGTTGCCTCGACGTGCTGTGTCCGAAGGAGAAGTAGCAGCGAGGACGCTGCTCTCTGTTCCAAAAGTTGTTCCAGAACGAGAGTGAAGGAGAAGACCCCGTTTGGGTTCAGATTTCAAATCATTTGTGTTTAAGAATCTTTGACTTGGTAGTCTGAAGCACCAAGGGAATTTATGGTCCCTGAAGCACCACATAAATTGGTAATCCCTAAGTCCTGGTTGTAAGCTAGATCAGTTTCGGGTCAGGTTGACCTGGTCCACGTAGGAAGCCCAGCAGCAAAGCATAAAGGTACTGATGTCATCGCTGGTCAAAGGTTGATTTGACCAAATCAAAGGCTGAAAATTATTTTCGCGATATCTTGGAGATTCGGAGTCTGATCGGAGATCCGTTTGAACCCGTGGACTCATTGTGAGCAGATCTATGCAGGTGTGGGAAAAGATTTGTGAAATGGCTGCAAAATTTAAAATTGAAAAATTCAATGGAAATAATGACTTTAGTCTATGGCGTTTGAAGATGCATGCTTTGCTAGTTCAAAATGGGTTGCAGAAAGCTTTGAAGGGAAAGAATGTTGTGTCTGACAAACTGTCAGACGAAGAGAAGGATGAGTTGTTGGAAAAGGTGTATGGTCAAATTCTGCTATTTTTTAGCGATGGTGTACTACGAAAGGTTGCTCAAGAAAAAACTGCTGCTTGGCATATGGCAGAAGTTGGAGAACTTGTACATCACAAAGTCTCTCACAAATCGCTTGTATCTGAAGAAGCGGTTGTTCACCTTACAAATGCAGGAGGGTACGTCTGTTTCAAACCACCTTGATTCTTTTACAAAAGCTATTTTGGATCTTGAAATATAGATGTTAAAATTGATGATGATGACCAAGCCATTATGTTGTTATGTTCATTACCACCCTCGTATGAGAACTTTGTTGATACCATGATATATGGTAGAGAGACTCTGTCCAAGGAGAATGTTGAGTCAGCCTTGAACTCCAAGGAGTTAAAGAAAAAGGTTGCTACAGAAAACAATGACAGTTCTGGTGAGGGTTTGGTAGTGCGTGGGAGAACAGAGAAGAAATGGCAGAACAGAAGAGATCGCTCTAGGTCAAAATAAAAAAAAAACTAGAAAATTATAGTGCTTCCAATGTCATAAGGAATGACACTTTAAAAAAGATTGTCCAGAGTGCAAAGGAAAGGAGAAAGCACATGATTCTGGAAATGTAGCCGGTGTTGCAGAAGACAGTTCTGATGATGCAAATGTTCTCTCTGTTACCGTTGGTAGCTCAGGTGATGAGTGGCTCCTTAATTTGGGTTGTTCCTACCATATGTGTCCTAATAGGGACTGGTTTGCCACTTATCATTCTATAGATGATGGTAAAGTTCTAATGGGGAAACAATGCAGCCTGTAAGGTTGTTGGGATATGATCAATCTGAATTAAGATGTATGACGGTATTGTAAGAACTTTGTCAGATGTCAGGCACATTCCAGAGTTGAAGAAAAATCTAATTTCCTTGGGTACGCTTGACTCCAACGGCTGTACCTACAAAGCTGGAGGTGGAGTTATGAGAATCTCAAAGGGTGCTCTTATAGTGATGAAGGGACAAAAGCAGAATGACCTCTATTTTCTTCAAGGTAGCATAGTTACAGGTGCTGCTACTATATCATCCTAAGATTCAGATTTGGAAACTACCAAGTTATGGCATATGCGACTTGGGCATATGAGCAAGAGAGGCACTTGGGCATATGAGCGAGAGAGGCATGGATGAGCTGAGTAAACAAGGTTTGCTCTGCGGCCAGAAAACAAGAAAGCTGGACTTCTGTGAGCATTGTGTCTTCGGAAAGCAATGCAGAGTCAAGTTCAGCACAGCAGTTCATCGGACCAAGGGCACTTTGGATTATATCCATTCTGACCTTTGGGGTCCCTCTCGTGTTCCATCTCTGGGAGGTGGCAGATATATGTTGACTTTCATTGATGATTATTCTCGGAAGGTTTGGGTATATATCTTAAAGCACAAGGATGAAGTCTTTGTACAGTTCAAGCAATGGAAGACTATGATCGAGAAGCAGACAGGTAAACAGATCAAGCGCCTGAGGACTGACAATGGCTTGGAATTCTGCGGAGGTGCTTTTAATGAGTTTTGCAAGAATGAAGGTATTGTGAGACATCGCACAGTCAGAAATACCCCACAACAGAATGGAGTTGCAGAACGGATGAACAGGACTATTCTAGAGGGGACCCGCTGCATGCTCTCTAATGCAGGGTTATCTAGGAAGTTATAGGCGGAAGCTGTTAACACAGCTTATTATCTGATCAACCGGTCTCCATCAACAGCTATTGAGTGTAAAACTACTGAAGATGTATGGTCTGGATCTCCTACTGATTATACCAATTTATGAATATTTGGTTGTCCTGTTTATGCTCATGTGAATGATGGTAAGCTTGAACCAAGGGCAAGAAAGTGCATATTTCTAGGGTATGCACATGGGGTGAAGGGATATAGGCTTTGGTGTCTAGATGGAAAATCACCTAAATGCATTATCAGCAGAGACGTGACCTTTGATGAGTCTGCTATGTTTAAGCGAAGGAGTGCATTGATGCTGGAAATGACAATGGTGTCAGTAAACAGATGGAGGAGCAAAATGGTGTCAGTAAACAGGTGGAGCTTGAGAAGGAAGCTTTAGAAAACTTGCAGGATAAGGTGCAAGCAGATGTCCCAGTTAGACAGGGTGTAGAGGAGATGCAAAGCTCAAGCGAGGAAACTGCAGTTCCGGATGATTACATGCTTACTAGGGACAGAGATAGGAGGCAGATTAAGAAACCTCAGAGATACAGGCATGAAGATATTGTTGCCTACGCTTTTAATACAGCTGAGAGTATTGAGTCAGAGCCGGTTACATATCGAGATGCCGTCACTAGCAAATAATCATCAAGATGGGCCGTAGCCATGGGTGAAGAGATTGAATCTCTTCACAAGAATCAAACTTGGGAGCTGGTGAAACCACCGAAGGGCCAGAAGATTGTTGGTTGCAAATGGGTCTTCAAGAAAAAGGAAGGAACTCCAGGGGTGGAAGATGCTAGGTTCAAAGCACGACTAGTTGCAAAAGGCTATACTCAGATGGAGGGTATTGACTTCAATGAAGTGTTCTCTCCTGTGGTGAAGCATAGTTCAATCCGGGTGCTACTTGCTATGGTTGCTCTATTGGACTTAGAGCTGGAGCAGCTTGATGTCAAGACTGCATTTTTACATGGCGAGCTAGAAGAACGAATTTATATGCATCAACCAGAGGGGTTTGAAATCCAAGGTAAGGAGGATTATGTTTGCTTACTAAAGAAATCATTGTATGGCTTAAAACAATCTCCTAGACAGTGGTATAAGCGTTTCGATACCTTTATGGTTAGAAACAGTTATTGCAAGAGTGGGTATGACAACTGTGTCTACCACAAGAAGCTTCCAAATGGTTCTTTTATTTGTTTATTGTTATATGTTGATGACATGTTAATTGTTGCTAAGGACATGTTTGAGATCAACAGGCTGAAAGCTCAGCTCAGTGGTGAATTTGAAATGAAAGACTTAGGTGCTGCGAAGAAAATTCTTGGGATGGAGATTCGAAGGGACCGAAAAGCGGGCAAATTGTCTTTTTCACAAAAGGGGTACGTTGAGAAGGTTCTGGAGCGCTTTGGTATGCAAAGCTCGAAACCTGTGAATACTCCACTGGCAGTCCATTTTAAACTTTCTGCTGCTTTATCACCACAAACTGAGGAAGAGGTGGAGCACATGTCACGTGTTCCTTATGCTAGTGCAGTTGGGAGTATCATGTATGCCATGGTTTGTACAAGGCCAGACATTTCACACGCAGTTAGTGTAGTTAGCAGATACATGGATAACCCCGGGAAAGCCCATTGGCAGGCAGTGAAATGGATACTTCGCTACTTGAAAGGTACTACTGATGTTGGGATAATGTATGATAGAAACAACAACACCTCTGGAAGTGTTATTGGATATGTTGATTCAGATTTTGCTGGAGATCTGGACAGAAGAAGATCCTTGACAGGTTATGTCTTCACTTTTGTTAGCGGTTGCCATTAGTTGGAAGGCAGCATTGCAATCTAAAGCTGTCTTGTCTACCACTGAAACAGAATACATGGCAGCTACAGAGGCAGTGAAAAAAGCTATTTGGCTGACAGGCTTGGTTGTTGATCTTGGATTGGAACAGAAGATGACTACTGTGTTCTGTGATAGTCAGAGTGCGATCGATCTGACACACAATCCTAAGTATCTTGAAAAAACCAAACACATTGATGTCAGGGCACACTTCATTCGAGATGTCATCTCTGAGGGTTCTATTGAAATGATTAAGATTGCTACTGCAGAGAATCCAGCAGATATGATGACCAAGACTATTCCAGCAGTCAAGTTCAAGCATTGCTTGGACTTGATCGGTGTGACCAGTACCTGAGTGCCCTAAGGGGCAGATGGAGACGGTGAGACGTATTATGTGCTATGAGGATCGACTCCTATAATCGCCAAGGTGGAGATTTGTCAGCATGATGGCTGTACAGGAGCCGATAGTTGACTGTGCCAGTTGACAAGCCGAGGACCAGCAGACAAGCTGACACATGTATGGTTCAAAACATGATGAGGCATGGGCAAAGGTAAGGCTCTCCATTGCTCTTGATGCTATAAATAGAAGCATCCTGTATTGGGTTGAAACACACAGAGAAGAAGCTAGTAGCTTGAGAGAGTAATAGAAGGGTGTACCTGGGATTGGGGTTGAAAGAGTTCATCTGTAATATTTCCTCCATATAGTAATACTCTTGTCATTCTCGCGTGGATGTAGGCTCAAGCCGAACCACGTTCTCTGTGTGTGATCTCTTTTCTCTCTGTGGTTTGATCTTGTTATCTGTGGCTTGATTGGTGCTCTTAAGCACAACAATGTGGGTGTTGAGAGGTCAAGTTTAATGAATTGAATTTTTAGTTTTGACTTGTATAGTTAATACTCATGCTTCTGATTAAAGAAACAATGATTATTTTAATACTAGTTTGGTTTATGTGTTTCATCTCCTACAGATCACAATAATTAGTCCACAATTACCAGTTAACAAAATGACTAAAATATCCAATGAAATGTTTCAAATACTAGAATATCAAATGGCTTACAGAATTGACTCTTTTTTTCTTTATTGGAAGTAACATTAAGTAAACTGGTCCTCATCATGAAGTTGATCCTCACTCCCCCACAATGCGAATATGTCTTACCATTCTATTTGGAGAGAGTTTGGCATTTGAGAAATTCCAGTAAAGGGACTCTGAAAAGAATTTTGAGGGTTTTTAAAGTTCTTTTTTTTTTCTTTTTGTTACCATTATTTGTTGAATTTTTATTGGAAGGCTTGTGAATTTGAAATGTTCTTCAGACTTCATCACCCTGAATTCCTAAATTCTATATTTTATGGAGAAGATAGAAAAAAAAAAAAAAACTACAGTAAAATGGCTAAAATACCCATGAAATGTGTAGAATTCAAATTCTTTGTAGAAATTGAAAGAGTTCCGAAGCCCGAAGGTAAACTTTGAATTTGAGGTGTTTTTAGTTCTTGGTACAAAAGGTCCTAGATTCCATGTTTGTATGTGTTGTACCATCAGAACATGACAGGTCCATTCTAGGAAGGCAGATTGAGATTCTCTCGTAGGTATTACATGGAACCTTCTTATATAGGGCCTACGCAGAGATGATCGTGAGGGGTTTGTACCTTAACAGGTAGTTTGGTTTTGGGGGTAAACTGAGAATTTTTATGTGGATTTTGAGTGGGAATCTATATTTTTTAATTAGGTTTTTTCAAGCACACTGTAGTTTAACAGGTGCGACCACACCCGCATGGTTGTGCCTAGGTCTACCCTGATGATCCGGACTATTCAAGATGAATTTCCACCTCCTGTAATGATATACCCTCAAAATGTAATTCAAAATAAGTGGGTTTCACTGCACTTTTGACCACATGAAAAAACTGAGTAACACCACATCAGTAGTGATTCTATGTCAGCACCCATCACATTTCCTTCATATAATGAATCATGTAGTGGGACCTACTCATTTTAAACTGAATTTTAAGGATATGTCCTTGCAGTAGATGAAATTCATCTTGAATGGCGGAGTTCCATAGATTTGTGACACAGTTCAATATAATAGCTCAAAGAAGGAACTGGACTCATTCTGATTTTATAAAATTGTGCATGTTTCTACCAAAAAGGAAAAAGGAAAGTAAGAACAACAAACTGTGCATGTCCAAAATATAAACTATTGGAGGTTGCTTGAGCACTTGTTTGATGCACATGAACTACTAGATTCTATTGAGTCCCAATTCTAGGTAGAACTCAAAAGATTTTCTAAGTCAATCATTAAGAATACATCAGAAAACTCATTACCAAAGTCGAAACCACTTAAAATCACTTTCCTACATTATTCTATCACCAAGAAGAATTTTACCAAGACCAAAGTTAAAAGTCACAACTCACCGCGTCAACATATTGATTTGACCTTTTTCTTTCTTATTCAGATCATGTGTTTTAGACCTGATCAATGTCATAGTGGTCATAATTCTAATAAAGAAATCTTAATCATAAAAGAAAAAAATGGGGCAATAATTTTGAACATTTGGATTTCAATATAGACTTTTGTTGATGGATTAGTAATGATGGACTCAGAAAATCTGAGTCTCAATTTCAAAGAATCCAAATTTCGGTTGATTTTTGGATCAACTGATGCCAAGCATTAAAATAAATAAATAAATAACTTTTGGCTTTGATTCAAAATTCGTCATCTCAAGCAAAGTTATGACCATCATTTTACAAGAGAAAAAAGAAAAAAAATGAAAAGAAAAGAAAAGCAGGAAGTTTCCTAAAATTTGCAGACACAAAAAAAGTAAAGAAAAAGAGATCATCTTTTGAGTGATCCAAACTCATCAATGGTTGCATGTGCATCAGTTTTCTTTCAGGTGGAAAGAAGCTCACTACGAGCTTTTCTTCTATTAGAATTGTAAGTTGTACACCTGTTGCTGATGGAGTGATAATTTTATTCCTTTACTATTTCATGGAGATGATGTCTTCATTGGCAGAAGTCAATTTATCCTGATAAGAGCATATACATATTTGGTCATGCATTGTGCATATATCATTGTCTTTATCAAAGGCATGACGGTCCTAAAGGTGAACATCCTGCCTCCATTGGTACAAGATTGCCTCAATCTTCGCCTTTCTATTTTTGCAATTATGACTAAACATCAATGCCTAACTTGCACAGTTGCACCTCATCCTATTTTATGAGCCAAACATCAAAACCCTTATCAAAATGATATGTGCTCCCTTGCGGAACCATACTTGTTTGGATGAAAACAAAAGTCACAATGATTTTCTTTAAAAGGAAAAAATTACGTGAGCCGTTTTGATGGAGAAGGGAGGAGAGGAAAGAGGGAACAATGGATGAAAGAGAAATTACTCGTATATTGCATTCTACTAAACTCAATTACATCCATCAATTTATAGAAAATTAAATGTAAACTTAATTACTAATAAATAGGAAATACAAATATACCATCGTAATCAAATAAGCATACTTAATTAAATAAGGAAAGCAATATAATCCATCTGGATAGCGTCACCGGCCCATCTCCTTTTGTGCGTGTGCTAAGTCAACAATTAATTTAACAAGCTGCCTCTAGGCTTGTAGCTAGATGGCGAGATAGGATTGATAAACTGTGAGTTAAATATGACCTTAATCTCAAGATCGTATAACATAGATAAAAAATGCCAAATTAATGGTTGGATTGGATTTTGGTGGCTCCTCAATAGATGCTTGGGATAATCAATGAAAGCAGTTCTCATCCATACTCAATTCGTATCTTAACATTGATCATGCATATAGGCAGGCAAAGTGAGCCCAAAAGACGAGTTGTAATGCAGTTGGATCCCTGTTTAGATATTGGATTTTCAACAAAATCAAATATTTGTCTTCTTGCTTCAGGTGGTGTTTTGTCATGTTAACGGGCAAGCGTTTAGGGCTGGCAATCCTGCTCAGCCTTTAAAAGCCCACAAAACGAGGACTTTTCTTTTTATCCTAAAGCCCGATGAGATGGTAAGGCCTAATTTTGAAAAGCCTGCAACCTTGAGGGCCGAGCTAGGACTTAACTTAGCTGGCTTGAGGGGGCCAGGCTCGACCATCCATCTATTAATATATAAAATAAATAATATATATAATATATAATAGATATATAGATAGATTTTTACCCAAAAAATATAAAGAACCCTTCTAATTAGCAATTAATGATAGAGCCTTAATATTTTGTCAAAAGATATTAACAAAAAAATATTAACCAAATCTTAGGTAATTTTTTTTATGGATATCCCCATGGATCCTAATATTGTCACCTATGTTTGATTCTATATTTGCCCAAATTCTTCAATGAGAAAGAAATTTAAATTGTCATTGATTAGACTGATTTTCACCATTAATGTAAACTACTGGTGTTTGAGAGTTTAGATAGATGGCCATCAACATCATCATTGAGTGGGGTTAAGCTTTAGCAAGTAGCCACTAATTGATTCCAATTTCTTTCTATCCCCTTACTTCCATGATTATTGTGTCATTCAAGCAGACCCTAGATATGGAGATAAAGTTTGTGACTCTGACCCATGTTCAGAAGCTTCAAATCATATGTACTTCATCTTAGGTAGTCAGAATTTAATTTTTTTGTGATAAAAGTTGCAAAGAATTACAAGATAGGGTTAATGCTAATTCAAAAGTAGTCTAATGTCTATTTGAACCACGTACTAAATAATTTATTTAAAAAAACTCTAATGCCTTTTGTAATAAATAAATCTAATTGAATTAGATGAGACCTGTCAAATAGGTTTTGATGGTCCATATTATTACTTTATAAAAAAATATAGTATATAAACTAGTAAAAAGGACTATAACTAGCAGAAATTCAATTGCAATAATCTTACTAATATCCTCAGAACAAACGAAACAGTTCACAATATTACTTAGGCTATGTAACTACGGCTAGTATGCTAAGGTCTTTAATAGTGTCATCCGTATCCTAATTTCATGTCACAATAATATCAAATTAGTTTATTTCATTTAATTCTAAATAATATTTTATATGAGGATAAAGTAACTTGTTTCATGCATTCTTTTAGAAATGAGATAAAAAGATTGACTTTTGTATTGCACGTGTCCTTAGCTTGAATAAAGGAGAGCTAGCATCATAGATAGTATAGAAAAATTATTATATTTAATAATATAAAAAATAATTTCTTTCGGCCCTGGTGCGTGAGGGTAGGGTAAGGGCTTCAATTTTTGTAGACCCGCTAAGAGTTCCGAGGGCTTTGGCTCTAAGGGTGCACACCGGGTCTTGAGACCCGGTCCGACCCGGACCTTATCGGGCTGACTCGATAAAGGATTTATCGGACCGGGTCAAACCCGACCCGGACCTTACTTAACAGGTCCGGGTTTCGGGTATGAATTTTTTAAGTTATCGGGTCATCGGGTGACCCGATAACCCGATAACAAATGAATTGGAATTTGGAAACAGAATTATAAATTTATAATTAGGACATTAGGTTAGGGGTTCTTTCACTTCTTCGGTTCTCAGACCTTCTCCTCTGCTCGCAGCCTCTGCTTGGTCCTCTCAAGATCTACTCGTGCCTTCTCTGCAGTCTGCAGGCTGCTCTGCAACTCCTTCTCTTCTCGAGCTCCTCGTTCCTCCGTCGCCGTTGATGGAGAAGGCACAGAAGCCATTGCGGTCCGCGGATGCATAAAGAGGCTTTCGCATGTGGGTTGCGAAATACATGGCTGATCCAAACAAACATGGAACGAAAAATTTGAAGATGCACGTCAAGAAGTGCAAAGTTTTACTGTCTCAAAAAGGTCCAATGGACAACTATACCATATCTCATGATGGTGATACTACAAGCAATGAAATGAGGCTTCACAAATTTGATTTTAATCTGATTCGTTCCACTCTCATTGAGTGGATTATTTGCGAAGAGCTACCGTTCAGAATTATTGAAAGCGAGAAATTCAAAGAGTTTTGTAAGGTTATGGAGCCACGATATGCGGTACCGTCACGTATGACAGTTGCCAGACACATCTTCAAAATGTATAATGCTCAGAAGGAGAAATTGAAAGAGGCTTTGGAGGGTTCCGTTGGTCGAGTAAGTCTTACCACAGACATGTGGACTTCTGTAAACAATTCAAGCTACATGTGCATAACAGCTCACTTTATTGACAAAAGTTGGAAGTTGCATAAGAGGATTATTAGCTTTTGTATGGTTGAGGACCACAGGGGTGAGGGCATTGGGAAACAACTTGAGAAGGTGACTAAAGAGTGGGGGATAGAAAAGATCATGTGCATAACTGTTGATAATGCTTCTGCTAATGAAGGTGCGTGGAATAGATGAAAAAATATGGGTGTAAGCATGTGTTGGGTGGAAATTATCTACATGTAAGATGTTTCGCTCATATATTGAATATCATCGTGAAATTTGGATTACAGAAGTGTATTATTTCGGTTGAAAGAATCAGAAATGCAGTGAAGTATGTGAGATCGTCTCCTAAGAGGCTTTCTAAGTTCTTGGAGTGTACGAAACAGGTTGGAGTTACTTGTACTAAATCTTTGTGCCTTGATGTTGCTACAAGATGGAACTCTACTTATTTGATGTTAGAGGTTGCTGTGGAGTATGAGCTTGTGTTTGACCGCTTATATGATGAAGATTTGGGTTACCGAAACTCTTTCTCAAATGGCATTGTTGTTGGTGCTCCAACCTTTAATGATTGGATGACTGCTCGCAAGTTAATCCCTTTCTTGAGACCTTTTTATAATGCCACTGTAGCATTATCGGGGAGTTCCTATGTCACTTTCAATAGCTATTTTTATCAGTTCCAAGCAATTCGAGATCACTTGAAAAATGCTCAAATTGACAGCTACAAATTGATTTCAGAGATAGCGGGAGAGATGATGGTGAAATATGATCAGTATTTTGGAAACATTTCAAAGGTGAATATGTTAGTTTACGTTGCGTTGGTGCTTGATCCAAGGAGTAAGTTGGATATTTTCAAACGCTTTTTACAACTAACGTTTGATGAGAAAACTAGTGACGAATTGTATGAGGGGACAAAAAAATTGTTGCAAGACTTATATGAGGAATATCATTCAATTCTAGTAGCTCCTCAATCACAATCACGTGTTTCTCAAGTATCTGGAAGAAATGATACAAGTTCGTCCTCAACTACATCAAGCACACGGGTTTCAAACGCGTGGGATGTAGTTTGTGACCGCACTGAGTATGCCACTTCTCTTTCTAAATCTGAGATAGATAAGTACCTAGCTGATGATCGTGAGATACCATTGGATGACTTTGATTTATTGAATTTTTGGAAAGTTATGGAGGGCAGATTTCCGATTCTTGCATCAATTGCACGTGATATTTTTTTTCTATCCCTGCTTCGACTGTTGCGTCGGAATCTGCTTTCAGCACGGGTGGTCGTGTGATAACGGCTCGACGTAGTTCTTTGCTACCAAGAACTGTTGAGGCATTGTTATGCACACAAAGCTGGATTAAAAATGTCATTGCGATCGATGCCGATGAGGTGATTCTGAATGACGAAGATGCTCAAGAAGTGGAGAGGGCTGCTGAAGAAGGTACACATAAATCTTTTTGTCATTTGTCAATTACTTATTTTCTATAACTTTTTTGTCAAATGTTTGTTCTTAACCGTCTTCTGAATATTGAACATTGTTTTAGAGTTGGATGGTGGAGCTGGACACGATGGAGGGCCTGGACCTATTGTTGTACGGGAAGCTTAATTGGAGACATGGTATATTAGTATGTGAGAATCTTTGGTATTATTATTTGGTTTTATGATTCTTATAATTGAGTGTTTTTGGTCAAGATATGAATACTTGTACTTAGTGCTATTTTGATTTTTGACATCCATATCATAGTGTATTGGAGGCCATTGCCTGATCAAATGAACGGTTGAGCATTGCAGAAGCTTGCTTTGGAGATACTTTTTATAGTTTTTGTATAGCTGCAGAAAGACTGAAAGAGGATATGTTGATCAAATGAGCGGTTGATGCTGTTGAGCATTCCAAACAAACTTTGTTATATTTCTATCTTGTTTTGTCATGTATCTATTCAGAGTGTAAGAGGATATGTTGAAGACTTGAAGTGTTTTAAAAATGCCATGGTGTTATACTGTTATGTTTCTGAAAGTTTATGACTCTTGCACCTCATATTTGTATGGAAAGGATTTCAATTATGACAATTAAATAGATGTGAATCATGTGATCCTGCCAGGTGGAATTACTAAAATATTTCCAGCCAGAGCCTCTTCATTGGGTTTCTTTCCTCCCTATCTCTCACTCTTATTTGTTTCTTGCTTCACTCTACCTTCAGGTATCTTCATTGTTTTAGCGCTCAGGCAATTTCTTCCCGGGTTACCCGAAACCCGAATCCGGTAACCCGGTGACCCGGTAACCCGATAACCCGATTTTCTTAACAGGGTTATCGGACCGGGTTTAGAGGTCTAAAAACTTACCGGGTCGGGTCAGACTCGGTCCGATAACCCGGAACCCGACCCGATGTGCAGCCCTAATTTCAACCAAAGGCAAGTTAATCTATATGTTTATGCTTTGATATGTTGTTTCTTCCTTGAAATGATGATTGAATATGTCTAGATAACCCAATGCTCTAATCTTGATAAACGTGGATTGAAAACATGATAATTTGGGTTAATTGTCTAATGAATTGGATTGGAAATGAAATGGATAGATTGATAGGTTTATGGAACCTGAATTGATGTGGTTTTATCCTTGAAATGTTATGGAACAAGTTCAGGGATTATGGGATAGGGATTGGACCATTTACACATCAGTTACAGAACTGGTGTTCTGTAACTGTAGTGTACTCGGTCGACCGGCCATGGGGCTCGGTCGACCGAAGACATAGGATCAGGTGCGTCCAGCACCTGATCATTTTACTGTTCCTGTTTCTTGGTTACAACTCTCGGTCGACCGAACTTGGGTCTCGATCGACCGAACATGAAGGAGGTTGACCTTTCGGTCGACCGAACCTTCCTTGTGGGAGGTCGACCGACCAATGGTGGGGTCGACCTGGACAACTGCTGGGAACCTTTTGAAGGGTCCTTTTGACCTGTTTTTCTATTGGACTTATATGGTACATTGGCTACCTTTTTGGACTCATTTGACTTGATATGAGGAATGTTCCGGGCATGCATTTTCTCGTCGTTATTCCTGTTTTCTCGATTTTTCAACTTATATCAATCTTGAATGGTACGGGACAACGGGATACCCTCTTTTATATCTATGCACGAAGATTGTTTGTTCGGGTAACGCGAACCTTATTTCTTTCGTTGACTGAATAGAGTTGTGCAAGACTACGGTAATAACAATTGTACCTAGATTGGATTGTTTATCGTTTCTAACTCTGAATGGTATCGTTTGATACTTTCTACATGACATGTTCATGTTCTATAGATTGCTTTACTTGTTTTGGTTTGGGATCACATGATGAACTTAGATGATGACCTAGGATCCCCTTGATGTCTTGTTTATCTTGTATATGATTGATAGAAGTGTTGAGGTTAGGAGGCTTTGATCGTAAAAGCTTGATGAGGACTACTATGGTATTGATACTTGAATAAGCTTGCTTGATGGTCTTGATTTGATTGATGGAAAGTAGTCTCTCAATTGTTTATGAATCTTGTTCACTCAAGAAAGCCTAGTCTCCTCACTCTTACTTGTCTAGGACTCTTGTGTCAGGCATCACTCAGTTGTTAACGCTCAACACAGGGTGGGGCACCACCTGTGTGAGGACCTTGGTTTGAAAGTCTGCGCAGTACTACTTTTTACATTTTGATGGATTGTACACCATCGGATACATCTTGCATTATTGATCTTGTTTGGCCCTTAGTATCCATCTTGCTTGCTTGCCGGGTTTCATCCCGTGCCACTCTACCACAGCTCTCATGTTGAGTATGGAGGGTCATGTGAAACTATCCGTGGTGTATTAGCTTGTGTGATTTGCCTATTTGCTAGATTGTTTATGACTCGTATACTATGCACTTCTTATGTCTGAAATGCATATGTTTCTATTGATCTTGTCTCTTGTCTACTTTGATTCGATATGCTCGCATATCTTATTGTCATTTATATATACATTGCTTGCCATCCGTCGTGTTGACGATGCTACTCTTGGTACATAGGTACCGAGTACTTTTACCTTTGGGATAAGTGGAGACGTTGCTTCAGGTAGTTTAGCCTGATGGCGAGTACGAGTTGTGTGTCGACGGTATTACCGTCGTGGCCAGCACACGAGTGCCTTCATACTTTGGTTAGTTTATATTTATTCTCTTTTGGCTTAGGTTTTGATAGAAGTCATTAATTAATATACTTTTGTTATCTTTTACTAAACTTAAATTATAGAAAAGAAAGATGTGCATACTCTGAAATGTTATATCGTACCATTTGTTAATCATGATGTTCCGCTGTGTTTTATGACTACCGAGGAAATATTTATACCTCACCGCGGACTTCGATCCTATGGGACTCGATTGGGGCTAAGTGTTGTTATCTATGTTAGAAAATTTTAATTAGCCCTAATCTCACGCCTTAACCCCGATTTCGCTTCTGGGAGCGTGACACTTTGCAGCTGTACATAGGGATGTAGAGAGGGAACGGGAAAAATCTGGGTGGACTTGTAATTTTTTTGATAAATGGAGGTTCTTGCATATGCTCAGGAGCTCTTCTATACAATAATGCAAAAATCAGAAAAGGGGATATTCACTTGATATTTATTTCAAATTTATTTTACCTGTGGAGATTCTTGGAGGATGTGAGCAATGGAGCTAGTGGAGCACCACTCACAGCAAGGATTGCTCTCTTGGTCTGCTTCATAGTTTTGGCTTTGGTTCAATTAATTGTCTTCTATCAAGCAGAGTGCATGGTGTTCAAACATATCTTTATAGATTGATATCCATCACTTGATTGGACAGACTTGCGTCTTGATTTTGCTTCCTTCATTTCACCCTTGCAGCTATATACATTTTTGGGGAAGTCTTTCTTGTTGTAGCAATGAGTGGTCGCTCTGCACGCATGATATATGTTGGCAACGTGCCTGGGGATGTGCGAGAATGGGAAGTTGAAGACCTGTTTTACAAGGTTTGTAATGGCTATTGTCTAATCCAGCTTTCTGAATTCTTACTGCATGCAATCTTCATTATTCTCGAGATTCATAAAAGAAGCATTCTGAAGTGGAGCAATCTGTCAGTTCCATTTTGACTTAAACGCATGACTTCCCCTCACACAGAATGTTGTGATGAAAGTATTTATGATTTTTTTATTATTTTTGTTTACCAAAAAAGAACGAAAGTATTTTTTATTTTGTGGATTTGTTGACTTGTCCATAATATATTCGTGCATTTTTTTTTTTGGGAAGGATAGGTCCACATTCATGCATAACTTCAGTGTTTTCGTCATCCTAATTTTTTTTTTGTACTCAATTTTGAGAGCCATGATAAATTAATTACTAGTGTTCATGAAGTTGTGCTTTGTAATTTTTCTTTCTCTGATTTATTCTCTTTATTTTGAAGACCATGGCTAAGCAATTGGTAGTCGGAGTGAAAGAAACTGCGATTCAGATCTGAATTAGCGGAAGAGATTCATGGCTAATTTGTAACATGACAGATTTTAAAAATCTGATTTGGATAGCATAAATCAGCCATAGTAATCGCATGATAACTCCATGAATTCATGACCAACAAGTGTATAATTAAAGGAGAAAGAAGAAGACTATTACCTCGAAGATTTGTAGACTTCAGATCTCTGAAAAAATAGATCCAAAGGCCCGAACTCAGACTTGCAATTAGCAAACAAGTTGCTAGAATTTTCTGCACTAGTATTGCCTTTGATCTTCTTCTCTATCTCACTTCCAATTCTGATTGGCTAAGATGGTGGGATCTTAATCTAGGAATTAAGAACTATTTCTCCAAGGGAAAATCTCAGACCTTAAGCCTTCTTCAATGAAGAAGAAAACCTCCAAAGGCTGGACGTGTGGGACTCTCCTTGTTCTCTCAAAGTGTTGGACGTCCAAGAGGGGTTTGGGTTTCTTTTATAGAAACTTTGAGGAAACCTTTCCTAAAAGTTTATCTCTCCTAATTCTCATGGATGTCCTAAAAGGAAAGACTTATTTCCTTTAAGAAACACTCCAATTAGAAAAGGAAACTAAAAGGAACTTCCCATGCAATTAGTAATCCTAGTTGTAGAACACTTACTAATTTTAAGTTCCTAATCCAAAAAGGAAACTTTCTCATAGGAATACTATTCCAAAGAGGAGTCCAACCTTTCAAGTAGAGAGACCTACCTAAAATTGGAAACCTTACCCATGGAAATCCTATTATGGACGTCCCTTATGATAATGCACACAATGGCCCACATACAATTTATCTAGAGTTAAATTCATGTATGCCATCAAAGGCCTATTTAAATTTAAACTCAAAATTATTTTTCCACTAAAATAATTCATCCCAATGTCATATAAACATTTTAGGAAACCATGCCAATTTTGGAAAGTGACTAGAGAAGGGACAAAAAGACATATTTGCCATTGGCTCCCAAAATGACCAAAATGTCCATGCTAAACCCATAGCAACATAAAGACCATTTTAACCTTAACTCATTCCACTAAAGAGTTATGGTTGAACTCCAAGGACAAATATATAATATAATAAGCTCGTCATAAGATGACGGTTGTCTTCGACCTACTAAGTGTAATGACCTGAATGCCCCTCTATGTAACATCCATAATCGAGTCAGGTTATCACATGTACTATCAACCTTCCCGATTACATCTAAACCTTAGAATTTCATTTCCTTAACATAATCATCATTCGAATATCATTCTCTTGATCCAGGGAGCGACCCACAAGTTCAATATCCATATGGAACATCCATATACTAAGATCTTAGATTTTGATGATTAATCGGATAATTCTAAGGGGACGATTATTCCATCATCAGATGGCATAGATTCTATATTGCATCTGCACGTCCCAACTGATCAAGTCCGAGTACCCAAAACACAGAGCTGTTGACCCATGAAAAGAATCTCACCCATAGTGAATTAAAGCACAAGAACTTGACTTCGTCAGTTCATCCACAAATGCTCAAGATTAAGAGCACCCGTCACTCAGTAGCATGAGGTGACTTGATCTCTCTCTGTGATAGTACTATTTTAGAGATCACACCTACCATGGTCCTGTTCAATGCATTGCATATGCACTAATGAGATGAATCCTAGGAAAGCCCTCCCATGACTTAGGTAAGTCACCCTGAATACAGGAGAGTCTTTCATTATAACTTATACCAAGATGAAGTGCCCAGCTCCATCTTTCAGTTATGAACAAATATGATGTTTCCAGTTGTCCATGAATTAGACCTATCTGTGCGTAGACACTACACACCTAATTCATTTACTAGAAACAATGAGCCTTACACAACCATACATATATACATGTTAAAGCAGAAAAGAGTCATTCCCTTAAATAACCAGTAAATATCCAGTAACAAAAGATGAGAGTGCAGCTAGTGGGCTTTAGGGCATACACCAATCCCAACACGGAGATCAGATCTTAGTGCTTTATTTGGTCATAACCCTTGAAAATTACCCAGAATTTACTCTTCCCATATGAAATCCCATAGTTCTAGCTTTGACGGCATCATGTTAATCCATACAGGGTTCTGGGCTTGTTGAAGTTCTATTTATGGCTTGAGCCAAGGCATTGCATCCTAGTGCCAATCTGCATGCCAATATGGATCACTATGAGTCTGTGCCAATCATAAAAGTCCCAAAAATATTTCAAAAAAGAATTCAGAACAATAAGAAATAATAGAAAACAATTAAAAATGGTCAATATAATGTATTTAAGTTGAATATTATGTAGAGAATAAATGGATAGTCCAGTAGTTAGCAGTCCCGTTCGCACCCAACTGCTGAGTTTTGATCTTGGGGTGCGTGTGCTAGTGATCCTCTCCCATGCGTGTGGCAATGGTCTTCTCTCCGGCGTGTGTTGGGGTACACTCTCATGTCAGTCAGGTCACTTAAGGGCCCAGCCACCTTGGCTATGAGAGAGAGAGAGAGAGAGAGAGAGAGAGAGAGAGAGAGAGAGAGAGAGAGAGAGGCTAAAACCACTTCGGGGCACATGGAGAATTCAAAATTCATCCCAGACGATTATTCTCAGAATTTCTGTAACCAAACAGGCCTTAAGGTATCTTGATTTAATTCTAATATATAATGCCTGTTTGTTGATTGGAACATCCACTAACTAAAAACACACACACACAAAAAAAAACTGTTGTAAAAAAGCCCAAACATATTCCTTGGACTGTTCAATGGTTTCAAGTCTAGATTTAGAGCTTGAAATCCTGATTTCTAGTTCTAGAGTTGGTGGATTGAATCCCTAGAAGCCTTTAGAGAGAGAAATGAAGGGTGGGAAGGAAGAAAATGCGAAAATGGTAGAGAAGAATCAGAACTCATGGACTTGAATGATGACGTCTTGTAGTTCTAGAGCAGTCTCTTTCATAAAAGCACCTCTACGGAGCCTCGGAACTCGGAAGAAAGGGCAGGGGAAAGGAAAGAAACACAAAGGGGTCAAGGTTGAAAAATTGGTGAAAGAAAGTATTAAACTTACTTTTGGGCCCTGTATCGTGCAGACTGAGGATGAGTTGCCATTGACTCATCCAGAACCAAAAAATAGAGGTGGCCCTATTACCTTATACCAGAGGCTGGCTCATGAGTCAACCTACTGCAGAATGTGCACTGATCTAAGTTTCTTAGATTAGGTCTGTTATTTTTTTCCCGCTTGAATTTGTTTGATTTGTGGGTTTATTTGACTTGGTTTGTAATTTTTTCTTCATTTGGTTCATAGCTTTATTTTGATCAGCAGCAAGTTTTAATCCTAAAATAGTACTTACAAAAATCTGATATGGTGGGCAACATCCATTAGCACAGTTGGAAGGTGCTGTCTCAAACACAATGCTTACAGGTTTAAGTCAGGTTTCATGTAGATTAAAAAAGAAAAAAACCCTATACAAATAAGAGTTTTTAGATAAAAGTCTACAAGTTCCTGCCCTGCCATTACCCTAAGGCCTGTTTGGATAGGTAAAAAAATAGAGTAGTGTGGAGTTAAATGGGCCCTAACTGTCTAAAATTTCAACTCTACCCCGTTTGGATGAGTCTGGCCTAATAGATGAAGTAATGTTGTGAGCCATATGTACTCCATTTCACTTCAACTCTAACTACTTTCATTTCTTTGAGTAAAAATAGATTCTACTTCAAACCTTAACTTCAAAATAAGCATCCAAATGGAGTGAAGTGAAGTATTATATTTTAACTTCAATCTACTTCTCTTCACTCCACTCCACATGTAAAATCCACTTCATTTCACTCTACTCCTCATTTATCCAAACATGCTCTATTTGGATAGCCTAGTAATGGAATGAAGTGAAGCTAAGTGAGCCAAATTTCAACTACGGGTGTTTGGATCGGCCCGACCCGACAGGTGAAGTAGTCATGTCGGCACACGTGGATCCAATTCCACTTCAACCCAAAACACTTCAGTTCCCCTTGGTAAAAATCGATTCTACTCCTGCCCGTTCCTCTCCTCTCCGCTCGATTCAACTCCTGCAACGTCTCTCTCGCATTTACATAGAAAGAGTCAGAGGCACGAAAGCATAAATAATATTTGCATCTCCATCTCGATCTCGATCTTGATCTCGATCTAGGGTTTGCTGATTCATCTCGATTCACAGCTTCAGCTTCAGGTGAGTTTCGTCCTTGGTCCTTTTTCGGATTTGTTGTTGCTGTGTTCTCTTCTTTCTCATCTTTCTATACAAATTTTTGGGGTTTTTTTTTTTGGCTTGATTTTGTATTGAATCTTGTTTTGCCCATCCAGATCTCCTTTGTTTTTACATGTCATTGGTCTGTTTTGGGTTTTCGATCTTGTCTTGTGTTTTGGGTTTTCGAAGGCCGGTAGAAACCATGGGAGAATGGTGGTTATGGAGTTGGGCAAGGTCCATGAGAGTCGAAGCTGAAGGCTGGGATTGCAAGTGAAAGAGATTGACAGGCGTGTCTGCTGTGGTGTTCATGGCTTCTCTAACCCTCTTACGTGGATTCACGCCAACTGCAACAACAAAAAAAAGACCCAATTCAGCTTTCACCCAATTTGTCTGATAGAAAAAAAAAATTGAAGATGGAAGGAAGATTGAGAAATACCCATTCCACCTCCATTGCCATAGAACATTTGGGAGTGATGGAGAACTTCCTCTGGTTGTGATTGCAGAGCGTAATCACCTCCTTCAATCATGTTCTTCTTCCCCTCCTGACCTTTCCTACAACAATTCAAAGAAACAACAATAATAATAACTTAATAAGAACTACAGAGAGAAGATAAAAGAAAGATTATAGATAGATAGATAGAAAGAAAGATAAGAACCTGTTTGGATTTAGAAGCAATATATTAGATGGGTATTGTGCTTGGACTGCCATTGAAGATGCGAAAACAAAGGAAATACAAAAGGATGGACAATTGATGAAGAGGAAAAAGGAGAAAGAAAACCAAATCCAAACCCAAGGATCTCTGTCCAATTAATCCTCTATCCGTCTCTTGTTTTCACCACCATCTCCTTTTTCTTCTTCTCTTTCTTTCAAACGACAGCTTATTCAATCAGACATCTTCTACTTTGAGAAAGAAATAATTGATGTTAGATTAATTGAAATGATGAAATGTTTCTGCAAATTTCGCTTTACGACATGTTGGAGGAAAATCACATCTTTGATGTTTGTAAATAGTTCTATCATAGGGACAAAATCTGGGGTGGTGGTTTTTTTGGGGAGAGAGATATTGAAAACGAAAGTGGAGATGTGGAGAGGTGGGTCTTCGGGCCTGCAGGGTGGGAGGAGGAGAGGATCTTCAGAGTGTAGTGTAGGAGACTTTTCCATTAGTGGTGAAGAGATAGATGGAAAGCATGGACTACATAAAATTCCATAGAAGACCAAATGACCAATGAATGGATGCTGGACTTTTCAGTCTGGAAGATTTTTTGGGACATCATCCAAAGCTGAGCCAATCACTATGGTCTGGCATGGATCATCAGTCCAAGTGTCCTGCACTAACAGGATAGTGAAGCCAAAGTAGAATGTACATTTGCAATGTTGCATGTTCATCTCTCTCAGCTGTTATTCTTGTAGTGCTGGTTCTATTTATCATCATTTGTTGTGTTTTAGCAGCTTGTCTGCAAAATCATTGTTGTGGTCTTACTTCTGTACCACCAACTTTAAATCTGTATCATACTTATGTTTCTATTCACCATTTCAGTGAATGATCACAATTCCACCAAAAGGATTGGAGTCCATTGCACCACCTATTGGGGCCTTTTTTTTATTTATGTTTTCCAGATTTGGTGCCAAATTAAATATGTGGTCCAGATCCCATGATTTGAAGGATCAATAGGCCATCATCTTTTTCCTTCATAGTATAAGTATGGCCTTCAAAGACTAGAAGACAAAAAGTACTGTAATCAAAGGAATGGGACTGGTCAATCAAGGATTGGAACAAAATCAGAACCTGGCAGATAGATCATCTCAGCAGTAATGATATATCATCTTCATCTTCATTCATGGCATGCATGGATGTCTTCATTTGATAATAAATAATAATACATGCATTCTCCATAGACATGTATGTAGTGTAGTAGTGGTGGAGGTGCCATTAACCACATCATGAGCAACATCATATGAGAATGTGAGTGAGAGATTGAGCTTGAGGATGGGAGATGTGAGGGCAACAAGACATCAACTTTTTAGTTTTATGGACTCAATCCAGTAGATGATATAATAAATTGATTAATTTCTTTATTTATCAGTATATTCATGCTTTCCTTTCATGAGATAAATGGTGATTTATTATATACTTGCACATAACCAATACGAATGACATGATGGTTCATGAGATGAACCGGAGTCCACAAGTATATTAGATGTAACACATGTGTATGGATGAGATCCACATACGGGAGACATGTGTGACAAATCTTATACTTAAATATCTTCACAACCAGTGATGAGACTGGACATCTCATACTGACAAGGTTGCAGCATTTTGATCACTATGAGATAGTGTGATTTGTCTCGATCATCAGAATGTAAGATTCTGGATCATAGTGCTGGTACATTGGATGTATTGAAGGACCATGAGAAGCACCTTATAAACACTGTCTTTACTTTAAGTTCTGCTCTCATAATTTCCTAGCAATAGGCTCTCAATCTTGAGATATTAATGAACTCAAGTTTCTATCTATTCATTTGCTTTGAGTCACCAATGAGTGAGGCCAACTGTAGGTCAACACCTCGGTGATTTGGGTACGTGGTAGTAGAGCTGTGAGAACATTCAATGGTCAAGATGTATTGAAGGACCATGAGAAGCACCTTATAAACACTGTCTTTACTTTAAGGTCTGCTCTCATAATTTCCTAGCAATAGGCTCTCAATCCTGAGATATTAATGAACTCAAGTTTCTATCTATCCATTTGCTTTGAGTCCCCAATGAGTGAGGCCAACTGTAGGTCAACACCTCGGTGATTTGGGTACGTGGTAGTAGAGCTGTGAGAACATTCAATGGTCAAGATGGAATCTTTCTCTAATATCCCCTTGTGCCAATTAATGAATTTATCATTGGTAAGTGCGCACCCATTCTGATTAAGAGTTAATTGGAAAGGTACCTATGATCATTATAATTAAATGGGGCTCAAGGATAATAAGATATGGATCTAGTTTGAAAGACAGGTCCATTTGATCCATGGATATTGATAGAGGGGCCTACTTGTGGTAATGTGGAAGTTTAGGGTCTTCTATGTAATATTCCTAAGACTGGAGTTCAATTGCATTTATATAGTGGAGTTATTTGCAATTAACTGTGGGCCCGGATTACACATGAGATGTGGGGTCGCGTCTCCCAGTTGGAGCCAACTTTCTAAGGAATCCCTAGTGGTCCCCATGCTAGCCCAATTATTAGAAAGTATCTAATTCGAGTTGAACTCTAAAAGGAAAGTTACTATTTCTATTTGAAGTAAGACTTCTAATAGTGGTAATGGTAGACTTACTAATTTTAGTAGAAGTGAGACTTCTATTTTAATTAGAAAGGAGTTAGAAAGTTACTAATCATATTTGAGGTGAGACTTCTAATTATGATATGGTAAGTTACTAATTAATGGAAGTAAGACTTCTATTGTAATTAGTAAAGAAAAGGTTACTAAAAGTTATAAATAAAGAGGAGAAAAAGGAGCCTGGACGTCCATGAATAATCCCACCCTAGGGATTCACGCCCAAGGCCCCCTTGTGCAAGAGTTGCACATGCCCCTTCTTATCTCCCTCTTCTAGTTCTCTTTCTAGTTCCTCCTAGAGCTCCTAGTAGTTTTCTCTTGGAGATCCCACCATCTTCTTGAGAAAAAGGAGAATCTGATACGGGTCATAGCCTGGAAGATCAAGAGGTCTTGGAGATTCCTATTTGATTAGTGAAAGCGTTTCATCATCAAAGAAAGATGCAACTTCTCCATTAGAGCATAACCGAGCTCCAAAGGTATATCTACTTCCTTGCATGTTGTAGATTATTATGGATGCTTGTTAGTTGATATTTCTATCTTCTAGATAGATTGTTTTACTGATCATGATGGCTGAGATTGAGGACATGGATCTTGGATTGGGTTTTATAGCCTTCTGGATAGTTGATCCCTGCATCAAGTGGGTCAAAAGTTTTTGAAACCTAGAGGCCCACCCTATTTCCAACAATTGGTATCAGAGCCTTACCTTATCTCTTATCATGTTAGATCAGTAAGCTTGATCTAATCTTTGCATGAGATGCGAAGATGATAGATCAAGGGCTATGTACGGATCAGTTTGATGGTTTTGCTTGGATAATTAGTGAATCCATGTTTGGATAGTCACAAAAGGGTTTAACAATGATGGAATGATGGTAGGAAGTCGTTGGGAGTCTTCAGAAGAGTTCTGGAGATGTTTGGACAAGAAATAGAAAAACCCAACCTGCAGATTTCCGTCAGGTCTGCCGACCGAAGACATTGAGGTCGGTCGACCGAACCCTCTGGTCGGTCGACCGAAGACACTGACACAACAGATCGCGGTTTTTATTTTTGTTTCGGGGGCGCTGCCCCCTGGGCCCCCGCGAGCTGACCGGGTAGCTCGAACCCCGCCGGGGGACACCCCCGGACCCCCTCTGCGTAGCGCATGAATTATAGTAGTGGCAATTTTGGCATCTTGTCGTTCCATTGTTGTTTGGTAACATGGTTTTGTGAGTTTCTTTGCTAGTATGAGATACTAAAATGCAGGTTATCATATCCTCTCCATATGGCCCACAAGTCTTTTACTTTCTTTATGGATGAATGTTTATTTTTGGCAAGTTGTAAAGGGCATCGTGGTTTCCTTGGTTTCCTGGTTTAGGGCAAGGCATGGTGAAATTCCCTATGAGCCTTTTATTTCCATTAATAGATTATCATGTAAGTCTCATCGTCGAGACATAGGAGTTTGTGTAATTTTCTAAATTTGTAAATTCTGGCAATGTCTGAGACGAAGAAGGAAAGTGAAGCTGGACTCCTAATCAAAGAGTTTGAAGATTACCAAAGGTATTTTGGAGTTTCCCAAAGAGTTTGAGGAATTCCAAAATTTTGGACAGTTTAGAAGTCCAAGAAGTGTATTCCGCTTGGGCCATGTGGAGGAGAGGACTAGTTTCTAATTTTTAGCGTTTTCTATTTATAGTTGAATGCTTTATTTAGAATGTTTCCAAATCTGATCCAAACATAGCAAGTTACTAATATTGGTCAAATCAAATTAATTTTTGGAAAGAGTTCTAATTATTGTTGATGACCCATGAGATGGACTCATTGGTAACACTAATTTAAGAAACTGAACTTTCCTTAAAATAACTTGACTTGGAACCAATCTTAGATCATATCATGAGATGATTTGATGATTCATATATTTATATATGTGGGCCCTAATACCTTAAAAGGAAATCCTCAATTCTAAAATATTAAGTGGGAGCGGGGCATTTAAATTGAGAAATCCCCATGGTTTTCCGCCATAGGTCCATTGTAAGGAAAGTGTTAGCCTCGCGCCACCAAGAGTGTGGCCGTTCCTTCGGAGGGCTTTTACTTGTCTGGTTACTAGATATGGATCTCCTATGGATAGTGTTAGTGAGACGGGGTGGGGGCTTACTCCCCTAGGAGGAGCTGCCCACAACGGTTGTCATGCAATGCTAGTTGGTGTAGTATCCCCTAGGATTTGCCTCATGTATTTTAGAAACCAAAGCTAATCGGGAGTCATACATTATTTGGTATGAGATACCTAGATGATAATGAATGATGGGGATCATGGATAGTTAGTCTTAATTCCAATTTTGACGAACTTTGATCCGCACCAATCCAAGGACATTCACACTCCCCTAGGAGGTATGCCCTAAGGGATTGGGGTTCCGGTGTATTCTAAATTCAGTGCTTATGAGGATCCCCATATGAATTTGGTAGAATACTAAACCCTAATGTCATTTATATTCTTTCATTGAATGTATGATTATGTGCTTTAATTTATATAGCATGAATTCGAATACTTTTAATCCATTTGCGACCATCCTCAAACCAGAACAAGTTGATGGGATCCAACTATGTAGACTGGAAAAAGAACCTGGATATTATTTTGACAGCTTCAAGATGCAAATATGTCCTTTTTATACCCTCCCTTCCTGAGCCTGAGCCTGATGCACCACAGATTGTGAAAAACTTTTACACCAAGTGGACCAAAGACAATGAGATGGCCAGATGTTTTATTCAGGCATCCATGTCTACTGTTTTGCAAGAACAACATCAATCCTATAAGTCAGCATACGATATTATATCGAACTTAAAGGAGATGTTTGCAGAACAGGTCAGGCCTGCTAGGCAGGCTGCTATAAAAGTGCTAATGGAGACAAAGATGGCTGAGGGAACCCCAGTACAAAAACATTTGTTAAAAATGAAGTTGGCATTGAATGAGTTAGATGTACTGGGGACTACGATTGATACAGAATCACAGATCAACATGATCATTCAATCACTACCGGACTCATTCAGACATCTCGAGATCAATTATAATAAATTGGAAATGACCATAGCTGAGCTGTCTCGCCAGCTGGTAGTGTTTGAGGAAATCATGAAGAAAAGACCAACTGCCCTCATGACAGAAAAGTCATTTGCTAAGTCTAAGCCGAAAGGCAAAGACCATGATAGCAAGAAGAAATCAGTCATCAAAGGTCCTAAGGTGGAGTATGGTTCCACTAGTGGTGTGGCCAAGGTCAAGGATACGGGAGCAAAGGGAAACTGTTTCCACTGTGGTATGACAGGACATTGGAAGAGGAATTGTCCATGATTTCTGTCAAAGGAAAAGACCTCAGGTATGATTGAGTCACTTGTTTCTGAAGTTAGTTTTGCAACTAGTACTTCAGAATCTTGGTTTGTAGACTTCGGTGCAACTAATTACATCAGTAATATGTTGTAGGAGTTACAGGTAACCAGGAGGATTAATGATGGGGAAATCGGTATTAACCTGGGATCGGAAGCCAAGGCAGAAGCAGTGTCAGTAGGAGTAGTAACTTAGTTGCTTTCAGATATTAAGTTGATTTTGTCAGATACATTATATGTACCATTTTAAGACGGGATTTTAATTTCTAGTATGATGAATAAGAGTTATTCTGTTACTTTTGGTAATTAAATTGTCTTAAAGAGGAGCGGTACTCTTATATATTTTGACAAGGTAATCAATGACTTTTATTTGTTAACTCCCACAATGTATGAGATACATGACACTGATGTTAATAATAGACCATCATTAAAGAGGTAGTTACATTCATCTAATCCAACAAACCTTTGGCACCCAAGAGGCTAGGTCATATAAACCTAAACAGGATTGACAGGCTAGTGAAAGATGGTATCTTGCCTTCATTGGTGGTAGAATCAATGCCTGTCTGCAAATCCTGTCTGGAAGGCAAAATGACCAAAAGACCCTTATTCATCTAAGGGCAGTAGGGCCAAAGATTTATTGGAGATAGTATATACTGATGTGTATGGACCCATAATATTAGAGTGAGAGATTGGTACGGGTATTTCATCACTTTCACCGATGATTACTCGAGATATGGATACATATACCTTATGCACCGCAAGTCCGAGATTTTTTGAATAGTTCAAAGAGTTTCAAGCGGAAGCGGAAAAGCAATTAGGTAAAAGTATAAATACTCTTCGATGAAATCGATGAGGCGAATATCTCTCCACTAATTTTATGGGATACTTATCAGAAAATGGGATTTAATCCCAGTAGTCTGCTCCTGGTTTGCCTCAACAGAACGGAGTAGTAGAAAGAAGGAACAAGACTCTTTTAGATATGATCAAGTCTATGATTGAGTTTCTACGGATTACCTATATTTTGGGATATGGAAACTGAAATATATATACTAAACCTCATTCCATCTAAGTCTATACTTGAGACTCCCAGGGAGTTATGGACAGGGCGAAAGCCTAGTCTACAACGTTTTTCAGGGTTGTCCAGCACACGTGCTGAAGGATAAGACGGATTAGTTGGAATTGAAGTCGGAATATATATGTTTATATTCTATCCCAAAAAGGAACTAAAGGTTGGTTGCTCTATAATCCCAGAGACCAGAAAGTGCTTGGCAGCACCAATGCGGTTTTCTGGAGGGAGATTATAAGATTAACTGGAAATCTTTAGAAATGGTTATCTTGTAAGAAATTCAAGAGAGATCAATTCCAAATCCAAGAATAACCAAACTTTAAGAAAATCCGCTCATAACAGACCCAGTAGTTACGCTAGTGCCTTGTCGTAGTGGGAGTATTGTCAGGACGCTTGACAAGTTCTCGTTCTAAGGAAAGTCTTACAGGGCAATCCCGGTGTAACCGGAACAAGATCCCTGTAACTATGATAAAGCAGTTAATGACATAGTTTCGGGACGTTGGCTAGATGCTATGAAAGCTGAGGTGGAGTCTTTGTACTCTAATCAGGTCCGGATACTTATGGACTTGCCTGCCAATAGCAAACTTATTGGGTGCAAGTCAGTCTACAAGAGAAAAGGAGAGCCAGATGGAAGAGTTCCATCCGGATACTCTTATCCATTGCGGTTCATCTCGGTGACTAAATTTGGCAAATGGATGTCAAGACAGCGTCTCAAGATGACAATCTTGAGGAAGACATCTATATGATGCAGCCAGACGGTTTTTTAGCTAATAACCAAGTGCAAAGAGTTTGCAGGCTGCATAAGTCCATTTATGAATTAAAGTAGGTATCTCGAAACAGGAACATCTGTTTTGACAAGGAAATCAGGTCATTTGATTTTTGTCAGAATCCGGATAAGTCATGTGTGTAAAAGAAAAGTCAAGAAGGCATGGTAGTTTTTCTGGTATTATATGTCGACGACATCCTTCTCCTATGGAGTGACATAGGGATATCGTCAACAGTAAAAGTTTTGGTTGGCTAAAACTTTTGATAATAAAGGACTTTGGAGAAGCCAGGTACATCCTAGGGATAAATTTCTATTGAGACCGGAAGAATAGGATGATAGGCTTATCCCAATGATGTGTACATAGATAAGGTTCTGGTATGGTAAGCTATGCTTTGTACTAGACCGGATATCTATCACGCAGTAGGCCTAGTCAGCAGATATCAGTCTAGCCCAAGTCTTTATCATTGAATGTTGTAAGATGTGTTCTCGAATACTTGAGAAGAACTAGAGATCACATGTTAAGTTACAGCAGTGATGAGTTAATTCCAGTCGGTTACATAGATACTGACTTCTAGTCAGATCAGGATTCCACGAAATCAACTTCTGGGTATATGTTTTTGCTATAGTCGCTTGAGAAGCAACTACGGAAGCAGATTGGCTAAAAAGATTCCTTATGGAACTTGGAGTAGTACTTTTGGCAGGACAGCCGCTCACAGTTTACTGTGATAACAGCATGGCAGTTGCTAAGTCCAAGGAACCCAAGAGCCAAAAAGCATGTACAGAGGAAGTTATACACGGTCAGAAAGGTGATGTACGATCACCAAGATAGCCTCTGCAGACAATCTAGGAGATTCCTTTACTAAGCCTTTGACTACCAAAGTCTTTGAACTATAAGTAGATGGGATGTGCATGAGATACAACTCTAACTGGCATTGAGCCCAAGTGGGAGATTGTTAGTTTTATGGACTCAATCCAGTAGATGATATAATAAATTGATTAATTTCTTTATTTATCAGTATATTCATGCTTTCCTTTCATGAGATGAATGGTGATTTATTATATACTTGCACATAACCAATACGAATGACATGATGGTTCATGAGATGAACCGGAGTCCACAAGTATATTAGATGTAACACATGTGTATGGATGAGATCCACATATGAGAGACATGTGTGACAAATCTTATACTTAAATATCTTCACAACCAGTGATGAGACTGGACATCTCATACTGACAAGGTTGCAGCATTTTGATCACTATGAGATAGTGTGATTTGTCTCGATCATCAGAATGTAAGATTCTGGATCATAGTGCTGGTACATTGGATGTATTGAAGGACCATGAGAAGCACCTTATAAACACTGTCTTTACTTTAAGGTCTGCTCTCATAATTCCCTAGCAATAGGCTCATAATTCCCTAGCAATATGCTCTCAATCCTGAGACATTAACGAACTCAAGTTTCTATCTATTCATTTGCTTTGAGTCCCCAATGAGTGAGGCCAACTGTAGGTCAACACCTCGGTGATTTGGGTACGTGGTAGTAGAGCTGTGAGAACATTCAATGGTCAAGATGGAATCTATCTCTAATATCCCCTTGTGCCAATTAATGGATTTATCATTGGTAAGTGCGCACCCATTCTGATTAAGAGTTAATTGGAAAGATACCTATGATCATTATAATTAATTGGGGCTCAAGGCTAATAAGATATGGATCTAGTTTGGAAGACATGTCCAATTGATCAATGGATATTGATAGAGGGGCCTACTTGTGTTAATGTGGAAGTTTAGGGTCTTCTATGTAATATTCCTAAGACTGGAGTTCAATTGCATTTATATAGTGGAGTTATTTGCAATTAACTGTGGGCCCGGATTACACATGAGATGTGGGGTCTCGTGTCCCAGTTGGAGTCAGCTTTCTAAGGAATCCCTAGTGGTCCCCATGCTAGCCCAATTATTAGAAAGTATCTAATTCTAGTTGAACTCTAAAAGGAAAGTTACTATTTCTATTTGAAGTAAGACTTCTAATAGTGGTAATAGTAGACTTACTAATTTTAGTAGAAGTGAGACTTTTATTTTAATTAGAAAGGAATTAGAAAGTTACTAATCATATTTGAGGTGAGACTTCTAATTATGATATGGTAAGTTACTAATTAATAGAAGTAAGACTTCTATTGTAATTAGTAAAGAAGAGATTACTAAAAGTTATAAATATAGAGGAGAAAATGGAGCCTGAACGTCCATGAATAATCCCACCCTAGGGATTCACGCCCAAGGCCCCCTTGTGCAAGAGTTGCACTTGCACCTTCTTATCTCCCTATTCTAGTTCTCTTTCTAGTTCCTCCCTAGAGTTCCTAGTAGTTTTCTCTTGGAGATCCCACCATCTTCTTGAGAAAAAGGAGAATCTGATACGGGTCATAGCGTGGAAGATCAAGAGGTCTTGGAGATTCCTATTTGATTAGTGTAAGCGTTTCATCATCAAAGAAAGACGCAACTTCTCCATTAGATGCATATTACTTCAATCATATCTTTTTATGTGCATTAAACTTTTAAATGCTTTTAGCATAAATTGATTGAGCTTTCATTTTCAACTTGATTGAAGTATTCACACACACACTTCATAAGCTTTCATCTTTGCATTACTTAGAGTGTTGTGTGAGTTAGCTTTACAATTTCATATCCGCCTATTTAGAGGCAAATTTATTTGAGCTTAAATTGTAATCTCTTAGAGTGTTTGTGAAGACACCTTCTTGAGAGAAAATCTTCTGATTGTAAAGGTTATTGCTTAGCCTAAGAAAAGCATTGTGTAAAGGTTATTGCTTAGCCTATAAAAGCACATTGTAAGGTTATTGCTTAGCCTAGAAAAGCATAGTTGTAGAGGTTATTGCTTAGCCTTTTGAAAAGCATAATAGTGGAAATCCGGTGGGGTGTTGAGTCACAAGCCGGTAGTGGATGTAGGCATTGAGGCCGAACCACTATAAATCTTTGTGTAGTGGTGATTGCTTTTGTGGTGATTGTTTTGTTTAGCTTCCGCATTATGTATGTTAATCATCACATGTGACTGGTTTAATTGTAAAGAAATTAAAATTTGTCATTAAGTGTAGATCACCCTATTCACCCCCCCTCTAGGGTTAGGATCCTCGGACTTTCAATTGGTATCAGAGCAAGGTTACTCCATTTAGGGCTTAAACACCCGGAGTTGATCATCTTTATCTAGATCAAAACCCTAGTGTTGCTTTTCTATGAAAATCATTAGAATGGATTCCACTATGCTTGACCTTGTAGATTTTTGTGTAGATTCCTCTAGACCCTTTCTTCTTCCATCTATTGGAGATTCTAACATTAAAATTAATGAATCTATATTTAATTTAAAAGAAGAAGAATATGATGAAAATGAAGCTTATGAGGAATTGTACACATGGTCCTTAGAGCTTTCTAAGAAGAATAAAAAATTAAAAGAAGAATCTAAAAGGCTAAACCAAGAATTAGTCTCTTCTAAAAATGAACTTAGAGAAAAAGATGAATTAATAAATTGTGTAGAATCTAAGTTCATGATCTCTTTACATAATCTATCTAATATTAAAGATGACATAAGAGAATCAAAGATAGATTGTGATAATCTTAATAAGGAAAATTCTAAACTAAGAGATAAATTAAAAAGGCAAGATGAAAACATTAACAATTTAGAATCCAAGTTAACCATTTCTGTGGAAAATTTATCTAATGTACAAATTAAGATAAAAACTCTAGAACTTGGATCTAATGTTATCAATGAAGTTAAATTTGAATTAAAACTTGCCCATGAAGAGCTAAACAACTTTAAGGGAATTGAAAATGAATTAACAAAAGTTAAAAATGAAAATTCAACCCTTAAAAACCAAGTCACTCAACTTGAAACCTACAAACAAGAGTATGAGTGCAAATTTACCTAAAATGAAGAAAAATTTGAAAAGTTATTTAAATGGGGTAAATCACAAAGAGATAGGACGGGTCTTGGATTTGATAGGAATATTTCTCATGACCCTAAGTTCACCAACAAATTTGTTAAAGGTGAGTCCTCATTCTCTAGCAGTCACACTTCCTTGCCCAAAACTAAATGTAATTATTGTGGCGTTGAAGATATTTTTTCGCTCGTAACTGTCTAACCGGGAGTCCTCTTTGCGAGCCGTCAGTTCCTACGAGTCACTCTACCCTCGAGCGAAGTGCTCGTGTTGGTTTCCGATTTTTGGAGGGGCCGTTTCCCGTTCTGGACACCCGGCGGGCCGTTTGGGAGCCTAAGAGTTGGAAGCTTCGGTCGTAACTCTCTAACCGGGAGTCCTATTTGCGTGCCGTTAGTTCTTACGAGTCACTCTACCCTCAAGCGAAGTGCTCGTGCCGATTTCCGATTTTGGAGGGGCCGTTTCACGTTCATGACTCCCGGCGGGCCGTTTTGGAGAATCATATATTTTCGCTCGTAACTCTCTAACCGGGAGTCCTATTCGCGTGCCGTCAGTTCCTACGAGTCACTCTACCCTCGAACGAAGTGCTCGTGCCAATTTTTGATTTTTGGAGGGTCCGTTTCCCGTTCCGGACCCCCGACGGGCCATTTTGGAGCATAAGTGTTGGAGAATCCTGTGTTTTCGCTCGTAACTCTCTAACCGGGAGTCCTCTTTGCGAGCCGTCAGTTCCTACGAGTCACTCTACCCTCGAGCAAAGTGCTCGTGCCGGTTTCCGAATTATGGAGGGTCCGTTTCCCGTTCCGGACCCCCGGCCGGCCGTTTTGGAGCCTAAGTGTTGGAGAATCCTGTTTTTTCGCTCGTAACTGTTTAACCGAGAGTCCTCTTTGCGAGCCGTCAGTTCCTACGAGTCACTCTACCCTCGAGCGAAGTGCTCGTGTTGGTTTCCGATTTTTGGAGGGGCCGTTTCCCGTTCTGGACACCCGGCGGGCCGTTTGGGAGCCTAAGAGTTGGAAAATCCTATGTTTCGGTCGTAACTCTCTAACCGGGAGTCCTATTTGCGTGCCGTTAGTTCTTACGAGTCACTCTACCCTCAAGCGAAGTGCTCGTGCCGGTTTTCGATTTTTGGAGGGGCCGTTTCACGTTCCGGACCCCCGGCGGGCCGTTTTGGAGCCTAAGTGTTGGAGAATCATATATTTTCGCTCGTAACTCTCTAACCGGGAGTCCTATTCGCGTGCCGTCAGTTCCTACGAGTCACTCTACCCTCGAACGAAGTGCTCGTGCCGGTTTCTAATTTTTGGAGGGGCGGTTTCACATTCCGGACCCCGGCGGGCCGTTTTGGAGCCTAAGTGTTGGAGAATCTTATGTTTTCGCTAGTAACTCTCTAACCGGGAGTCCTATTTGCGAGCTGGCAGTTCCTACGAGTCACTCTACCCTCGAGCGAAGTGCTCGTGCCGGTTTTCAATTTTTGGAGGGACCGTTTCATATTCCGGACCCCCGGTGGGCCGTTTTGGAGCCTACGTGTTGGAGAATCTTATGTTTTCGCTCGTAACTCTCTAACCGGGAGTCCGATTTGCGAGATGCCGGTCCCTACGAGTCACTCTACCCTCGAACGAAGTGCTCGTGTCGGTTTTCGATTTTTGTAGGGGCCGTTTCCCGTTCCGGACCCCCGGCGGGCCGTTTTGGAGCCTAAGTGTTGGAGAATCCTATGATTTCGCTCGTAACTCTCTAACCGGGAGTCCTATTTGAGTGCCGTCAGTTCCTAGGAGTCACTCTACCCTCGAGCGAAGTGCTCGTACTGGTCTCTGATTTTTGGAGGGGCCGTTTCCCATTCCGGACCCCCGACGAGTCGTTTTGGAGCCTAGGTTTTGGAAAATCCTATGTTTTCGGTCGTAACTCTCTAACCGGGAGTCCTATTTACGTGCCGTTAGTTCCTACGAGTCACTCTACCCTCGAGAAAAGTGCTCGTGCCGGTTTCCGATTTATGGAGGGGCCGTTTCACATTCCGGACCCCCGGCGGGACATTTTGGTGCTTAAGTGATGGATAATCATATGTTTTCACTCGTAACTCTCTTACCGGGAGTCCTATTTGCGTGCCGTCAGTTCCTACGAGTCACTCTACCCTCGAACGAAGTGCTCGTGCCGCTTTTCGATTTATGGAGGGGCCGTTTCCCATTCCGGACCCCCGGCGGGCCGTTTTAGAGCCTAAGTGTAGGAGAATCATATGTTTTCGCTTGTAACTCTCTAACCGGGAGTCCTATTTGCCTGCCGTCAGTTCGTAGGAGTCACTCTACCCTCGAGCGAAGTGCTCGTTCTAGTTTCTGATTTTTGGAGGTGCCGTTTACTGTTCCGGACCCCCCGCGGGCCGTTTCGGAAACTAAGTGTTGGAGAATCATGTGTTTTCGCTCGTAACTCTCTAATCGGGAGTCCTCTTTCTGAGCCGTCAGTTCCTTCGATTCACTCTACCCTCGAGAAAAGTGTTCGTGCCGGTTTCCGATTTTTCTAGGGGCCGTTTCCAGTTCCGTACCCCCGGCGTGCCATTTTGGAGCCTAAGTGTTGGAGAATCCTATGATTTCGCCAGCAATTCTCTAATCGGGAGTCCTATATGCGTGTCGTCAGTTCCTAAGAGTCACTCTACCCTCGAGCGAAGTACTCTTGTTGGTTTCCGATTTTTGGAGGGGCCGTTTCCCGTTCCGAACCCCCGGCGGGCCGTTTTGGAGCCTAAGTATTGGAGAATCATATGTTTTCGCTCGTAACTCTCTAACCGATAGTCATATTTGCGAACCGTCAGTTTCTACGAGTTGCTCTACCCTCGAACAAAGTGCCCGTGCCGGTTTTCGAGTTTTGGAGGGGTTGTTTCCCGTTCCGGACCCCTGCGGGCCGTTTTGGAGCCGAAGTGTTGGAGAATCATGTGTTTTTGCTCGTAACTCTCTAACCGAGAGTCCTATTTGCGTGCAGTCAGTTCCTACGAGTCACTCTACCCTCGAACGAAGTGCTCGTGCCGGTTTTTCGATTTTTGGAGGGGCCGTTTCCCCTTCGGATCCCTGGCGGGCCATTTTGGAGCCTAATAGTTAGAAAATCCTATGTTTTCGGTCGTAACTCTCTAACCGGGAGTCCTATTTTCTTTGCATCAGTTGTTACGAGTCACTCTACCCTCGAGCGAAGTGCTCGTGCCAGTTTTCGATTTTTGGAGGGTGCGTTTCAAGTTTCAGACCCCCGCCGGGCCATTTTGCGGCCTAAGTGTTGGAGAATCATATATTTTCGCTCGTAACTCTCTAACCGGGAGTCCTATTTGCGTGCAGTCAGTTCCTACGAGTCACTCTACCCTCGAACGAAGTGCTCGTGCCAGTTTTCGATTTTTACAGGGGCTGTTTCACGTTCCCGACCCCCGACGGTCCGTTTTGGAGCCTAAGTGTTGGAGATTCTTGTGTTTTCGCTCGTAACTCTCTAACCGGGATTCCTCTTTACGAGCCGTCAGTTCCTACGAGTCACTCTACCCTCGAGCAAAGTGCTCGTGTCGGTTTCCAATTTATGGAGGGTCCGTTTCCCATTCCGGACCCCCAGCGGGCCGTTTTGGAGCATAAGTATTGGAGAATCTTGTGCTTTCGCTCGTAACTCTCTAACCGGGAGTCCTCTTTGCGAGCCGTCATTTCCTACGAGTCACTCTACCCTCGAGCAAAGTGCTCGTGCCGGTTTCCAATTTATGGAGGGTCCGTTTCCCGTTCCGGACCCCTGGCCGGCCGTTTTGGAGCCTAAGTGTTGGAGATTCCTATTTTTTTCGCTCGTAACTCTCTAACCGGATTCCTATTTGCGTGCCGTCAGTTCCTACGAGTCACTCTGCCCTCGAGCGAAGTGCTCGTGCCGGTCTCCGATTTATGGAGGGGCCGTTTCACATTCTGGACCCCCGGCGGGACATATCGGAGCCTAAGTGATGGAGAATCATTTGTTTTCGCTCGTAACTCTCTAACCGGGAGTCCTATTTGCGTGCCGTCAGTTCCTACGAGTCACTCTACCCTCGAGCGAAGAGCTCATACCGGTTTCCGATTTATGGAGGGGACGTTTCCCATTCCGGACCCCCCGGCGGGCCGTTTTGGAGCCTAAGTGTTGGAGAATCCTGTTTTTTCGCTCGTAACTGTCTAACCGGGAGTCCTCTTTGCGAGCCGTCAGTTCCTACGAGTCACTCTACCCTCGAGCGAAGTGGTCGTGCCGGTTTCCGATTTTTGGAGTGGCCGTTTCACGTTCCGGAGCCCCGACGGGCCATTATGGAGCCTAAGTGTTGGAGAATCCTATATTTTCGCTCGTAACTCTCTAACCGGAAGTCCTATTTGCGTTGCCGTCAGTTCCTACGAGTGACTCTACCCTCGAGCGAAGTACCCGTGCCGGTTTCCGAGTTTTGGAGGGACCGTTTAACGTTCCGAACCCCCGGCGGGCCGTTTTGGAGCCAAAGTGTTGGAGATTCATATGTTTTCGCTCGTAACTCTCTAACCGAGAGTCCTATTTGCGAGCCGTCAGTTCCTACGAGTTACTCTACCCTCGAGCAAAGTTCCCGTGCCGATTTTTGAGTTTTGGAGGGGTCGTTTCCCTTTCCGGACCCCCGGCGGGACGTTTTGGAGCCTAAGTGTTGGAGAATCATGTGTTTTCGCTCGTAACTCTCTAACCGAGAGTCCTATTTGCGTGCAGTCAATTCCTACGAGTCACTCTACCCTCGAACGAAGTGCTCGTGCCGGTTTTCGATTTTTGGTGGGGCCGTTTCCCCTTCGGATCCCTGGCGGGCCATTTTGGAGCCTAATAGTTAGAAAATCCTATGTTTTCGGTCGTAACTCTCTAACCGGGAGTCCTATTTGCTCTGCGCCAGTTCTTACGAGTCACTCTACCCTCGAGCGAAGTGCTCGTGCCAGTTTTTCGATTTTTGGAGGGTGCGTTTCAAGTTCCAGACCCCCGACGGGCCGTTTTGCGGCCTAAGTGTTGGAGAATCATATATTTTCGCTCGTAACTCTCTAACCGGGAGTCTTATTTGCGTGCAGTCATTTCCTACGAGTCACCCAACCCTCGAACAAAGTGCTCGTGCCAATTTTTGATTTTTCCATGGGTCGTTTCACGTTCCCGACCCCCGACGGTCCGTTTTGGAGCCTAAGTGCTGGAGATTCTTATGTTTTCGCTCGTAACTCTCTAACCGGGATTCCTCTTTTCGAGCCGTCAGTTCCTACGAGTCACTCTCCCATCGAGCAAAGTGCTCGTGCCAGTTTCCGATTTATGGAGGGTCCGTTTCCCATTTCGAACCCCCGGCGGGCCGTTTTGGAGCATAAGTGTTGGAGAATCCTGTGTTTTCGCTCGTAACTCTCTAACCGGGAGTCCTATTTGCGTGCCGTCAGTTCCTACGAGTCACTCTACCCTCGAGCGAAGTGCTCGTGCCAGTTTCCGATTTATGGAGGGGCCGTTTCACGTTCCGGACCCCCGGCGGGACATTTCGGAGCCTAAGTGATGGAGAATCATTTGTTTTCGCTCGTAACTCTCTAACCGGGAGTCCTATTTGCGTGCTGTCAGTTCCTACGAGTCACTCTACCCTCGAGCGAAGTACCCGTGCCGATTTCCGAGTTTTGGAGGGACCGTTTAACGTTCCGGACCCCCGGCGGGCCATTTTGGAGCCTAAGTTCTGGAGAATCATATGTTTTCGCTCGTAACTCTCTAACCGGGATTCCTCTTTGCGAGCCGTCAGTTCCTACGAGTCACTCTACCGTCGAGCAAAGTGCTTGTGTCGGTTTTCGATTTTTGGAGGGTCTGTTTCCCGTTCCGGACCCCCGGCGGGCCATTTTGGTGCATAAGTGTTGGAGAATCCTGTGTTTTCGCTCATAACTCTCTAACCGGGAGTCCTCTTTGCGAGCCGTCAGTTCCTACGAGTCACTGTACCCTCGAGCAAAGTGCTCGTGCCGGTTTCCAAATTATGGAGGGTCCGTTTCCCATTCCGGACCACCGGCCGGCCGTTTTGGAGCCTAAGTGTTGGAGAATCCTATTTTTTCGCTCGTAACTGTCTAACCGGGAGTCCTCTTTGCGAGCCGTCATTTCCTACGAGTCACTCTACCCTCGAGCGAAGTGCTCGTGTTGGTTTCCGATTTTTGGAGGCGCCATTTCCCGTTCCGGACACCCGGTGGGCCGTTTGGGAGCCTAACAGTTGGAAAATCCTATGCTTCGGTCGTAACTCTCTAACCGGGAGTCCTATTTGCGTGTTGTTAGTTCTTATGAGTCACTCTACCCTCAAGCGAAGTGCTCGTGCCGATTTCCGATTTTTGGAGGGGCCGTTTCACGTTCCGGACCCCCGGCGGGCCGTTTTGGAGCCTAAGTGTTTGAGAATCATATATTTTTGCTCGTAACTCTCTAACCGGGAGTCCTATTCACGTGCCGTCAGTTCCTACGAGTCACTCTACCCTCGAGCGAAGTGCTCGTGCCGGTTTCCGATTTTTGGAGTGGCGGTTTCACATTCCGGCCCCCGGTAGGCCGTTTTGGAGCCTAAGTGTTGGAGAATCTTATGTTTTCGCTAGGAACTCTCTAACCGGGAGTCCTATTTGCGAGCTGGCTGTTCCTACGAACCACTTTACCCTCCAACGAAGTGCTCGTGCCGGTTTTTGATTTTTGGAGGGACCGTTTCACATTCCGGACCCCCGGTGGGCCGTTTTGGAGAATACGTGTTGGAGAATCTTATGTTTTCGCTCGTAACTCTCTAACCGGGAGTCCTATTTGCGAGATGCCAGTCCCTACGAGTCACTCTACCCTCGAGCGAAGTGCTCGTGTCGGTTTTCAATTTTTGAAGGGGCCGTGTCCCGTTCCGGACCCCCGGCGGGCCGTTTTGGAGCCGAAGTGTTGGAGAATCCTATGATTTCGCTCGTAACTCTCTAACCGGGAGTCCTATTTGAGTGCCGTCAGTTCCTAGGAGTCACTCTACCCTCGAGTGAAGTACTCGTGCTGCTCTCTGATTTTTGGAGGGGCCGTTTCCCATTCCGGACCCCGGACGAGCTGTTTTGGAGCCTAGGTTTTGGAAAATCCTATGTTTTCGGTCGTAACTCTCTAACCGGGAGTCCTAGTTACGTGCCGTCAGTTCCTACGAGTGACTCTACCCTCGTGCGAAGTGCTCGTGCCGATTCCGATTTATGGAGGGGCCGTTTCACATTCCAGACCCGCGGCGGGACATTTTGGAGCCAAAGTGTTGGAGAATCATATGTTTTCGCTCGCAACTCTTTGACCGGGAGTCCTATTTGCCTGCCGTCAGTTCCTACGAGTCACTCTACCCTCGAACGAAGTGCTCGTGCCCGTTTTTGATTTATGGAGGGGTCGTTTCCCGTTCCAGATCCCCGGCGGGCCGTTTTGGAGCCTAAGTGTTGGAGAATCATATGTTTTCGCTCGTAACTCTCTAACCGGGAGTCCTATTTGCATGCCGTCAGTTCCTCGGAGTCACTCTACCCTCGAGCGAAGTGCTCGTTCTAGTTTCCGATCTTTGGAGGGGCCGTTTACTGTTTCGGACCCCCCGCGGGCCGTTTTGGAAACTAAGTGTTGGAGAATCATGTGTTTTCGCTCGTAACTCTCTAATCGGGAGTCCGCTTTCTGAGCCGTCAGTTCCTTCGATTCACTCTACCTCGAGCAAATTGTTCGTGCCGGTTTCCGATTTTTTCTAGGGGCCTTTTCCCGTTCCGGACCCCCGGCGGGCCGTTTTGGAGCCTAAGTGTTGGAGAATCCTATGATTTCGCTAGTAACTCTCTAATCGGGAGTCCTATATGCGTGTCGTCAGTTCCTAAGAGTCACTCTACCCTCGAGCGAAGTACCCGTGCCGATTTCCGAGTTTTGGAGGGACCGTTTAACGTTCCGGACCCCGGCGGGCCATTTTGGAGCCTAAGTTCTGGAGAATCATATGTTTTCGCTCGTAACTCTCTAACCGGGATTCCTCTTTGCGAGCCGTCAGTTCCTACAAGTTGCTCTACCCTCGAGCAAAGTGCTCGTGTCGGTTTTCGATTTTTTGAGGGTCCGTTTACCGTTCCGGTCCCCCGGCGGGCCATTTTGGAGCATAAGTGTTGGAGAATCCTGTGTTTTCGCTCGCCACTCTCTAACCGGGAGTCCTCTTTGCGACCCGTCAGTTCCTACGAGTCATTCTACCCTCGACCAAAGTGCTCGTGCCGGTTTCCAAATTATGGAGGGTCCGTTTCCCGTTTCGGACCCCCGGCCGGCCGTTTTGGAGCCTAAGTGTTGGAGAATCCTATTTTTTTTTTTCGCTCGTAACTGTCTAACCGAGAGTCCTCTTTGCGAGCCGTCAGCTTCTACGAGTCACTCTACCCTCGAGCGAAGTGCTCGTGCCAGTTTTCGGTTTTTGGAGGGGCCGTTTCAAGTTCCAGACCCACGACGGGCCGTTTTGGAGCCTAAGTGTTGGAGAATCGTATATTTTCACTCGTAACTCTCTAACCGGGAGTCTTATTTGCATGCAGTCAGTTCCTACGAGTCACTCAACCCTCGAACGAAGTGCTCGTGCCAGTTTTCAATTTTTACAGTGGCCGTTTCACATTCCCGACCCCCGACGGTCCGTTTTGGAGCCTAGGTGCTGGAGATTCTTGTGTTTTCGCTCGTAAACTTTCTAACCGGGAGTCCTCTTTGTGAGCCGTCAGTTCCTACGAGTCACTCTACCATCGAGCAAAGTGTTCGTGCCATTTTCCGATTTATGGAGGGTCCGTTCCCATTCTGGACCCCCGGCGGGCCGTTTTGGAGCATAAATGTTGGAGAATCCTGTGTTTTCGCTCGTAACTCTCTAACCGGGAGTCCTCTTTGTGAACCGTCATTTCCTACGAGTCACTCTACCCTCGAGCAAAGTGCTCGTGCCAGTTTCCAATTTATGGAGGGTCCGTTCCCATTCCGGACCCCCGGCCGGCCATTTTGGAGCCTAAGTGTTGGAGAATCCTATTTTTTCCCTCGTAACTCTCTAACCGGGAGTCCTATTTGCGTGCGGTCAGTTCCTACGAGTCACTCTACCCTCGAGCGAAGTGCTTGTGCCGGCTTCCGATTTATGGAGGGCCCGTTTCACATTCCGGACCCCCGTCGGGACATTTCGGAGCCTAAGTGATGGAGAATCATATGTTTTCGCTCGTAACTCTCTAACCGGGAGTCCTATTTGCCTGCCGTCAGTTCTTACGAGTCACTCTACCCTTGAGCGAAGAGCTCATACCGGTTTCCGAGTTATAAAGGGGCCGTTTCCCGTTCCGGACCCCCGGCGGGCCGTTTTGGAGCCTAAGTGTTGGAGAATCCTGTTTTTTCGCTCGTAACTGTCTAACCGGGAGTCCTCTTTGCGAGCCGTCATTTCCTATGAGTCACTCTACCCTCGAGCGAAGTGCTCGTGCCTTTTTCTGATTTTTGAAGGGGCCGTTTCACGTTCCGGAGCCCCGACGGGCTATTTTGGAGCCTAAGTGTTGGAGAATCCTATGTTTTCGCTCATAACTCTCTAAGCCGGGAGTCCTATTTGCATGCCGTCAGTTCCTATGAGTGACTGTACCCTCGAGCGAAGTACCCGTGCCGGTTTTGGAGTTTTGGAGGGACGTTTAACGTTCCGGACCCCCGACGGGCCGTTTTGGAGCCTAAGTTCTGGAGAAGCATATGTCTTCGCTCGTAACTCTCTAACCGGGATTTCCTCTTTGGGAGCCTGTTGACACAAAAAATGTCACTTTGCCTCTTCAGGATCCAAAGAGCTACATGAAGTCGCAACCTGCCATAAATAGGCAATGCTGCTTTCCAAAAATCAAATCTTGTCAGAATCAAACAAAAACTGCAAGGTTCTTCCAGACTGCCAAAAGAGGAGTACACAAGAAGTCTCGGGCCATTTCAAAATCATTTGGCCTAACTTCGCTTCTCCGACAGCCGAACAGGAGCTCTCGGCGGCAAAAGCATCGGAGACACCAAATCTTCGATCAGGGCCGATGGATGGTCTCAAAATACTTCCAAAAGGCTCCACGTCAAGTTCCGAGTCAAACCGACAACGTTTGACCCTACATCAACCCTCGGAAGCCAAATCAGGCCTCTCGGCGGCAAAGCTCTCCAGGACCATGGTTTCCAAGACAGAGCCTATGGATCATCTTAAAATGACTCCAATAGGTTCCCTATCAAATTTCAAGTCAATCGGACATCGGTTGACCGCACATCAAACCGCGACATCTTCATCGCGACAAAAGCAAGTCTACTAGCGATAAGACCCCAAATAGCTTCAAAACTCAAACAAAAGCTTATGGTTGGTCTTATTTATTGCTCAGGAGGCTTCACACCAAACTTCAGGTCATTCTGACATCGTTTGACCCAGTTTCTGCTTCTGACGGAAAATCGGCAGCTCTGCGCGATAAAGTCTTCGGCTTTCTCAGGAAATTGGAAACTTTGCAAAATAAACTGCAAGGATTCTCATCAGGTTTCCTACAAAGAAATCAGGCCAATAAATGGTCAAAATGTCAAGGAAAAGTACAGGAGAAAAAAGAATCGAAAAAACAGCCAAAACGGACACAAAACGGGACACAAAGGGGGGAAAACCCCCCAGGGTCGCAGGCCCCTGCGACCCTGGGCCAAGGTCGCCGGCGACCTTGGAGTCCGGGGTCGCCGGGAAGGCCCAGGAAACCCCGGTTTTCGCCGTTTTTTTCGCGATTCGAAGAGCCCAGCCTCTGGTACTTTCCAAAATTCATGCTTTTGAGACACCAAGCCCTCTGACATCCGTCCAAAACACGGGTTAATCATCAAGAGTATCGAAAGCAATATTGATTGCCACCCGGTCAACCAAAAAAAAGTGTGCTTTCTACCCGACCGATTCGAGAAATCGACAGGACAGATGGCACGGACCCGCTGTTGGCAACAAATACCTGAAATTACATGGTCATCTGATGTCGATCTACATGATGATCCATCGATGATCATCGACAGAATCCCAAAAGACGTGGCACGGCCGCGACTCTTCAACTGCTCGGCGACCACTTAATGCGATTAATTGACTAGCTTTATTGCAGTCATTAATCCATTTCTTTGGACGGCCCAATCAGAAGAAAGCATCCGGGAGTTACAAGTCAAGAGATTCAAGGCATTTAACCCATGAAACTCCTCCATCATGGCAATTGAAGGCGATTAAATGCTCTCAATCTCCTCTGGCCAATCAGAAGCCAAGAAAAAGGAGTTACAAAATAAAGAATTCAATTTTGTAACTCCTCCCTTTATGTAGCTTTATGACAATCAAGGCTCATAAACCCTCCTAAATGGCTACCAAAAAGCCTATAAATAGGAGAGCTCTCCAAGAAGAAAGGACGGATCATCAGAAAAAAAGCACAAACACACAGACAGACAGAAGCACATAAATCCAGAGAACGAAAAAAGAGAGAAAAACTCTGCGGAAGTTCTACACCGGCCACCGCAACAAGGTGACAAAAGTCCCTTGGGGGTACCTGTTAGGTTTTTGTTTATTGCAATTTGATGGATGCATCATTCATTTTATTCATCATTGAATTCACACACATGCATTGATTTAGAAAATCTTGAAATCTTGATTTACACATGCATTGTTTTAAACCTTGTAAATCATATGTTTCATGCATGTTTTGGTTTTCATCTTGGATGCATTTTATTTGAAAAAGGATTTTTACAAATCAAGCTAGCCAATGATTTAAAGTTTCAAATGATTTTTGGCTTTTTATGTTTCATGTTTTTAAGCCGCTTAGAATGATTTAAAACATGATTCCAAGCTTGATTTATTGGCCCAAAAAATCCCCAAGAAAAATACTTTAAAATATGCAAAATAAGCATTTTGGGGGAATTGGTCCAGGGGACCCGGTCGACCTGCAGTGTGGCCGGTCGACCGAGCCCATGGACGGTCGACCGAGCCCACTGCAGGTCGACGGGAAAGAGCCAACGGCTCTTTTTCAAACGGTCAGTTTTATGACCGTTGGAGGCCAGGTCGACCGGGGCTTTTATGGGGTCGACCGGGGCACTCGCAGAACTCAACTTTTTTGAGTATAAAAAGGGGTTCATTCCCATTTAAAGTGGGTTGATAAAAGTGGAACTCTCAAGCCTTCTTGAGGTGTTTGGAGACAAAGAAAAAGGGATGAACTAAGAGAGACCAAAGGGTCTATAGGAAAGCTAAAGCTTGGAAATTATGAAGTTAAATCTCTAAGTAAGTTTTAGTTTTCTTAATCATATGTTTCATGCTTTACTTAAATTATTGGTAAATGATTTTTAGCATGTTAACTATGATGTATTGAATTCATTACCTTCATTCTATCTTTGATTTATGTTGTGATGAATTCTTTACTTTGATTCAATCCAAGTTTGTTTTAAAAACTTTATTAATCATGCTTTCTCAAAATCTTTGATTTCCTTTTTAGCATGATTCCTTCTCTTGATTGAATCTATCATTGTTGTTTTCAACCACTTTAGAACTTTAGTAAACCTTGCTTTTGAAAACAACATTGTATGTGCATCACATGTTTAGACATAATTAATTTCATACAACTTGTGTCATCTTGATTTTCATAAATCATTTACAAGTTAGTATTTGTGTACATGTGATTTGCATAACACTTCAATCAAATCTTTTTATGAGCATTAAACTTTTGAATGCTTTAAGCATAAAATAGATTGAGCTTAATTTTAATCTTGATTGAAGTTTTCACACACACACCTCATTAGCATTCAATCTTTGTAATTCTTAGTGTGTTTGTGTGAGTTGTTATTCACTTTCCTATCCGCCTACTTAGAGGCAATTTTATTGAGCTTAAATTGTAATCTCATAAGAGTGTTTTGTGAAGACACTTTCTTTGAGAAAAATCTATTGTTGTAAGGTTATTGCTTAGCCATTGAAAAGCATCTTGTATAGGTTGTTGTTAAGCCTTGAAAAACAACATTGTAAGGTTATTGCTTATCCTTGGAAAGCATAGTGTTGAGGTTATTGCTTAGCCTTTTGGAAAAGCATAAATAGTGGAAATCCGGTGGGGTGTTTGGATACACAAGCCGGTAGTGGATGTAGGCATTGAGGCCGAACCACTATAAATCTTTTGTGTAGTGGTGATTGCTTTTGTGGTGATTGTTTTGTTTAGCTTCCGCATTATGTATGTTAATCATCACATGTGACTAGTTATTGTAAAGAAATTAAAATTGGTCATAGTTAGTCACTATTAGTAGCTCACCCTATTCACCCCCCCCTCTAGGGTTAGGATCCCAAGGACTTTCAATTGGTATCAGAGCCTCGTGCTCTATATTAGGATCAAGTGTTTGGAACTCTTGATTAGGTGTAAAAACCTAGAGTTAAAACCCTAGTGTTGTACCTCCATGAAAATCATAAGAATGGATTCCACTAGTTTAGACTTTGTAGATTCTTGTGTAGATTCCTCTAGACCCTTCCTTCTTCCATCTATTGGAGATTCTAACATTAAAATGAATGAATCTAAATCTAAATTAAAAGAAGAGGAATATGATGAAAATGAAGCTTATGAGGAATTGTACACATGGTCCTTTGAGCTTTCTAAGAAGAATAAAAGATTAAAAGAAGAATCTAAAAGGCTAAACCAAGAATTAGTCTCTTCAAAAGATGAACTTAGAGAAAAAGAAGAATTAATAAATTGTACAGAATCTAAGTTCATGATCTCTTTGCATAACCTATATAATGCTCAAGATGAATTAAAAGATTTAAAGATAGGTTATGACAATCTTAATAAGGAAAATTCTAAACTAAGAGAATCAATTACAAAGGCAAGACAAAGACTTTAACAATCTTGAATCTAAGTCAAGTATCTCTAAGGAAAATTTATCTAATGCTCAAATTGAACTAAATAAAACAAAGATAAATTGTGATGAGCTTAAGAAAGAAAATTTAAGTCTAAGAGATACTTTAAAAAGACAAGATGAGAACATTATCCATTTAAGATCCAAGTTGACAATTTCAATGGAAAACTTGTCAAATGCTCAAAATAATTTAAACACCTTAGAACTTGGATCTAATGTTGTTAATGAACTTGAAATGAAATTAAAACTTGCCAATGAAGAGCTAATCAAATTTAAGGGAATTGAACATGAACTAACAAAAGTTAAAAATGAAAATTCAACCCTTAAAAACCAAGTCACTCAACTTGAAACCTACAAACAAAAGTATGAGTGCAAATTTACCCAAAGTGAAGAAAGATTGGAAAAGTTATTTAAATTGGGTAAATCAAAAGGAGATAGGACGGGTCTTGGATTTGATAGGAATACCTCATATGACCCTAAATTCACCAACACTTTTGTGAAAGGTGAGTCCTCATTCTCTAGCACTCACACTTCTTTGCCCATGTCTAAATGTAATTATTGTGGCATTGAAGGACATTTTAGGTTTGAGTGCAAACAAAGAAGAAGCAATGTGTCTAAATCCATATTTGAACCAAAGAAAGGTAAATCAAATTCTATGATGGATAAGACACCAAAAACCAAGGAGAACTCCATGAAGCTCAAACAAGTAAAATCAATTAAGAAGGAGTCTCCTAAAATAGATTCTAAAAAGATTAAACAAGTTAAATCAAGTTTAAAAGAATCTATAAATAAAAAGGTTCTCAACCTACCTCCCATATCTCAAATGAAAGAACTTTTGAATAAAGTTGCAAAGTTAAATTTAAAATTCAAAAGTCAATTAAAGGGAGGAGATAAGAAGAAAAGAAAAATGGTTCAAACCCCAAAGAAGCAAACTCACCAAAAGACTAATCATCAATCTAAGCTAAACTTAGTTAAATCTATATCTCATGGTGATAAGTCTAAGTTAATAATTTATCAAGTTAAATCTCCTAGAGTTGGTGAGAAGTTTTAAGTTAGACCTCAAAGTTCATCCATCCCAAGACCTTAGGTGGATTCCCAAAGTTAGACAAATAGACAAACCTTAGGGCCTTGGACCTCATTGACCAACCTATTCTTTATAGTTAAATCCTTTTGTTGGTCATGATTGCATTTGCATTTATGTTCTTTCATTAGTTACATTACTTTAAATGCAATGTTTATTTGTAATCAATTGATTTTGTTTTCATGCACCATACTAGTTTCATATCATGGTTTTCAAAATTTTTTGATTATAATTTCTCATGTTAGATTTGCTTTTTGATCTCATTAAGTTATATCATTTGTATTGCATCTCTACATGTTCAATTGATTATGATTTCAAAAGCATTTATAGCTAGATTTTTCATAATTGATGATATTATAAAATCATTTGTTGGATGTCTTAGTAAGATGTGTTTTGAAAAACAAATGATTTGAAACAATTTGGATTTTCCATAGATCTCTAAGTTATATTTTCATATGGAAAATTATTGTTTTTGAAAAACCAACTTGTATGTGTTACATCATTTAAAATGCAAGTTGAATAGTTTTTAAATCAATTTGTATGAATCTTTGTAGTTATATTGTTTAGAATACAAATTGATGATTGATAATGTGTTATCTTCAATTCATTCTCTTTATGCTCATTGTTGGATTTTGTTTATTTAAATGATTTGAAGATAGTATGAATGGAAATGTTTTAAATCATCATTAGTTATATTTATCAAAACATGTTCCGTGTTCTCATTTCCATATGCATTTGATTATGTCTTTTTAAATATGGAAATGAATGTTGTTATAGGCAATTTGCATCTTTTAGTTTCATTCTTTTTATATGCAAATGTCTATTAGTTTCTTGTATGGTTGTGATCTTATTTACATTTGTAAAAACCATACTAGAACTCAAAAATCCATCCTTTATGCTTTCTAGTTATTATGAGATATGGATGGTTATGTTGTTGATTCATGTGTACTTTTCTTATTGATATCATTCTTTATACATGTTTCAACTTCATAGTAGTGTTGAATCATATGAACCTCTTTGAAATCCATTCCTTGTATTTCATAAATTGTTTGATGGATTTCATAGTTGTTGAATTCATATGATTAGACACTTTTGTAAATTGCATAGTCTTCTAAGTTATATCTTTTATGCAATTTCTCTTGTTCATCACTATGTTCATTAGTCATATCATTAAAAGTGATGAATAATCATTTTATGATGCTTGTTGGAATTTTGTGTTTGTCACATTCCATTAGCATCATAATCTTCATGATTGCCACCTCTCATGCTCATATAGGTAAATCACGTGACCACCATGTTTATGTGTTCATAATCTTGGTTGGTTAATGGTTGAGGTAGGCTTCATGATTGAACTTCATTTCATTCATCTTGTGCATGATAGTTATATTTAATGAATGTATGAAATGATTTCAAAACCTTCATAGCATATGATTTTCATAGTTATATTGATTGATGCTATGTTTAGTATATCCCAATGACCTTGCCCTTTACTTTGGTAATTTGATCATATTGAACTTTATAGTCAAATATTATTATCAATTGAATCTAAACCTTCACTTGAAGTTAACCCTCAATTGGTTAAACCATCTTCTTCTTGTACCTATTAGTTAAATCCTTGTCAAAAGTTTGACAAAAGAAGAGTATGGATTGAGGGGGAGTAAATCTTCATAGGAAGTATTAGTTTTGATCAAATTCACCCTTATTGGCTCTTGATACCCTTATAGCTTATTACCCATGCATGATGACCTGTTATGTACTTCATTTTCGATTTCCTTTGTTAACAGGTGCTACTAAAAGGTATTTTCCTTGTTTCATGTGTGTAGGTACCCCTCCTCAATTGATACCTTTGCAATTTAATGGCAAAGGGGGAGAAAGTTCTCAAGCTTAATGGCAAAAGGGGAGAAAGAATTAAGGGGGAGAAAATGCTAAAGGTGGAGAGAATGCACATCTTGCCAAAAGAAGAGTGCATGGTCAAAAGGGAGAAATGAAGAGAAGAAAGCTTGGGAGCTAAAGAAGTTGCTTGGCCAAAGAAAGGAAGATGGAAGAAAGCTTGAAGAATGATCAAGCTCCAAGCATCAAGAAGAATGAAGAATGAAGCTAGAGCCCAAGCTAAATGAAGAAGCATCCAAAGAGATTTCAAGAATTGTCCAGCCAAGGAGGAGCTGAAGACTGTGTGTGAAGTCTTAGTGTTGAGCAAGGTTTGCCAACATATTGAAGGTTTGCCATCAAATTGCAAAGGGGGAGATTGTTAGGTTTTTGTTTATTGCAATTTGATGGATGCATCATTCATTTTATTCATCATTTGAATTCACACACATGCATTGATTTAGAAAATCTTGAAATCTTGATTTACACATGCATTGTTTTAAACCTTGTAAATCATATGTTTCATGCATGTTTTGGTTTTCATCTTGGATGCATTTTATTTGAAAAAAGGATTTTTACAAATCAAGCTAGCCAATGATTTAAAGTTTCAAATGATTTTTGGCTTTTATGTTTCATGTTTTTAAGCCGCTTAGAATGATTTAAAACATGATTCCAAGCTTGATTTATTGGCCCAAAAAATCCCCAAGGAAAAATACTTTAAAATATGCAAAATAAGCATTTTTGGGGGAATTGGTCCAGGGGACCCGGTCGACCTGCAGTGTGGCCGGTCGACCGAGCCCATGGACGGTCGACCGAGCCCACTGCAGGTCGACCGGGAAAGAGCCAACGGCTCTTTTTCAAACGGTCAGTTTTATGACCGTTGGAGGCCAGGTCGACCGGGGCTTTTATGGGGTCGACCGGGCACTCGCAGAACTCAACTTTTTGAGTATAAAAAGGGGTTCATTCCCATTTAAAGTGGGTTGATAAAAGTGGAACTCTTAAGCCTTCTTGAGGTGTTTGGAGACAAAGAAAAAGGGATGAACTAAGAGAGACCAAAGGGTCTATAGGAAAGCTAAAGCTTGGAAATTATGAAGTTAAATCTCTAAGTAAGTTTTAGTTTTCTTAATCATATGTTTCATGCTTTACTTAAATTATTGGTAAATGATTTTTAGCATGTTAACTATGATGTATTGAATTCATTACCTTCATTCTATCTTTGATTTATGTTGTGATGAATTCTTTACTTTGATTCAATCCAAGTTTGTTTTAAAACTTTATTAATCATGCTTTCTCAAAATCTTTGATTTCCTTTTTAGCATGATTCCTTCTCTTGATTGAATCTATCATTGTTGTTTTCAACCACTTTAGAACTTTAGTAAACCTTGCTTTTGAAAACAACATTGTATGTGCATCACATGTTTAGACATAATTAATTTCATACAACTTGTGTCATCTTGATTTTCATAAATCATTTACAAGTTAGTATTTGTGTACATGTGATTTGCATAACACTTCAATCAAATCTTTTTATGAGCATTAAACTTTTGAATTGCTTTAAGCATTAAAATAGATTGAGCTTAATTTTAATCTTGATTGAAGTTTTCACACACACACCTCATTAGCATTCATCTTTGTAATTCTTAGTGTGTTTGTGTGAGTTGTTATTCACTTTCCTATCCGCCTACTTAGAGGCAATTTATTGAGCTTAAATTGTAATCTCATAAGAGTGTTTTGTGAAGACACTTTCTTTGAGAAAAATCTATTGTTGTAAGGTTATTGCTTAGCCATTGAAAAGCATCTTGTATAGGTTGTTGTTAAGCCTTGAAAAAACAACATTGTAAGGTTATTGCTTATCCTTGGAAAGCATAGTGTTGAGGTTATTGCTTAGCCTTTTGGAAAAGCATAAATAGTGGAAATCCGGTGGGGTGTTGGATACACAAGCCGGTAGTGGATGTAGGCATTGAGGCCGAACCACTATAAATCTTTGTGTAGTGGTGATTGCTTTTGTGGTGATTGTTTTGTTTAGCTTCCGCATTATGTATGTTAATCATCACATGTGACTAGTTATTGTAAAGAAATTAAAATTGGTCATAGTTAGTCACTATTAGTAGCTCACCCTATTCACCCCCCCCTCTAGGGTTAGGATCCCAAGGACTTTCAGTACCCCCCCCCCCAAGGTCCTTGCCTTCTCCTGCTGCCGCCAATGGTTTTAGACATGGCTTTTCAGCCCGTCTACTCGGCTTTTTATTGGACATAGGACCTCCTTTTGGTCTTTGTCCTCTAAAAACCTGAGGTTATAGCCAAGCCAAGCGAATCAATAGCATCCTCTGTTCTCATCTGCATGGATGATGGCGAAGCCCACATATGGCTTGCGACCGTCAATCTAAACGAGTCCCCCACAATCTCCTGAGAAGTTAGATCCTCCTTTTCTTGCTTTTCATTGTAGTTTGTATTTTTTTTAAAGAGACAAAAATCACAACTCTTGTCTTTCATTATTGATAAGGATTGTAAATCGGCTATAAACGCCAAAATCGGCTATAAAACTCCAAAAATCGGCTATAAACGCCAAAATCGGCTATAAATGCCAAAAAAAATCGCCTTTCACGGCAAATCAAGAAAATGTCTCTTTTCTTAAATATATGTGCAATGGAAAACTTGAAAGAAGTTGATTTCCTTTTTACTTGCGAAGGTTGATCTCCGGATCACCACTTGCAATTCCAAGTAAAAATAGAAAATCTGGCACACCCACACACAAAAAAAAGAAATGTTGATGCACGCCCCTGCCCCCTGGTTACGAAAGGGTCGGAACCAAACGGACTCCCACGTCCGCCGACCTCGGTAGGAACCGAGCATTCGGAGCGCGGTCCATCAAGCTGGCATCACCCCGGTGGGACTCGTTTATTTGAGAACACGATGCTAGAAATGAAATATTTGCATATCATCTATTTTGCTCTATGCTTATATTTCTTTTCTCGATTCCTTGGCTACTTTATAATTGGTGGCCTATGTTGAATTCCGCATCTAAAAAAAATGAGATGAGATTCTTTGTTTGGAAATTTCTAATTCTTCGAATTTATTTCCACTCTTTCTCTTTTCAAAAAAAAAAAAAACAAAAAAAACAAAAAAAAATCAGATTTTTCAGTTTGGATTCAAAATTGAGAAACTTTGATCCTCTCCCTTCTGGGCACTGGCGCTCACGGAAATCGCTGAGACCGTGTTCGGATCGGGGGTTGGGCCATTGTTTCTCTTCGATGAGTTCATTAAAGATCTAAAAAAATATATATATATATATATATAAAAATATATAAATTTTTTTTTTTTTAGATTTCTCAATTTGGATTCAAAATTGAGAAACCTTGATCCGTTCCTATCGTTCATCGCGCTTGCAGAAATGTTGAGCCTGTTCGACTAAGGTTTTGGGCCATCGTTTCTCTTCGATGAGTTCATTAAAAAAAAAATATAATAAAAAAAAAAGACATAGACCACTAAGGTTATACCAACTGTGTTCTTTGATCATGGTTGATTCAAAGAAAAGCCTTGTCCAGAGTGTGGAGACAGCTTGACTGTTCTAGGCAAGGGTCCTCCAAACGGGTTCATTAAGTAATCCTACCCTTACCTGGGGGCAATTCTATCAATCGAGATTTCATATGACCGGGTTAGGAGGCCTATGTGTACTCTCTCGTCTTTTAAATAAATTAAAAAAAATATATATATATAAATTTTTTTTTAAAAAAAAAATAAAAATTTTAAAATAAAAAAATAAAAAATAATTTTTTTTTCAAAAAAAAAAAATCTTAAAATAAAAAATAATAAAAATAATAAAAATAATAAAAATAAAAAAAAAGGATTTTTTTTAAAAAAAAAAATCTTCAAAAACTTCAAAAAAAAAAACTTCCGTCATTTTGGGTTTAGATTGGAGAAATCTTGGTCTTCTCCTTTCTGAGCACTGGCGCTCGCGGAAATCGCTGAGCCCGTGTTCAGATTGGAATGCCTTTTGCTCTCTTTGATGAACCCGATATTGGCCTTTCAAAAAAAAAAACTCGTCATTTTTGGATTCAGATCCGAGAAATCATGGTTCATTTCTTTCTGAGCACTGGCGCTCGCGGAAATCGCTGAGCCCGTGTTCAGATTGGAATACCATCTGCTCTCTTTGAAGAATCCAATTTTGACATTTCAAAACAGAGAATCTCATCTCATGGATGCGGTCTCAAAACATTTGTGTCTAGCGGTACTAGTACGCCCTTTCAGGGTCTACTGTATTGCGACCGGCACATTTGTAACTCCAACTTTATATTCTTCTTACCTCGAGTAAGCTCTGCTTCTCGATAAGTCGAATTTAAGTTCACAATTGCTTCTAGCAGTCACTGGGATGCCCATTCTGGGCTTACCATACCTGCGATCAGAACAAATTGTACCCTCTATGGCATTTGCCTTCCTCATATTGCTTGGGTCATCTACCTCGAGCAATTTGAAAAGACGAAACCATAGAACTTTCCATTTATGATCATTATATTCTTGTGATTACTAATGGACGTGGTCTTGTTTCAGAAATTTTCGAAACTAACAATGGCAGCTTCACTAACCATTACTTTCGATGAAAACAAGCACCAACTCATGCTTCAACAGAAGCAAACCACGCGCACCTACAAGCGCCCAATCAGCTGCCGAAGCGTCAACTCCTTCGGCAACTCTCTGAACTCCGGGTCGACCTCGACTCCCCGGACTATCGTCTTTGGGACGCTGGGACCATTCCCACTTCCCGAAGAACAAACTGCTCCCTCCAAGAAGCAGAAACTCGCCTCTCAACGTGTCACTACTGTGACATCAAAGGCGAGCACTAACAGGCCTGAAGCCCGTGGCAGCCCCACGAAGCCTCGACCAGCAAACGACCAGGTCTATCCCAAGACTTGGTCCCCAAGACCTGGTCCCCAAGACCTGGTCCCCAAGACCTTCACCAAAACAGAGAAGGTCCCAAACATCCTCTAAGCCAGCATTCCTGGCCCCACTCAAGGAGAATCAGTTCTACCCTCTTGCTTACATGAAAGAGGAGAGACCCTTCTCCAACCTGACTTCCAAGTCAAACCAGCATGAGCCGGCTTGTTCCTACAAGCCCAAAATCAAGTCATGCATCACAAGGCCTCTACAAGCACCTGCTAAGGCCTACAAATCTGCAGTTCGACCCTTCATCTCTACAGGGGCCGAACTTCAAAAATTCGAAGCTTCGCTGCAACAGGCGAAGGACAGGGTTCGCATCCTGTCCTTGCCCAGCTACAAAGAAGACAGGCTCGGCTGCTGCGCTCCGAGGGAGCACATCCTTCATCGTCAAAGCCCAGCCAGAGCTGACCGAAGCTCAAATTGCCCGTCGCATATGCCGCCGCGCGTCGTATCGGCAAAAGAGACTAGAGAAGCAAAGGACCCAGTCTCCTACACTTCAAGTCTCTCCCAAATGGGTCGAAAAAAGAACGACCCAACCAAGTTGCTGCCGTCCATATGGTTGGAAAAACCAGAAGGCGCCAAAAAATCGGCATCCAAAATCCATGTTCGACGTCCGATCACCCGCAGTGTCTCCAGGACAAGAGACATTCAGAAGAATCCCCATGCTCCTTCAAGCAAAGGACAGCAGAGTGATCCTTCCTCGAGCTCTTCTTCAAAAAGAATGAGCCCCAGCTCAGTCACCAGGACAGTTTCTTCGTTCGAATCACGAAGGATGAATGTCTTGGCTACAAATTCTGAGCCACCACCCGCAATCCACCTCCAGAAGATGCGATCACCCCGCATCCGCAGTTGGAACAGGGCCAGCAGAGGATTGAAACTCTGATGGAAAACCTTCTCCTCGCCTTCCAAAATCAGGCGAACAATGAACCTCCTCCGAATCATCAAGACGACGAGGGTAAATGGAGAAGAAAATGAGTCACGCGCCCTTACCAAAAGGACGTAGACAGTATCCTCGCCAAAGCAAAAGAAGAGGATATACTCAAGGAGCATGGGATCAGCCACCATATCCTTTATGGATGGACTCGGGTCCCGTTCCCCACCAAATTCAAGCATCCTACTCTCCAAACATATATGGGGAAAGGATCAGCCAGACAGCACGTCATCCACTTCAAGATCCTGACGGGAGCTATCGCGGATCAAGATGTACTCAAGATCCGCCTCTTTGCAAGTACCCTAAAAGGTACGGCCTTCGATTGGTATTCCACTCTACCGGAGGACTCCATCCAAAATTGGGCCATGCTAGAGACACGCTTCCTGAATCACTTCAAAGGTAAGGATCATCCCGCTACTATGGCTCAGCTGTGCAGCCTAAAACAGGGGGAGAATGAATCAACATATGAATTCATTCACAAGTGGAAAACAATGGCATACAAATGCTCTGATGTATTGCCACAAGCGTCGCTAGTCGACATCTGCCGAAACAACATGAGAGCCAGAATCCGCTCCATGATCATCGGCAACAAATCAAAAAACCTGGGAGAACTCCTAGAAGCTTCCATGGAAGCTGAAACGGTGATTAAAGACCTCAACAGTCAGAAATCACCAAGAAAAGAGCCAACCATCATTGCAACCTCTAAACCAAAGAAGAAAGAGGTCCTCAATGTGCAGACCAAGTCAGCTCCTCAGCCACCAAAGAAAGCTGAAAACAAAGCTGCTGGTAAGAGACCTGAACTCTCTGATGCCTTCAAAGAACGAGTAGAGAAGAAATACCCGTTTGATGAAGATGTTGATGAAATCTTCGGGGCTCTTGTGGCAAACGGCAAGCTCACCTTGCCTGAACCAAAAAGACCGGGTGATGTTGGCAAAAACCAACGATCCCTCGGTACTGTCCATACCACCAGATGATCTCGCATCCTCTCAATCAATGCTTCGTTGTGAGAGAGAAAATAAATGAGATGTGGAAAAACGGAGTCATCACCTTTGACAAAAACTATGGGTCTGCCTCCGTCAACATGGTGACATGTGGACAAACATCAAAATCACCGAAGAAGAAGATCACTACTTCCTTCAAGGTGATAAACTCAATCCAAGCGTCCGAGCAACTGGTTCCTTACCCGACACCAGACGGACAACCGATATGGGTACATCCCGATCTCCTGGAAGATGAAAATTGGGAGGTCGTGAAAACAAAGCCTACAGCTCAACAGCGAAGGCAGGCTAGGAAACATCTCCTCAAGCTCAAACGGCAAGAGAAGACCCAGCGAAAACAAGAAGTCAAAGAAAAGGCAGAGGCTTCCTCTACCACTTCACTGGAGGCAACAAAAACATCCCTTCCAGATACTTCAAAGGCGGTAAGAAAATTCACTCTCAGTGATTTCATGCCACCTTCAATTCAAAGAAGCCACGCAGGAGCATCATACTCCTGCAATTCGGTAGTTGGATTCTCCATTGATGGATACGAGTCCAGCGACACCGATGATGGATTCGAACCCAACTACACAGACGAGTGGGAGGAGTCCCTTGAAACAGGAGAATATCTCTCCGATGAAGAATGGGTTCCTGAGACTCATCTTATGCCAGTAATCTGGTATAATCCCCTACAAGCCACAAGGATCCTGGTCTGATGATGAAGAAGACCAAGAAGCTGTACAAGAAAATGCTGTTGAACCAGCACCCCTCATTGCTCCAGTGGAAATCACAATCTTGAGCCACAAAGAGTTGATGAAGAAGAAGATTTGGCTCCCATGCCGGATCTTGAAGAATATGCAAGGATCTTGCAGCGTCTCGCTCTAGAACAAGAACAAGACCGCGTCAACGAGCCTCCTCGCAATCCAGAGCCTGAAGTCCCTGAAGACCACCAGGTACATCCTCCCTTAACTCCTGAAAATGGAGAAAATTGCTGGATAGACGATCCTCTTACATCCGAGGATGAGTCTGACTCCGATCAGGCAACGTCTCCCGTCAGAGCTTCCTGTAATGTGATAATTCGGGATTATAGCTCTTCCGAAGCATCGTCTGATGAGATCACTTTCACTCCGGCGACGCCTAGCAATATATCTTCTGGAGCCACCTCGTCTCACGTGACTTTCACTGAGATGACACCCTCTCAGGTTTCTTCTCCTGAGACTGTGACTTCAAAGTTCACGCCCTTCCTGACTGAAGAATTCCCAGCCATTGATGCTTGGGATGATGAATTAGTCAACGAAGAAGAAAGGTTGCTGGATGCTGTTCAGGACTTGTTCCCGGAAAATGCTCCATGCAACACAATCACTGAGGATGGTAACTCTGCTGCCGATACATCCTCAGCAAATGAAAAACGACAGCCTCTTGATCCTGAAGACAATCTTCCAAACGAAGACCCTTCTCAAGAAGCTCTCGAAGTTGGTAGAGGCACCCGCTCTGGCCGGGACTACCACAAAAATTACAACCAATCTTCTTTTACATATGT